>JAPQRP010000019.1:42540370-42571139 GCA_037367295.1 Apogon hyalosoma
TGTCGACCACTAGGAGTGTAGAAGTAGTCATCAAAGAAACTCATCTGGTTCACAGTCTCATATAAACACACACACGCGCGCACACACACACACACACACACACACACACACACACACACACACAAGATGGTGAAATTAGACAACAGATGAACTGGATTTTACTACAGTTACAAGGACACACTGCACCAAGTGTCGAAATGTAACACACACACATACAGGTCATGAACTTTCTGAATAAAATGTGATATAAAGTTAGAGTCAGCCTGTATGGGTTCATTTATTCAGCCCCATTGTAAGAGTTGGATCCCCCTCTTGTCAAACTGGCTTCTGACAAACCAGTCCAACCAGTGGCCTGTCCAGTGGTTGTAAGTGCTGGGGACGGTTGGCCTTCCAAAGACTGCGACTGTGACTGCTCAAAAAGTATTTGCTTGTATTACACAAGCGGCAGGCAGTTGTTAGCGCATACCATGCTAAGCTTTTTAACTTAACTTTTTTTTCAGTGCCACAATAGCTTTTCGCTGAGTTGGAAAATCACAGGAGACAGGCTTAAAGCTGGTCCTTTGTTGTTGTTAGGCTGTCCTCCGGCCCCGAACAGTCACACTCACTCGCATCCTCCCTCTCTGCATCTCTGTGGTGTCAATAGTCAGACAAAGCCCTGGTCACTGGCTGCCATATGCTACGCTGCTGCACATAAAGAACAGCACTCTTTGAACTTCTGAGGGGGAAATCGAAACTTCTTCATGGTTTAATATATAGAAGTTTATATTAAATCAGGCACATATTCACTCTGAGCAGTTTCATGTGGTATTGTTTTGTACATTCAGCCAAGTACGGAGCATTTTGCCTCTCTCTTTTTTTTTTTTTTTAAAGAAACTGAATCACACTGTTACACAAGTTCTCATTTAACTCTTCTTTTGAAACACAGGCTTGTAGAAAATAACAATACCTTAACCTGTGTATTTCACTTGAGTACAGTATAAGAGTTTTCAGCTTTTACTGTTCCATCAAGCTATTTATTTAAAGATTTCTTTAAAAGTTCTGCTTGATTACATTGAATATCTCCAAACCCTTTAATCCTCAAGTTGGTCATGAATTCAAATACAAATACTCATACATATGATGAATACTTTTATTTGTACTTTCAATCTTTTTATTGAAATTTATTGAATGTACAGGGTATGAATCCCCTTTAACAAGCATAACAAAGCAAACCCAACACAGTCTGTAACATGTCCTATGTTGACCACAGTTCATTGAAGAAGCTTCTGGTTGTTCATCCCATTTAATAAATTTAACCCTTTATCAGGCAAGTGACTATTTTTGGTAATTTCCACAAACATTAAACATAGGGCCAATCCAGTGCCTCAGTGAGGTCCAGAGGCATGTTGGTTTTTCTAACATTATACCATGATTCAGACAGATTTTATAGACATTTTGAAGCTGTAAATAGTTAATATGAGTGATTTTTGTCAGTTTATGACCTTATAACAGTTGTATTATTGCATGTGTTTACTTTTTAGCAAGTGCCGATTGGATGTTTTAGGGCAAGAGGAGGGATACCATGATTTCCAATAATATAGAAAGGTTAAAATTTTGAATTTAAGAGTATTTCAACAAGTGCCCTATAAAGGGTTAAGTCTGAATATGCTTTTTTCTCTTCTCATAAAATAAAATAAAATCACCAAACACCAAAAGTAGCTGTGGTATCATATACTGTATATTCTGAACAAACTTGTTTGGATGTGCAAGGTAAAAATTTGTGCTTTCACTTCTACTTCAGGTTTCTGAACATTTTTCACCTCTAAATACAGAAATGTGACAAACATGAAGGTTTGAGCTGAGTTTGACCTCTCAGTATGCAAACAACCATGCAGGCATGACACCTAGAAATAAATACAATTAAAACGTAACTTCAGAATACCATGATTGCACTTGATTCATGTTCTAGGATTTAGGAGATGTATTATAGGATGGAACACCAACCAATGACATGCATGCCAAAAGCAAAAAACAGAAACAATATAAAAAAGCACAAACAGAAACAGTGCTTTAGAAATAAATGATGAAAATAGCTGGTGTCCCCCTCCCCTCTCTCTTCACACACACTCTCTCACACACGTTTTATTCTGACAGAGAGTAGGCAGGACCGTGGCTAATCCAGAGAACAGGCTGTTTAAGTGTGTCTCTGCTATAATCTGATTAATCTGTCCATTCATACACTCTCTCCTCTCTTCTCCATCTCAAACAGAGTATTTTGTGCGTTGACATGAACCAGCCTCACTTTTTCTCTCTCTCCTTTCCTTTCACACAGTGCTGTTTCAGTGTGTATGTGCGTAAGTATGTGTGTGCGTTTGTGTATTTGAGACAGAGAGAGCATGAGAGTGAATTTGTTGGATGGAAAGAGAGTGACATAGGAGGAAGAAAAGAGCTCACACTTGGCCAATGACCTCTGTTTTGTCCACACACTGGTCACCTGTCACAAACACACACAGACACACACACACACACACACACACGTTGTGTTTCTATGTGGGTCTTTGCATTGACTTACATACATTTCCTGGAGACTTAACCTTGACCATAAACACAGCAGGCCCAGGCGTTTCCCTAACCCAGCTCTTCCTCTTCCCTTTAGGGTAGGACATGAACTGGGTTGTGGAGCTGTTTTTATTGAGTTTACAGAAAATATATCAATGCAAAAAGAATTCATTTTTTGTATTAAAGTAGAAGCGTGTTTTCTGTGGACCTCTGTGAGATGCATAGGAGAAGTATGAAATGTAACAAGACAAAAAAAAAAAGACCTAAAAAATACAGCAAGACAAAAAAGACAAGGAGAAGACAACACAACAATATGTAAATCAGCGTATCACAATGAAAATTAGCCCATGTAAAGGTAAAAGATGCAACAAGTTGCAAAAAATGTAAAAGTTATTTTAAGACGTAATGATGTAAAAGAGGTAATGACAAACATATAAAATGTAAAAGATTTAACAAGATGTAATAACAAGACTATTAGATATTACCGAACAGTCAGTATGGCAATTCAAGATGTATTTATGCTAATTTGGATCCAGATGGAATTGGGTGTTTTGGTTCTCAATCTGAAAAAGTTTGGGAATCACTACCCTAACATCAGAAAAAAGTCCTAAATGTACAGTATGTAATTTCTGCCTCTAGGAACCTCTCAATCCAAACAATAACAAAAGACACAGTGGTTTAATGAGGTCATGATTTAGCATGGAACTGTGAATCATTGTTCTCACCACAGTTAAAGAAAATGTCTTAGTTTACAGGTGAGTTTTACTCACGTTAGTTTTAGCGATGTATGGTATATTCATATTTCATCATCCCAGATAACATCAGAAACAAGGGATATGGCACCAGGAGCAGACAGTCAAATGAAACATGTTGTTACTTTGAACAAGAAAATGACTGATATAATCGATGTTTACTATAAAGGATGGTTTAACAATTCTATATGTAACTGGGATGGAATGGGGATAAAAGAAGGCACGAGAGGGAACTGTCATAACACTCAGTTTGGTTTTATACATAAAGCGCTGTTCTAATAGGAATTCTAATAATAATAGCAATGAATAATATAAAATGTAGATGAAAATCAGCTGTTTTACAAAATGAGTGTGTCACAGATGCCAGAAAATGACAGCAGAACCTTCATGACATTGGGACAGAACAGGAGTATATCTGCAGGAGAGCGACGGTACAAGAGTGAGAATTTTCCTGTATTACTCGCTAGTGCACAAAAAATATATAACATAAACACACCTGTCTATTAAGTTGGCATAATTTTTTTTTTACTTCTCCTCTCATGAAACAGTTGTAACAATGTGATTTATTCTTGATTGATAAAGTATAACTGAGGCTGAGTATGTAATCATTGCACCTAGTCAAAGGCCATTACTGATGTGTATTAATGGGAATAAAAAGAGGAATATGTCTGAAAACAAAATTATTCCATATTTATGAGAAACCATGTGCTTATTTTTATATACTTATCTTTTATTTTACCACAGAATGGATATGAGGAAATGCAATTTGTCCAAATAAAAGGTTTTTTTTGTCCCTACATAAAAGAAGCAATGTTTTGCCACACATGAACTAATAGATCTACAAAGTGACATTACCCAGGGACTTAATTCAGGTTTCAGACACATATTTGTACAGTAATTGAGACTCTACATGACAATTATGCTGAGTGAAATGATCCATGAACCTAATGGAGACATGAATTATGATAAGTACAAGGAGACACTATTGGGTTTGTTTCCAAATGAACGTGCTAACAGAGGGCACAGCAAACACTGTCATGTACAGTTTTAATGGACGTTCTGCTCTTATGGTCTAAAACCAGGAATTAATTTAACATAAAGCAAAATAATCAGCTTTCTTAGTTATACTGATACTGACCCCATGAGAGTGTCTTAGTGTATTGAATCCACAGCACGTCAGTGGAAATATATTTTATTAAATTAATTTTATAATCAGCCCTAGAAAATCATCTATATAAAACAACATACTCATACACAACTGACATTTTGTGGATTGTATTTAAATATTTCAATCTAAAGAATTATCTTTGGCCTTTTTGTTGACTTTGACATTGATGACTTACTATGTAACATGAAAAAAGCGGTATTCTGAAAAGTGAATTAATTCAGATGATGTAATCACACAGTAAATTTCAAGCTTTTTCATCATGTTATCGCTCAGCTTTTTTGCTGATTAGCAATTTCAGTCACAACAAAAGAAACAGCATCATAACAGTGACTCTGTGACTTTGCACCTCTACTCTCTCTGTTGTGTATTAGCATTACAATTTGTCACCAGGACAAATCCCCACACAGCATCACTGACTAGAGATTTTTTGGCTAAATCTTGTGGGAAAACAGAGATTTCTCTCAGCCATCCTCCATTGTTGAGTTTGAACAAACGAAGTGACCACAGCAGCCCAAGTCACACAATGACAGACAGCTTATTCAGCTACTTCATCTGTCGCAGCTCCCCAGGGACCAGGCTCTGATCTTTTCCCAGAGCTCCATCTTTCTCTTTCATTTACTTTTTCTCTCTCCCCCTCCTCCATTTCCTCTTTCGCCGTCTTTTCTTAATTGTTTCTTGTCTGACTCAGTCAATATCTCTGACTTGGTTCATGTTTCTCCACCTTAAATGTGCATATTTTCACTTAAAGGACAGTTTTTAGGATTAACATCACGTATAAATCAACTAAAAACCACGTGAATGTTTCTCTTTGACTACGAAGGAGCATTGTTTTTGTTTTTATTTTGTTTATTGTCATCTCTCCCTGGGGGTTAAAGCAGTTGTAAAGGCAAAGTCATTCCTTCAGAGACACCAGCTCCAGCTCCCATCAGCGCCTTCTGGCTATTACTGGTGCATCGTGGGAACAGCTTGGCGAGGACAATGATTGGTTAGAACAATGAAGCTGGGGGCAACACAAAGGACACGCCTACTTCATGATGGGAAAGAGCAGTGAAGGAAGCAGATGTTGCCACAGAGGACACATAGGAGGGGAGTCAGTGCGAGATACAGAGACAGCAGATGTCTCTCTATCTAGGAAGCTTTGATTCGTCTCCTGAAGATACAGATGTACCTGTTGTAAACACAACGATGCTGCTGGGATAAAGTCAGGTGAAATGCTTCTGCATCAAGACTGAAAGTGGTGTATTTCCTTCCAACCTGATTATCTTAACCAAATTCCACAAAAATCTTTACAGTTCATTATACTTTTTTATCTTTGCAAAAGAGGAAAATATATCATGCACATTTTCTTATCCTTCTTAATCCAAGAACTGGATGAAGTTGAAAAATGCAAACATTCAAGCTGATAACATGGTTTGTGTGTCTGCACCCAAAAATAATTTTAATTAGATTGTCCGGGATCCCTGTGATTAAGTGTTATGTAGATGTTTGGTGTCCTTAACATCCTCTTTTGTGGTTTTAACTGTGGTTCAGAACAATAACAGCATCCCTGGTTTCTAATAAAAGTGTCCGGCAGCATTTCAGAGGATGAGAAGCAAAGTGTGAGAATGCAGAATGAAAACAGCTGTAGAAAAAGGTGAAGCGTGTTAATTGGCCTCATTGACGTTTTGATAGATTCATAGTCGCTGACACTTGTCTTTAAAACTTAGTGGTTAACTTTGACATGCTTTGATATACTGCAAATGAACAATAAATAAATAAAGTATCATGATGAAATAATAATCAGTGGGGATGATCTAAAGGCCTAGTGATTGTAGGGCTCCTATCAGTTGAGTATGTCTACGGATGTCTTTCTTCTTTTTCCATCATCAAATAGATAATAATGACTATCAATCTCTAAATAATGGCTCTGGTGCTGAGACATTTACCAGTATCTAAAAGGGTGGCATAAAACTTCCATCAGCTTCTGAGGCACCTGCTGAAACTGAACCACAACTGGTGAGATACTGTGACCATGTTACAGTCTGTAGATGAACTACAGGAGATGGTGTTGTGCAGACTGTCTTCAATATCTGTCTTTCCTTGTACATTAGTCTTTGATTTAAGTGCTGCTTCTTTGTTTCCTTTTATTGACTCTTTTGACTGTTGATGAACTAGAATGCATTAGATTTTTGGTGATCCTTTAGCTTCGTTTAATGTTGTTATTGGAAGCATCTATTCCACAAGACAATGACATTCATCTGGAAAAACATAGCAGATGCTGTATTTGTTTTAATAAATTGGACCAACTTTTCAAAAGCATCAAACTTCCTAAAACCTGCATGGACACTTATCTAACTAAGCCCATGCATAACATTACACCAACGACTACCTCCAATATCCGTGATTTGTCAGCTGGTTATAAATAACACTTTGTAAATCCATCTGATGCATTTCCATACAGTTGTTTCTATTTACAAACCTGAACAGAAAGGAGAAAACTTGAAAGGAAAAAAAAAATTTTTTACAAAGGAACATGGTGGAAAAGTTGGTGTATTGATAAAAATGTAAACATGATAGTGCAGAGGAATCAGAATTAGTGAATAACTGTATTTGTGGAGCAGTAAAGAGCCTGCAACACTCAAATTAACACTGGAAGCAACACCAACATAATGAAGAGCTGTGGAAACAAATGTTAGACAAAGGCTTTCACAAACTGTAGAAGAGTTTAAAACAGCATTATAGATGCAGACAGTGGTTTTGTTCGTTTGTTGATAAAATACCTATTGTAGTGCCTCAGCAGCTCAGTAGGTTATAATAAGAAATACAACACCTAACTGGTAAACATTAAATGATTATTATGTTGTTGATTAAAAAAACAAAACAGTAACATTCACATGACCATAATGGATGGAAACATAAATAAATCTGCAATACCTATTGCAGATTTTGTGAAAATGTGATTAAAATGTGCCATACACACAGAGAACCCTGCCTCCTGACATCATAGATGTTTTTTGTCCTCCATGATGTAGTCCTCCTACACAGCACTAAATCTGAACTCTTACAAGTCACTATTCATTTTACATAAGCCAGTCACTTCAATGAGGACATTCATGAGGGCTAGACAAATTAGACGTCAAGTCAACACTTATTACTCACAAATTCATCCCATTAGTTAAAGACGTGACCAGCTGATGGGAGCTGGTCATTGTGTGTGCTCTCAGTGCAACAACAGAATCTTGGGTTAAAGTAATAAGTGAATGAGACATGTCTAGGATGCCATTTTTGATGGACAAAAATGTGGCTTTCTGTGTCTGATCCACAGAGACAACAGGTGTAGCTGAGATCTGGTAAGGTTTCTGTGATTAGGCGCTGCCCCTGTGTGTATAGTCTTTGTTTTCATGTGTGTGGTGTGTATGTGTGGGAATGGACCCTGGTCTGACTTGTTGATTAATGGCCAGTGTGTGTATGTGTGAAAACGTTCCTGGTCCTGTTTCCATGCTAATGAGTAGCAGCAGATGGGAAAGAGGAGGCAGGACCAACAATGAACAAATACACCAGCAGCCATGCAACTTAAAAGAACCAAACAGACTAACATGTAGTCACACACCATGATCTTACACTTTTTACTTCAGAGTAAACACTGAATATGGTCAATATCTTCAACAAGATCCTGAGCATCACATGGACATATGATGATGGTTTGCTAAAAACTCACAAAAGACCAAAACATTCCCTGCACTGGCTGTGTATGTTTCATATATGTTCATTATATTCTGTATAATCAAGAATTTTTTTTAGCCAAAAAGAACACAGCATCATGTTTGTCCTCATATTCTGTTTATAGTATACAGACATATGGATGAAGTGAGTAACAGCTGGAAAGAAAACATGGTACAAGAGCAAGATTTCTAATCTCAGCTGTCTCCTCCAAGCTATTCGCCACATTTTGACATTTATTAAATATTACACACCTGGCTTGTATGAGCAACATAAAAACAATAGCTTGGCCTGGTTCCATGTTCATGCAATGTTTTCTCCATCGAAGTCTGGTATCTGGTCACCTGGAAAAACATTTCAAAACACTTTATTTGTTGATGTAGCACATATGAACATGGACAAACAGAGCATTTATAGCATATGTGTAGCTTTGACATATCTGTCTATGAGGATCTGGCTTTTGGATTGAGGATATTTTACCCAATCTACAAATGGTTGTTTGAGGCTCCAGATTCAATTTTAGGCTTAGTATTAGGTTTGTAGTAGGTTTTAGCTAAAGGTATAAGGTTTAGTTTGGTCTATCTGTTCAGTTGTGATGGTTAAGTCTGATGTTAAGGGAATGTGTAATGTCAGTGAGTGTCCTCATAAAGACAGAATTACAAATGTGTGTGTCACTTCCAGCACTAAGTGGCCGTCCAACTTTCAAGACAAATATAAACACTTCCTCTAAAGGTCAGATAATAATGCCACTGATTAGAAGCGAGATGTGTGTGTGTGTTAATGTGTGTGTATGATTCAGGCTGGTGGTGTTAACACTGCAGGAAACTGTGCCTGTTTCCTGCCAAGATCTCTTTATTTTTCCTTCTCTCTATCCTGATCCACATTTTGTTACACAAACACATTGTTTTTCACTCAGTGTCCTTAAAATCCTCATTTGCTTTTAACCTTTCAAGGCCTAAACAGCCATAGGCAACCAAAAGCATCTACAGATCTAAAATGTGTAATAAGTGCGGTAAAACTAGTTCTATGAATACATTTAAATAATTCAGGTTAAATGTCATTTTTCCGGCATCTCAGCAGTTTTAGAAGTATGTTTTTTTTGGATGTTCAGAGGTTCTGTAACAAAGATGGAAACACTGTCATCTTTTGCAACACTGATTCACAAGTAAAACCCATGTAGTTTGATAAATGGAAGTAAATGCTGGTTTTTATGTTCAGTTAATGACATATTTTGCTGGTAAGTCACTTTTTATTCAGTTTTGTCTGTTTTGATATAATAATCTTTGAATGTACTCTGAGTTTTAATGAACATCTACATTATAAGTAAATTAAATGTAGAAAAATACAGAATTTTCACAGAAAAATGCAAAATGCAGAGGATAAGGTTATAATAAATGGTAATGAATCACATAGAAAATGTAGAGAAAAGTGTAGCTGAAAGTCACAAAAAAACTAGTTCTAGGTCTTGATGGGTTAAACCAGACCATTTGACATAATCAGTGGGTCATGGATGTTATCTCTGAACTACTTACCTGTGCAGCGTCAAGCTCTGAGTGCCACACTATGAGTTATATACATGGGAATGAGTGTGTACTTGAGGTCCTTGACAAAACACAAGTCAGCTCTTTGTTTCTTGTAAACATACATATACAGTAGCAGAAATGGGGGAAACAAATGATGAATGTGAGGCAAACAGATTTTAGCTGCAGGAGCCAAATGCTGACAAAGTGACCCTCGGCCAAGTCAAAAGAAAACAAATCACATACACTCAGACCAGTGTGTGTGTGTGTGTGTGTGTGTGTGTGTGTGTGTGTGTGTGTGTGTGTGTGTGCGTGCGTGCGTGCGTGCGTGCGTGTGTGTGTGTGTGTTTAATGCTCCGAGAGTCGTGAGGAATGCTTTAAGTGTGGCTGTAGTAGCAGCGAACAGGAAATGGATTTCCAGAGACAGGAAGTACCTTCGTGGAGAGAGGAAGTGTTTGCCAGTATCCGCCCTCTGTCTGCTGGATGTGGAAGGAAGAAGGGAGGGATGGTTTGGGAAGAAGGGAGAGAGAGAGAGAGAGAAACAGGGTAGGTTTGTAGGTGTGAGGGTCCAGCAGAGGTTTGGTCCCATATGTTCTCTTAGATTGAATGTTTTATGGCTCGTACTGTTGTACCAAATGATCCAAGGTGTATTTATTTTCTTTTGGCACAAAGTTTATTTCTGCCTCATCTGTGCATCATCCACACTTGTGTGACTGATCCTACATCTGCTTGAAACCAGGGATGAATTATTCTTCATTGTTACCGTTCATTTACTAGTTTAAACCACCTTCAAAATCATGCACACAGAACAAACGTAAAGAAAGAGACCGGCTGTCCACATCTAGCCTCAGTGCACTGAACAGGGAAAGTATGACTTCAGACCATTGTACCAAGGCTTCATAGAAAGACTTCCTTTTACAACATGTCACAGTTTTTCTCATCTGCTTAAACATATTTGTTCATTAAGAAGTTATATTTTCACACAGTCCATGAGCTTGAACTGCAAATTGTTGCCAAAATTACATATTTCAGTTCTTTTACAATAACTAAGTGTGAAATACATCTATTCATATGAATCACTTCAGCCTTAATTTGTACCATTTGTTGATGTTTTTGATACTTTACAAAGTAGAATATATGCAAAAAAAAAGGCATGTCAGTACATCACCACATGTAATACATGTTTTTCTCCAAAGATGATTTTACTACAGGTAATAAACCCTGCTGCACTCTGTTGACATGTCCTTTTAAAAAAATAGTTTGTTCACTTTATCCATGTGTTCAGATCTTTCTATACCCAACAACTGACACATAAAACCTACCTTAGACACTTTGACTTGACAAATTCATCATGGTAGAGCTTTTGAACTTTAATGCATTTTTACTTGTTTCCAAAGACAGAAAACTCAGAAAAATGTTTATCATACTCCATCACAGTATCGAAAAGAAAAGAAAAGAATGCTCTTTGAGATCTGTCTCAAATGTTGAATATAACAAATGTGTGAACCCAACAAAAAACTGTAAATACATTAACAACAGAAACCCTTCGTTGTCTACAAACAGGATCATGGTGAAAGATCAAGTAGATCCCAGTGTCACAAAAGGTATTCTATGTAGCAATGATATTCTAAATCATCAACCGTGGTGGTGGTGGTGGGGGGGGGTATCATAAGGTTTTCTGCTTCAAATACAAACCCTGAGAGTTGGTCAAAATAACACTGTCTTAAAAGCTTCATGTGTTAGCTGATAGTTTACATTATAGCTCTGTTAGCTTAGCTTTGTTATTAAACATAAAACAGCCATATTTAACCAATAACAACCTAGTGTGACTTTTGTGACAGTTCCCAAATAAATGTTTCCTCTCTATTTAACCTTTCCTAACTGATTTATCATCATTTATTATAATATTATTCTCTGAAATTTTCATTTTTTTCCAGTAAAAATCATTTATTTTCCATTATTTAATTCACTGATTGTGTAGATGTTCATAAAAGCTCAAGTGTAAAAGGTAATTCTATAAAAACTGAAAAAACTGTTGTGGATCAAACTCCATGGGTTTTACTGGTCAATCAGTGTTGTAGAAGATGACGATGTTTCCATGGTAACTACGGAGCCTCTGAACATCCAAATGGGTCATATCTGATGACCATGAAAAGATGACAAACTGCATTTTATACCAATTATTTACATGTGTTCATTGATAGGATTGGTGGATCAATAGTTTAGATCAGTAGATGCTTTTGGTCGACGGTGGATGTTTGGGTCTTTATGGGTTAAACCACAAATTACCTCTGTTTTCTGTGCGTTTTGTGTTGTCAATAGCACTAAAGCTCCAAACCAGGGCAGAACTGCAACTGTTTATTCAACAAAGAGCAGCAAAGATAATAACATCACATAGTAACCTATTCAAAAGCATCATCCAATTTACTAAATGTATACAGAAAAATGTTATGATCTCAGCATCAAACTTCATACTTTAGAGCTGCATCTGGCGGTGAAAACAAAGAGAGTGATTCTATTCTTTTAGTGCTTTTTTACTCTCCTCATTTTCTCACTTTGATGTAGTTAGAAGAACCTGACTTTCCGGACCTCAAGCCCACCTACGCCCTTAGGATGAAAAGAAACACCCAAGATCAATGATGGAGAAAATCCTCTGTATCCAGGGATCAAAATCTGAACTCCGAAGAGCTGAAGTCTTCTGTAACGTTCATTGTTTTGGAATAAAATGAGCAACACATTTAAATTGGCGTAAAACCAAAACATCCCCATATGTTTTTATAAATGTCATGTACTTCTTTTATACCAACGTAAACCTCCACGCTCTCACACTCCCCTCTGTCTGGGCATGTCTCCAGAATCCAGTTGCTGCATACATGACGATTTTAACACGTGTCATCTCCTCACATTCCCTGGAGAGAGATAGTTTGAGGTGAAAGGTCAGGGGTCAGCGTAGTGTGTGTGGTGGTAAGTAACTGAGGAACCTGAGTTTGCAGAGTTCAGAGGAAGAGCGACATACCACACACACACACAGTCCAGCTTTGCCACATGGGCTCTGTTTTGTCACCATCGTGGCTTTCCTGGACCCGTTCCCGACTGTCACTCTATCTCTAAAGACAGAGGAGGGCTGACACATTCGCTACAGTAACAGGGTGGAGATTGTGGACTGTACACCCACATCTTCCTGCTTGAATTCGTCTCAAAACAGAAAAAAAAAACCAGTAGAATAACTTAATTCTGTTGCGGCATGTAACTCTGTGAGGTATGAAGTTTAAAGTAGTGAGAGTGACTGTGTAGACATCGCCCTCGGTGGACAGATGGTCCTTTGTGACTCCTGACACCTGCCAGCTGCTGCTCTGCTCCTCTTCACCTCTTTTCTTCTTTTTCCTTCTCTGCTCACCTCATCCTTCTCCTTTCTCCTCTTTCTTCCTCGCTGTTCTTTTCATCCCTACTTTTCTTCCTCTTTTTTTTTCTCTCCCCACCCTCTCTCATCTCAGCTGCTGTTCGCTCAGCTTTAGAGGATCAAATAGGAGAAAGGGGTGTGGTGACTGGAGCGGATGAGTAACAGTCCAATGTGTTCAGGTGTGACCGTCAGGGAGAGGTGAAAAGAACCGTTACAAGAGTATACTGCGCAAATCCATAGTCACACATTTCACACATATAATTTGCATATAATTATTTAATTACATGGATGTGTATTTGGTTTGACTATGTTCTTATATTCATTGCTGTATAAAACATGTACATTTTCTGTATTTAAAGTCCAATGTGCAGATTCAACCAGGATTTAGAGGAATCTATTTATAGAAATGGAAAATAACATTAAGAATTGTTTTATTAGTGTATTGGTTACTGGGAAAAAAAGCATCATTGTGTTTTGTTATGTTTTGTTTTGTTTTATTTTGTTTTATTAGAATGAGCCAGTTATAGCTACAGGAAGTGAGTTCACCATGTTTGTACAGTAGCTCAGAACAGGCTTCCTTGTTGTCTTTTTTATATTTCATAATGGGTAACTCAGCATTTTTGTACTTTACCATCACATACCAGCATCAAAACACCTGAAAAGACCAACACTTACTCTATGAGAGACCTTTAGCATTTTTAGTAGAAAAGCAATAGGTGGACAGTGATGCAATCTGCAACTTCACCACTAGATTTCACTAAATATCACACACCGTACTGGCTTTAATATACTGTTTGTGCTAAATTCCTGTACAAATGGTACCCATTGTGTGTCTTTGTTTTGCTTTATCAATTAATTAAGGAGAGTAAAGCAGATTTGTGTACTTACTGCTGACTGTGGATGAGGCAAACAGTTTTTAGCATGTAAACATGATACCAAGTGAATGTGCAATGCTCACTTTAGATACAAGTTTTATTTTTTATTTAACTTTTATTTAACCAGGAAAAAAAGACTTGTTGAAATTTAATATCTGTTTCGCATGAGTGTCTTGGCCAAGACAGAAGCAGAAGTTACAGAAAATACAAATTACAGCCATACACACTAAATATGTACAAAAACACATAGTAAAACTCAAGTTCTAAAGCCATACATAAAACATTATACTAATAACAAACGAATAAAATACCCACAATTAATTGCCATTGAACCGAACATCTATGACAAAATAACACTTAACTTAGGATTCTGTGTCTTCAAGGAAAAAGGGACAGTCAGGTACTTCAGCTACGACAACAGACATTGAGCCAAAACACACCAATAAATTCAGAGTTTCCTCTCTTTTTCAACTCTGAAGAAGACAAATGTCAAAACATTATCTGTGTTTGTACCATTAAAAGACTTTAAATTTATTGTTGTCATCCTGCAACTTTTCCCCCAGGTTCTGGTATATAAAAAAAATTACCTTTTAACTATAATGAGGTCCCATTATGTTTTTTGACACTTGTATTCAGTTCTAGAAGAGGAGTTTCCTTCACTCCTCATTTGTGACGTCACTGTGACCTTCAGTTGTAAAAGATGTTGGGTTTGCTGCAGAGCGTTGGTGTCCCTGCTGGGTGACACGTGGGCTTCAAAAATCAGAGTGGATTCCAGACAAACTCGCACAGCCTGAGAAAACAAGCCCGTCTGTCTTTCTGACCGTCACTCTCACCTTCTCTCTGCTCTGTCTGTATGTGGGACGGTCCACCGGTGAGGACAGCTGGTGGCTGAGTGGGGACGTATATCTGACTGTGTGTGTAGGTATCTAGGTTTATGTGAGTGTCTTTGTCTCTGTGCATGTGTGATCCTAAGAGGTCAGGGGTCAAGCTGTGGTTCACAGAGAGCCACAATGTTCCCCTCCCAACAGGAAGGGAGGGCACTGTCCATATGCTGTCTTCATTCACACACACGTATATAGGTTCACACGCTCACACACCACACAGACGCGTACAGTCCCAATCCCAGCAGGTACACAAACTGACACACAACACCACGTTAAAAGAGTTAAGAGAGGCTAAAACTAAAAAAAAAAGAAAAAAAAAGAGGTTTGAAAACAAATGAAAAAGCACTGCAAGTAAAATATGTTTTGTCATCATTTTCCTCATGTTCTTAATAGTTTCTGATGTAGAATTACACTGCTTTACACACTTTAATAAATGGTTTGTCTTTTTTTTTTTCTTTTTTTTTTTTTTTAACTTGTCTTGTCCAGCATCATCACAGCAGAATGGTAATCTGGCTGCCTTTTGTGCTGAACAAATTTGCTTTGCTGAGGGAAACTTCATAAAGTATATATGGCTCCCCTTGAAATTCTACTGTCTTTATTTTGAGTTTTATGGTTTGTAATCATTGTTTGATGCAGTCTTTGAATCAATGTTTTTCTAAATACCTAAAAATTTTTACACAAAAAAATTACTTACACACAACCCAGTTCCTCAAAATAATAATAAAAACAGAACTCCTTATCTTCTTATTAACTAACTGCAGTAAAAGTAAAGTGAAATCTGACTAAAAATGAAAAACCTAACAAAAATTCACATCTGTAATGACAAAAAACACATGCAGCAATTTTGATCTGCTCTGCCAGATGAATCTGAAAACACTTTTTTTAAATCCAATTTTGCTTCTCGGACCATTTCACTGAAACAAACAAACAAAAACTACACACACACACACTGCTCCCATAAATCTTGTACACAATCAGAAAAACAAAATCGCACATACTAAGCATATTTTCATTCATTTAAGTAATTACTATCTTAGTGCAGTTATAGGAGTTAGAAAACAACTTATTTAATTTTATTTTCTAAGATTTGCATGTGTTTGTGCACTTATGAGAAGTTTGTGTTGGAGTTTCTGTTGTGTCTTGACATCAGCAGGAGGTGGTAAAAGTACACACTTTCTTTACTCAAGTAGAAGTACAGGTGCTTGTATAAAAATGTAAAAGTACTTATTTAGTGTTGTGACTAGTAAAAGTCAAACAGTACGACCTAGTATTACATTTCTGGGTACTTTGGTTGCATCTTTTTTCTCAAGTAAAGCAGAGAATAATCTGGAAACTTTACCAAAGTACATTGGCAAAATACTTTATTACTTCCTATTCCTTATGACTACTGACTGCATTTGTTCACTGTTGTGGCTGTAGAAGAGCAGAAGAGACACAAGGAAGTGCTTAAAGCCTCAACAGGAACTAATGTGTTGAGGCTGTGATCATGGATGTAGGTAACTGAGAAATGCAGTCAACAAACAACCAAGTCCAAGCACAAATCAGCCTCCTTACACTCTAAACTTAGCCATATTAGTGCACGTAAAAACCTTTCATCGGACACAAAAACCGTAACGGACACACAAGTTGTCTTTATTTTTCATTGTCCTTCATGAGGCCTTTTACTTCCATTTTCTTTTATTTCTATTCCTCATATCAGCCTCATAGCATAACTGCATAAAAGTCATATTTTTTGCTAAATTGTGATATCTGCATAACTTTACTCTCCTAACAATGCTGCTTTATTTATCATCATTGGCTATGACCTGTAAAAAATGAGTCATTTATGCTCTGAGGCTAATGGTATCCATTTATTGTATTTTATCTGTTTAACTGACTGATGTAATAAAACATCTTGAGTTTAAGGTTTATCTCATATTAGCTGTAGATGTCCTATGGGTGGGAAATGTTATCACTTTATATCTATAGATGTTAGTAAATGTATGTAAATTGGTAATTTACATAGTTTCTCCAGATAGTTTATCAGCTTGAGCTTAATCTTACATTGTTTGAAATTTGCGAATCAACTAAACAGACTGAAAGAGACATTTACAAGGTGACTCATGACTCACAGCTCATGTTATTTTCACAGACAAACAGCATTTATTCAGGCTCAGCTTCGTGCTAAAGCTGTTTAGGACAGTAGTGTGAAAGTTTGGGAGTTCGCTGCAAAAAAAAAAGACACTTTCCACCTCAACCTTCTGTCTCTATTTTGTTTCCCCTCCCCTCAAATACAAACACTTTCACTTTTTAAACACACTCGCTGACACTTGTTTGGCTCTTTCTCATTCTCTTTCTCTTGTTGATTAGACAGTTCTTTTCCCTTCAGATTACTTTATTTTCTGCTTTGCCAGCAGGCTCCAGACGTACGCAGCGTGTGCAGCCAGCAGACAGCTGCATACAGCTGTGTCCTCGTGGTGTTTGACAACATATTTTACAGGCTTCAGAGGGCGATACACACACACATTTACACACTGCAAGGGCAGAGTTTAGGATTTATTATAGCTCCAGACACACTGATAAAAAACAGGACAGCTGCTCACAAACATATGGTTGCAGATCATATTGACATGGTCTGACGCTGTGTGTGTTACAGACAGAATCTAAGATCACAGGTTGTTATCTAGACCTGTCAGCAAAGAAAGTAAAGCAGAGTTCATTCCTGAACAGGCCTCAGTGAGATTACAGGACAGGAACACGAGTGGAAGGGGGCTATAAATCACCATAATGGGCTGATTTAAAGCACAGAAAATATCTGGGTTCAGTAAGTAAACCTTAAATGATCTGTGACGATAAAGTAATATATTTAACCATATTTCTTCTTAAAATAGATTCATTTATGTTACCACCAAACTATCCTGTACAAATACTTAATTGTTGTACTCGTACTAAAGTTGCAGGTATCTGTACTTTACTTACTTTGCAATTTTTTATTTTTTATTTTTTTTAGTTTTACTACCTCAATACAAAAACAGCCCTCAGTTTTAATACATTTTAGGCCATTATTGATTATTTTATATCACCAAATCACCTTTCCCCAAGACTGATTTCAACCTTAATGGATGGCTAACATGACAAAATGATAAAATGTGTTTGAATATCCATTACTGACACTGGAAACTGTTTTGCATATTGGAATGGTGTAATATTTACAGTATACAAGTTTTTTTTTTAATCATGATTATTTGAAGATCCACTACTATTTACATTATACGAGTTTGATATGAGGTTTAGTTAGTTTTTAATACAAATGACTGGGAAAATATTCTTCAAAGATCTACTTTAACTTTCATTTTTTGAGTGTATTTCAAAGCTTGCACTTTTTACTTTTACTGTAGTAAAGTTGAATCAGTATCTCACTTTTAGAACAGTCCTCTTTTTATGTATGTGCCTGTATTTTTATGTGTGGAGTATTCTTTAAGCTCTTTTCAATGAGACAGAAAGACCTCTTTAAAACTAAAGTGGATGTTTAACGAACAAAGACTTTGACCTTTACTGACTTCCATTGTCGTATTTATTACATAAGCCAATAAATACTCTTGGTGAAATGTAATCACTGTCTATAAGATGATGATAAACGCAGGTCTAATGATTAAATTTAGACAAACAAAAACTCTCCCTGGTTCTCACACCTCCCCATCTGCACTTTCTCAGATAACTCTCAAACAACAGGCAGGTGGGACACAAACACACACATACTGTAGCATTTCAGGAATGCTGACCCTTAAACAAATGTTGACTGTTTACACTGGAGTTGTTTATGTACTTTCTGCTCCACTTGTTGTTGTTGTTGTTGTTTTTGTTAGGGCTGTAAATCTGACATCAGCAATACCAATTACCCATTCCACCTCCAACTGCACAAGGTAAACCTTAAAAAGAACAGGTCTGGATTCACATATGGGTCACTTCAATGTGTCAGGGGTTACAAAGATGTTGAGGTTTTTTGCTTATTTCCAGTAATGGTAATATTAATAATAAAACATTCAGTTGTCATTATACTGATCTTGTCACTGGAGAATACCTCGTGGTGTGCAGTTCTTACACAGTCACACAGACATGCAGATGCTGCCCTCTACAGGTAAAGAGTAGAAACAGTCTCTCTGGTACATTTAATTTACAAGAAACTGTGTTTTACATGAAATATTCATTCAGCAATAATCAGCAAAAAAAAACATGTACAGTTCTTAACAGAATTATTAGACTACTTTCCCCTATTTGATTCAAAGACCATCCAGCATCATGAAGTGCTTTAATGCAGACTCTTTCATTTTCAGTGAGCTCTTCACATTTTACTATTTTGAACAGGAATGAGGAATTTCAACCTGAATTCACCTTTGTATTTCCATATCTGTGTCAGTTCACTGGGCTTCTCTAAGACGTCAGAAATTAATCAAGCATAACATTCAATCACAAAAACGAATTTTTCTCTATTCAGGAATACAAGTAAATAACAATAATTTGACATCTTAATCAAGAATTAATAATGTGCTTTACTATTCTTTTTGTTTTTAACAAAACGGTAAATTTGAAGATACATGGATACTGAAAAAATATATTTTAACATTAAAGATATCATTTCAGTTAAAGGGCTTCTACATACTGGTGTATAAACCATTAAAGAAATGATTTTGGTAATTACCAATGCTCTTAATTTAAGGAAGCTGTGGCTTAAACCATACATTAGGCAGGGGTGTAATACATTTGTTAAGCAATGTATTTAATAATTATTTGCAATTTGTTCAAAGTTAAACATAACCTTCGATTATGGGTTTTTAGGTCTAAACCCCTCTGTATCTTTCATTTCAATCTCTGTAAATGTACTTGTATGAATCTATGAATTTGTCTCTTAACATGGTCTCCCTACACTGTTGTAGAGGAACAAAACTTAAGAATAAAATAAGGTCTTCTTTAATTTGGCTTTGAAGAAACATCTGCAACTTCTATAATGATAAAAATATATTTTCAGGAGAGAATAAACTACAGTACATGAAATGATGGCCTACATAATTTGATGAAAACATTCTTATTATTGTTCTTGTGATTTGAGTCTGATTATGTGTTTATCAATAAAATATACAACTTACTGATCATTTTGAAATGTGTATTTCTTCTAATTCAATTCAATTCAATTCTAGTCTTTGTTTTTGTCTTGTCTCTGTATCACTATCTTTTTATTTTATGTTGGATTTGTATGGCATTTTATTGGATTGTACTATATTTTATTGGATTTGCACTATTTTTTGTGACTGCTGAGAAAGATGCTAACTTGTTTCTCATTGTATTATAACCAGTGTTGGGAAAATTACTTTAAAAAAGTAATTAGTTATAGTTACTAGTTACTTTCCCAAAAAAAAGTAACTGAATTAGTAACGGAATTACTCCTTCATGAATGTAATTAGTTACCGGGGAAAGTAATTATTGCGTTACTTTTCTGAAAAACCTTCAAATATGTAAAAGAAAACAGATTTTTGAGTGTGTTTCACGGTTGCAGTTGCATAGTGTAGAACAGAATAGACAGGTACTGCATTTAATTTCATATTTATTGGAGTGTGAGCAAAATTAAAGACGTTATCCCTGAAATAATAAAGCAGCTTCATCCTTTGCGGGTTCTACTGCCTCTCCTTCTTATTGGATGTAAGTCCTTCATACACACATCAATTTTCACCTCCATGACCGTAGATAAAACTCTACTCTTACTACACCCCTACCCAATACTGCCCCCAAACCTCAAACATTTGATGCTGCATCCAAATGCTCCTTCAAAGCCCCTGGTGGCCTTTCTACACAGAAACAAAAAACATTCCAGACTCTATGTAATATTTTGGTCAGTAATCATATATTATATTTTATTAATTAAAATATTAATTATCAACCAACTGGGTTAACAGCAGGGCCCATGAACTGTGGTTTGCATGTTATTTATAGCACATCAGTTGTCTGTTAATCATAGCAATGCACATAAATAATTGCTAGAGTGCTAACTATTAGCAGGCATCTGTCCATATAACTTATTAAACCAGATGTCTTGTTGAAGTACCTGATCATTCCATGGTCTTGAAAGTTATTATATGTAAGATTCCAATTAATGAACAAGTGCTCTGATGTTGGACCCGCCTCAGAACAGCAAGTGATCATGTAAGCTATAAAATGAATTTAGAGGGAGCAGTGATAGCAGAAAACAAAGCCATAAAACAGAGAAATAAGTTATGTCTGGATTGTTTCATTAGTAAATAAGTCAGATCATTCACATAACCCAGTGGGATGGGTCAGAGTGAATGTATTAGAAGCACATGCTTCATCCTACCCAAAGAACTCTGTAGCTGTGTGTTATTTGTCTCACAGATGCACAAATCTGTAAAAGACAGAGATCACAGCAGAAAAAGGAGACAGTCATATGACAATAGTCCCACCTCCTCACCCAGCGCTGCCCTGTTACTGGCTTTAGATACACACTCAGAGCCGAAATGTTGGCAGTCAGCAACATTCCAAATATGGAAAAGCATGAGGAAAACAACAAAATATAGGAAGGAAATGAAAATCTACATATTATGCTTTTAAATATTAAAAATGTAACACATGACAGTTTAAAACAATACGTTCAACAAAAGAAATAAAGTCTGTTTAGAGAAAAACACACCAGAGGTGGATCCTTCAGTGTGATTCTTCCTAAACTCAGAAAGATTAGCAGTATTGTTGCATGGATTGTAAAGAACCTTGAGTTAAATTTGTAAAATGTGATATTCATCAGAGGAGGATTTTGTCGTGACATCAGTGAACTCACATCCTGTGCAGACTGGGACACTGGCCAGTTCTGATCATCCTCACCTACGATCAGCAGCAGAGGGCACTGCACACGACCCACCTGAGACACACAGCAACCACATGACGTTCACTGTACAGGCCACTCAGACTCTCCCCTCTGCCCTGACAAAAAATAATCACTGGGACTCACATCTACTTTCATGGTGGGGTCAGTGGGGATGGGTAGCAGCAAGTCTCAGCCAATCAACTGATTGTCTGTGTTGACACGAATCTTTGCCTCATTTCTGATGGGACAGAAAGTTTAAATGAAGTCTGTAGGTAAAAGTATGGTGACTCTGGAGCAGTGGGAAAAAAGGCAACTTTTTTGTTACTCCCATTGAAAATGAATGGGGTTTTTTCTCACATTTTTGTGCAAAAACCATGACATATCGTTATGACACAATGACACATATAATCTTTGGGCCAAGCTGAACATTTTTTGTGTTGACCGAATAATTTTAGGATGAATTGTTTGGGAATAGTAGCCACTTGAAAATGGCCCAGTTCATTTTGGATGGACAAATTTGACAGATTTTTCGCAATGTTAACGAAATCCATGCATTGGAATGTCAATCTAAATAGATAGCATGTCTTTCAAGACCAGACTGCACATTTTTTGAAATGATATGTTTTGGTCTATTTCCAATGGTGTGGACCACTTCTTTTTTTTTTTTTCCAAAGTTTCTTGTATAATAATAATAATAATAATAAATCATAAGTCATAAATATGATGAACAATAGTCCTTGTGTCTTGTATTACATACAAGCACAAGGAGAATTAAGGATTAAGGACAATAATTAATTTATTGATAATACGGGCTAATAGGTCTATTGAATAGACTTAATAGCCCATATTATCAATATGGAAACGGAAATAGAAATTAATAGACTCTATTCATGTCCATACTGGAGCCCAGCAGGTCAAAATATTAATGAAAAAAACACTGAAATAATCAGAGACAAATATCCAGATAATTGACAAACTTGTTAGATATGTTAGATTTTATGCCCAGTTATGTCTGTAAAATGTTCAGTATTTGACTATTACATTATTATATTGAATGTTTTGGAGTCATTTTACTGCTGAAGTGAAGTACTTTAGATACTGTTAGGTTTAGTCTTTACCTTCCTCCATTGGATCACAACAAAATGCTTCAGAAACAGCTGACTAAATTGTCACTACATTTTATTATTTAATCACCACTGACCATGTATACTGTCATCAGATAAGTAATGCATTGATTAAAACAAAAAACACAGATTTGATTCATTCAAGAGAAACAAAATCTATCAAATCTATGCCTTTTCATCCACAACATACAAATGGATAATATCATATAAACACCAAAGAAGAACTTGACCCTTTCTCTGTGGGAATTGAAAGTCCAACTTAATCCACATATACAGAATTTCTTTATATGTGACTGATAAAAGGTAACGTGACAGATTCAGTTCTTCATTTATATCAAGAGGCGTCACTGTGTTATGTGTGTAAGATGCATATAAGTGTGACTCCACCTGTAAAAGGGGCTGAAACTTGAAACAAAACACCAGAACCGTAGAGATACAGCAGAGCCACGGGCAGCCTGGACATAGTGTTCAGTCGTAACATATTCCATGTTTACAGCACATGTGGAAATGAGCCCATTCTGTTATTTTCTGAAGTATCATGGGCCACTTCTACTACCAACATTAAGAAATGGAAAATCCTCGATGGCACAGAGCAGGAGGTAGCAAGACAATTCGTTTTTCAACCCTGCAGCAGTAGAAACATATGGCTACCACTGGAAGTGCTACCAGCGGTTTTTCAGACAGTCAGTGCATTGGATAAGCTAAGAAATGGAAAGAAAAAGATATATAAAAATGTATAACAAGAAGTTCTATGTTTGAAAACTAACATGACATATCCGTAGTATTTGTAAAAATATGGATTATAAGATTTGAAGCCTGACAATGTATCACGAAGAGTCTATGACATATGAGACATAACAGCCACTTTTACCCAGAGATACCAGAAAAAAGGTGAGATGGTGATCCCACCTTTTTTCCACCATTAATTGATTTTCACAGCCAAGTCAAAGGAGTAACAGAGGTGAGACAGGCTGGACTTTTACACAGCGGATCTGTGTTCTGGAATCAAAGGAGCGGTGATGCAGCGTTCATTTTTAAATTCTTCCGGTGTGGGAGAGACAGCGGGCACATAGTGCCTCCATATGCGCCCGCTGTCTCGTCTGTCATCGTTATCAAAACATCACATCTTGGTTGCAGAACTAGAGGTGTTCCTTTTACATAGCGTTCTGGAATCATGAGCCCACCTTTATCACAGCTCTGTTACTACCTCCAGAGGTCTTACAAAGCTGTGATAAAGGTGGGGCCAAATTATCCTACTATTTCATTTACACAAACATCGTTCTGGGATAAAGGCGAAATATTCCTGCAACAGAAGTGCTGTGTAAAAGGGGCTAATGATTCCAATAGATAGGCCAACATGGACATGTCAGCTGCTCTCTCCAGCACCTCTAGGCCTACCCCATTTCTACTCTTTTCTGCAGTGAACAGTATAATCTTAAGTTGATCCCAAAAGTCACATAAAACATCATTAGTTTCATTAGTGACCCCACCCCCTCTCCCTGAGAAATCACCCCTGTGGCCCAGTTGTCACATCTGCTCCCAGGCAGTATTGTCTTTTTGTGTTTGTCTTGTCATTTCCTGTTTTATTTTGTCATCCTCCCTCCTGTGCCATGTCTGGTGTCTGTACTTCCTGTTCCCTTCTTTCCTGCTCATGTGATTACCTTTCCCACCCTAATGTGTTTCACCTGTGTCTCAGTGTCTCCCTCTCCTGGTGTGTATACATACTGTGTGCTTTCTCCTTCATGTTCTTCCATCGTGAGATACCTACCAGCGTTTGTTCCTGTCCGCCTGCCTGTTTTCCTGAGCCTTGCCTGTTCTGCCTCTTCGTTTTGACCCAAGCCTGCTATGGTACTCTGTTTTTTGCCTGTTCCCTCACATGTGCTTCAGCCTATTCTGTGTGACCCAGCCTGCCTCCTAACTGAACTCTGCCTGTCCCCAGTCGGTGCCTCTGCCTGGAACCTCTGTTTGAACCTCTTTCTGGTTTTCGACCCTACGCCTCTCCCTGACCTGCGATATTGGATTTCCGTGTCCTCAGACATCCGTCGTCAAATCACCTTTTTGTGAATTCCTAAATTATTTTTTGTGAAGTTTTATTCTGTCTCTGGATTTTGCACTTGGGTTCTCATTCCTGAGATCAGTCATGACACCAATGTTATTTTCCCCCTATAGTTAGGCCACACACATTTAATACAGTTTACGGATGCTCTGTGCCAAAAAAAAAAAAAATTGAATATCCAAATACAAAAAATTAGAAATCACTCATTTTTTTGTCTGTATATTTTTGTTGAAAGAAAGTTAAATAAATAAAATTCAAAAGTATGGCTTATTTTAGAGCCGCTAGAGCTACCTTACTCAGAATGTACCCAGAAAAAATGTCATTTGTTTCAGCCAACTTCTTGCACAATGTTTTACCTCAGAACAAATTAAAAAATATACTAGCATGTTGATCTGTGGGCAACCATGGGTTCTAGGTGTGGTAGTAAAAAAAATAAAATAAAATTAAACTGAGTTTCAGTCTCAGTCTGGGTCTGACTCTGGGTCTGGTAGAGTATGTGAAAACAGGTTGAATTTCTCAAATGTTGTTGCCATGAGTCCTCATAGTCACCAAGACCCTCCACAACCAACTGCCATTTCAAGCAGCTTTTTTCATGGTTTGGCCCAACTTTTTTTCGGCCCACTGACTATTATATGGGCAAATTCAAAAATCAAATCAAAATTTCTCACAACTGTGAACATGCTTTATAGACATTGCCCCAGGTAAGCTACATAAAAAATTTAAATGAATTCAACTAGTAGTTTCAGAGTCAAAGATTTTTGAAATATACACACTGATGACCCTGAGTTTGACCCTTCAAGGTCACTCAAGGTCAAAGGTCATGGACCCAAATGAAAGTCCATATATGACTTCCTATCAGAAGGCGCTGTGTCTGGCATTGTCTTCGTTGTCGAGGTCTACTGGCCGGAGAGCTAATAAAAAGCATCTTCACATTATCACTGTGTTCAGTGTTACTAAATGACATATCATAAACTCACTGAACCTTTAAATGGAATGACTGAGGTGACTGAGATTCTGCGTGTGCAGCTTTAGTAGTGAGTAACACTACTCAACAAGCATATTTTGGATTGTCAGTTTCTTTAGATGAACTGCAGATGTCTGACTTGATTATGCAATAAAAAATATGAGCAGGAATGTATGATTTAAATTAGCTTAAACATGGTCTGGTTACAAATTGTCACTGATAGGTTATAAATGATCAGAATGAGACTAAGGCAATTTCACACCTTAAAGGGTACCAATACTGGTCATGCTTACAACATTAATTATGCTTTGTGTATTACTTATAAGCAAGAGGGGTGTAAATTCAGTAAAAGTGATGTACCTGTCATTGATTCCTGATGGAGTACAAGTAAATAAGCAGAAGTCAGTGGGCAAGGTTGAGTGGAAAGCATGTGTTCGTGCTTGTTTGTGCAGGGATAAGCTTTGCACTCTACCACAATGGTGGTGATATGTGGTTATAGTGCAGCTGAAAACTGACTTGGATACTGTGCCCCCACAAAAAATTATTTCACCAGCCACCACGGGAGGCAACATATCGCTGACCATTGTTTGGATTCTACTTACTCCAATTCTCTATCCCCCGCATTTGTTACATTGGTTATTACCTTGACTATAAAACAGACCTGAAACTGGATTTAAGAATAGCAATGAATCAGTCATTTAATGAGCATTAATCAAACTGACACAGATCTGTGGTTTCCCAAGGTTACAGAGAATCAGACTCCCTAACCAACAGACATCTGACATCAGACTCCCAGTCCTCAAGAGCCCTGAATTATCTTTTTCCTGCTTCGTTACACTCTTCTATGAGTTGTCTTCCTACTCCTAACTTCAGCTAATACCTTTGCATATCACCCACGCTACACCTGACTGCTTCATTCTTACCCCGTTCTTGCACCTCAGGCCTCATAAACTCTTATCTTTATCCCTAGTCTAACAATGCAACATCGTACTCTTCCCTTATCTATTCTAATCCCACACTCTACCCTCCTAAAATCCAAGCTAACCCACCTGTGACACTGTATTTTTTCATTCCACCCCTTGAAGCCTATAACCTTCTAATGTCAATGAGTCACACAACTCAGAACAAATCAGCAAAACACAGAAATAATCTATCAGCCACATCATATTATGTTCTGATTACAAAATATAGAAATCATGATTATAACATATTGCATTCTAATTATATAATGCTTAGGTTTTTATATGTTCTTCAACTGTATAATTCCAACAGTCCTCCCCCTTTCACACTGTTTAACAGTGTGAACCCAAATGCACCTATTAGTATAGCTGCAAGCATGTATGCAAAGCCATAAGTGGTACAGTTTATTATTAGATCTGAATGATACCATAACACAGAAAATACAATCAATACAATGAGTACAAGTAAGCAGCAAAAAATCTCTCTTAGTAAGCAATGCCCTGGTCTCCTAAAGGGATGTTATGGTTGTTGGTCCACGGCGGTCGGTCATCTGCTTCTGGGCGGGATCTGTGATCATCCAGCTAGCTTGTCTATGACCTAAGGGAGAGGGTTACCAGCACTTCACCCAGTTTTGCATCTTTGCAACTAATAGTGTTTTGTCTTCTGTTTTTTCAAATGTTGTGTTGAGGGTTGTATTCTTTTGCAGATCCAGGTTGTCTTTTCCACGACCTTAACTGCCATGTGCGTTGTCAACAGGACTGAAACAAATTCTTCAGCCACATCCTGTGGCCTAGAGATCAGTCGAGTGGGAATGGGTTCATAGTAGTCATAAATGTCGGGGCGGTCTGGTTTGTCAGTCTGTCTGTCATCCTCATCATTATTCAAGTTGGTGGTGTCATTAGTTGCTTTATACAATCCCCAAGTCCTGGTAGAAGTGTACGGGGGATAGGGTGGTGGTTGGCCAGTAGTAGACTTTAGGGTCGAATTAATTAGTAATTGGGAAAGATTAGATACTAGGATCACTGAACAAGGGAGTCTGGGTCAAGGAACACTACTGAGACCACATGGGGTGTGGTTGCAGCCAGTACACACATAACATAACATTATGCACACATAAAAACTTCTTTCTGTCACCTGCTACCTATTTAGCATACATATGCCACATGTTGATGGTCTATATTGTGGTGTGGTCCAAATCAGGCTGGACAGATCCATAAAAAAACCTGTTTCATATCATCCAAGTCTAGTAGTCATCTTATTAGTCAACATAGAATCAGTCTTCCCTGGTTTCAGCTGCTGGGCCTCCAGCTAAAGCAGGGAATATACAATTAATAGTGCTACAACAACAATGAGAAACATTGCTATTATGGGAGAACATCCCAGCTGGTGCAGGTGCTGCATTTTTGTTATCTAGAAAATGTAATTAATCTAATCAGTCCCACTTATTAGATAAAGAGCTATTATTCAGAATGTAATTTTGCAGCCTGCACCAGCATCTGCAGTGATTTCTTGCTCTACAAATAATCAAGGTTAGATCAAGTGGGTCTTTCAGATTTAGTTCCTGATGCTACTGTGCTGTGTCCCTGTTCTGTTTGTTGCACTACTGCATAAGAAGCTATCAATCCTTTGTCTTGCTCTCTAAAACAACAGCCATTACAATAGAGATTCATGTCTGTCTGGTCAGGTGAAAATGTCTGTGTTGTGGGGGAGGTTGCCAAAAGTGGACAGGTGGACCTGCCATAGGATATGTTTAAACACCATGTCTGACTGATGGAGCAGCAACTTGTACATGACAATGGGCTGCAACGTAATTTACCTGAAAGAAACTGTATTATACGTGATTTTTGAAAGAGCTAGCAATGAAAATGTCTGTGTAGGTTCTCACTTGCCCAGGTCATCATTCTTCTTGGTAGTTCTCAGTTCAACTGGACTGGTTTACCTCCTTTTGAAAACGTTTTGTCTCTCATCCAAGAGACTTCTTAAGTTCTCATAACTGGTGGGGGAAACTGGACTTATAAACCTGCAGGGGGAGTGGTCTGTGTGGGTGTTACTCCCAAATTAGGTGTTAGGGTTGTGTGTGTGTGTGTGTGTGTGTGGGGGGGGGGGGTGTCCCTGGAGTCATCAGTGGGTATTGTGTTTAAGTTTCAGGGTCGTTGACCAAATGGGTGGGTCACTGTTCAAATCCTTCAGAGGGGCTTTGGTTTCAGGTGAGTCCAGGTGTGGAAGGTTGTTGGTTGAAAACTGTTTGGGAATGTTATTTAAGATGGTGTTATTGGTTTTTGATCAGTAGTGTCTCAGACCACCACCTCTGTTCAGGGAAGGGTTTTCCACTTTCACAAAAATGGCTGGCTTCTTTGACTCCTCTCAAACCATTTGTCTTCTCTGGCCATTATTTGGACATTGCTGGCCTCGATAGAGTGAATATATCACAATATATTTCATCCCGTACGACCCTTTTAAAATTGGGCTGAATCAGCTTTCTCATGCATCTTTATCGTGTGCAGATTCACCACTGCTCACGGAACCACGGTCAGAAATCGGATGATCACTGGACTTTCTGACATGTCAGAAATGTTCTTCCCAGTTGTGCGCTTTGACGTCATTACGCAGCACGTCATCATGGAAATACAACTACAGTGAGAGACCTACCTGTTGTGAGAAAACCGACCGTCACCGAAAGTCACCTCTTTTGAGGTATTAGCCTTTATAGGTGGGTGTCCTTTTGGATGAGTGGAGAAACTTTCTGGAGTAGAACATTAAAATCCTCCATGGTAATATGTAAAAGGTCCTGAAATCCCCTCATATCGATATGAATAAAAAAAAAGAGGCTATGAGATACAAACAAAAAAAAAACTTCAGTAAAGTTGTACTGTTAGCATTAGCCAAGTTGTTGTCTTACCTCCAGCTCCCTTTGCAAAATAGACAATCCATACTGTCCGTGTTGTTAAAGCCACAAGTGTGTACAAATACGACGGGACTTTTTTCTTTTTGTGTCTGTGCATACAATTGCCAAGCCTGTCAACACGGCACGTATTTTGCCTTCATCTTGGCTCCCGTTTTTCAAGGACCAGGATGAAATCGTGTCCCAGCGTGGCTGTGGACTGTCATGTACATTCACTCACACAGTGTGTGCGCCTCACCTGTGAGCTTTGGCTCACGGTGTGCGTGAGTCAGTCACACAGTGTGGGCAGGGGTTAGATTACAAACGATAGAAAATCGCACAGTGTGTGCTCATTTTAACACATAGACCACTCCCCCTGCAGGCTTCTAAGTCCAGTTTTCCCCACCAGTTATTATGCTGCATTCCACAGTCCTGGGAGATGGAACGTTTCCGATGTCCAACTCAGTAAAATGCATTGGAACGCCGGTCCAAGCCTGAGGTCCTATTTGCAAACTGGGGCCAGTTCGAAGTACCCCAACCTCACTGCAAACTACAGTGTGACGTCAACAATGGCGGCGCACAGTGTGCAAGTTCACAATGAAAAAAACTTCACAATGTATAATTGGCTCATCCGTCATTTTGTTTCTTCCATCTCATATATGACAACACTGTACTGTTAACAGTCACAATGCCTCTTCAGTAACAAAACAAATAGGAGCTTACATCTGTGATCTCCATGTTTGTTGTTTATGTTCAACAAGGATCACCTGGAATACTTTGAGGTGGGATGTAGTTCACTCCAAGTGAGATATATTCTACCTCCCAGCGCTCTGGAAATGCAGCATTAGGACTGAGGAAGCCTCTTGGATGAGAAATGACATGTTTTCAAAAAGAGCTAAACCAATCCATTTGAACTGAGAAGAACTACCAAGTAGCAATGAAAATCACTACAGGTACCCTATAAATTTAAAACCTAAGTCTGAAAAGTCTGTGAAAATGTTATGCTGTTTCTGGACAATCTGTCATTCAGAGGTGTTAGCAGAGTTACAAACAAACAGATTCTCCATAAGGAACACCAGAATTTTCCTCCAGGCGTCTTCT
>JAPQRP010000019.1:42571239-42582659 GCA_037367295.1 Apogon hyalosoma
GGTGTACCCCGCCTTCACCCCTATGTAGCTGGGATAGGCTCCAAGCGACCCCCGTGACCCTAGTGAGGATAAAGCGGATTCAGAAAATGAATGAATGAATGAATGAATGAATGAATATCTGGAATAATAAAAATCACAGAATTTCAAAAATACATTTACAGAAACTTAAAGTGAAGAGGGGACTAGGCCTGCCAGTCTTTAAACATTATTACTGGGCTGCTAACATGAGGGCATTGATATTTTGGCGGCAAGGCATTCTGGACAACCTTAGTTCCACTGGCCCTTTGTGGCTGAGACTTAAAGCCAACTCTGCACATAACTCCTCCTTGCCAGCCATGCTTTTCTGTAAGTTTGAAAAAGCAGGTTTCCTTAAAGGTCAATGTTTTGTGGTAAAACAGTCCGTCAGAATTTTGAATCAGATCAGGAAATTTTTAACATTGCCTGAGACTTCTGCACAAACACCTATATGTTTCAATCACTCCTTTTTTTTCCCCCTTGGCATGACAAGTCTTATAGTGACTGGAGGAAGAAAGGCTCGGTCTCACTTGAAAATGTGTACATCGATGGTGAGTTTGTGTCTTTCAGTCAACTAAAGAGACAATATGACCTGTCCAACTCTCACTTTTTTCAGTATGTACAGGTCAGACATTATATCGTACCTAAAATCCCAAGTTACAAAAGCCTTCCTATCGAGCATGAGGTCTATAACATGCTGAAAAGCCTTTCTTCCTCCAGACATCTCATCTCAAAATTTGTATGTGTTTGATAAATGTGTTAAAGCAGATAGTGTGAAAATAAGAGATACTTGGAGAGAAGAGATAGGCATTGGATTAACAGAATTTACACGAAACAAGTGTTTGTGTAACCAAGGTTTACAGAGTAATGCTTCAAAAAAATTCTGAGGTTCTTAAGATGACATGAATGTTAATAAACTTCAACACGTTTGGTTTATAGATTGATATGTTATTTTAACACTTAATTAAACACATTAAGTTAATACTAATTAAAGTAACAGGAAAAAAACACCTGTATAGCTGTTTAATATGGAAACGAGTATAATTTATGTTAGAGCTCCCTCTACAGCAGAACTAACTAGAAACCCATCCCTGGAGGGAGAACAAGACGGAGAGAAAAGAAACACGCATTCAGCCATGAGAAAAAGATTTTTTTTTTAATGCTGTTTAAGATGGAGATTCTTGAATTACTTGGTGCAATTTGACAGATTGTAAGTGTTATTTTTACAATGAAGTTGTCTTTGAATGAATAGATAAGTTTCTGTTTCAACTACGGACACTTTATGTGGATTTTTACAAGAGCACTAGCCGGAGAGATTTAGCCTGATTAAAAGATTGATTTATATTGAAGTTGTTTCAGTTATCATCGAGTTTTATTGGAAGACTTTGGTTGAAGACCACTTTTCCAGTTTCGGTACCTGCTACACGAAGTTATTTCACCGAATTCAAAGTTTTGTTGGAGGCCTGCAACGCATGCAACGAGAACAAGATGGCGAACAGTGAAGAGCTCTGCATGGAGGATCAGCAGACTGAATGAGTAACATACACTTTCCTTTTTCCTACTTTCCACAGATAAGTACATTTCTTTTTTTAGTTTTTTGGACATGGAAAAGAACTGTGTTTTGAAAGACTGCGATAGAGACTGTGACTTAAACTGAATATTTGAGTTTTGTTGAAAAGCACATGTTTAAAGTGTGTGAACTGCTTGCATGTTTAGAAGTAGAAATGTTCCATACATATGTTGATGTGGAGTGTAAGTGAATTTTGAGTTGTTTCTGAACTGAGGTTAACTAATTTTCAACTACTGGAACTAAGATCATCAGAATACTTAGACTTAACAGAATATATTCAGTTAGCTTTCTGGAAGTAGGAAGTTAAAGTAATTATCATCTTTAAATGAACACCAAAATAGTAAAAAAAAAAAAAAAAGATTTAAGTTGAGACCTAAACTAGAACTAAATAGGAAACAAATAGGAATCAGAAGAGTGTGTTTAAGGAAACATAAGGATTGAAAGGAATACTTTGATCTGTATTTTCTTTATTGGGTACTTATTTTATTTCTTTGTTTTTCAATTCTGAGCTGTGTACCTGTGTGTAATTAATTTCTTTTTTTACTAAACCTTCAAAGTCACCAAACCCATCTACTTGTGATTACTGCCTCCTGAAAAAACCCTACATCTTCTGATGGCCGAGATTCTGTTTAGTTGTGTGATACCCATTTACACATTCTGTACAGACAGACGTTGTGTATGTGTGTGTATGTATATAAACACATTCAAAAAAAGAGCTCACTACCCTTAAACCCTGCACATAACTGTGATATTTAATGTGGTTGGAGTCAGTAGTGAAGTTTTGTGCAAATTTATTTTCTGTCATTTAAAAGCCCAAACAACACCTGAAGCCTTCACTGACTGTTTCCCTTCCCTCTGATCTTACCTGGGGGCAGGAAGAGGACAGCAGTGAGACCCCCCTCTGTGATCGGGACCCTACGGACTCCTGGTGCCATGTACCAGCGCTCCACCACCACACAGGCCAGCTGGACCTGATCCACAAAGCCCTCGGTCTGGTGACCCTTGTACACTGAGATGGTGAACTCCATTGGAGTCTGGACATTCGCCTTACTCAACCTGAGGGATTATGAGAAAGAGTCACATACTGTTGTTTGGATTTTTATCTGCTCTGTATTGTAAGCCTAGTGCAGGGGTCATCAACCCTGGTCCTCAAGAGCCACTATCCTGTATGTTTTAGATGTATCCCTCTTCCAACACACCTGATTCAAATGATCAGCCTATCATCAAACGCCGCAGAAGCTTGATAACGACAATCAGGTGTGCTGCAAGAGCGAAACATCTAAAACATGTAGGATAGTAGATCTCAAGGACCAGAGTTGGTGACCCCTGGTCTAGTGGTTCTACCTGATCCCAGGTTTGCTGCCTGGAGCTGGTTTGAGACTCCAGAGTAATCCCATTGGTTCAACTCCCACATAAGTCCCACCCATACTGGGATCTTCTGAAACTGTGAAACAAAAAAAAAACATTTAATGTGATGAATGATTAATTCATGATTTATTGTCCTGTTTCAGTGCATTGAATCATACGGTTGACAGTTCCACAGGCGTCGGTGGTGTAGTGAGCAAACGCCTCCCAGTTGTTTCCATCTTCACTCTGGTGTAGGGCACGGATGGTCAACTGGAAACCAGGAGGCGCCTTCTGGACCAGAACAGTGAACTTTTCATCCACTAGTCCTCTGGATGGGCAGACTGAGAGCTTCACATGGCACCACTCACTGTCCATCTTCAAAATCAGTGACCTGCATGAAAAGTTTCAGATTTGTTATGTTTTATCCAAAGTATGAGATACTATCTCTTAAAATACAAGAGTCTAATGTTTGATCCAGATTATTGCCAACACCATCGCCAACACTATCCATCCCTACTATCCCCAATGCCTTTGCTCCATCGCAATGGAGTTCTTTGCTGTGGTCTATAATAAAACAAAGGACCACCAAAAACACTGGTAACAGGGTTTTATCTGTGGCTACCCTGTTCCTGGCTCCAGATCCAGACCGATTTTGTGTAACAAGGCTGACCACTGGTGTCTGACTTGGTCTGAGACATCAAATTAACATTAAGTGAAAAATCACTTTTGGCTTTTGAGTTTTTGTAATTATCCAGCTGGAAAACATTGGTGCACTTGTGAAAAATGTAGTAAAGGTTGTAATGAGAAAGTTGTTCTTTTTTTTTTTTTTCCTTTTTTTTTTGCCTTTTACTTATTATTTTATTTTTTTTTAATCTTTCTCTGTGTATTTTTGAACATTATTTAAATTATTTGTTATCAGTATGGCTTATTCTATTTAGGAAGTGAACTACAACACAGGGCATTGTAGGTAAACACATAGCAGAAAGGGAAGTTGCCCTGCCTAACCAACTGCAGACCAACCAGCAACTGAGGGTTCTTGTTCTTTTTGTCTTCTCTTCAGTAATTCTTGTTGCAGCGCCATCATAGGAGAGGAGGGGAACACATTATTCAAAATGTTCCATTTGTTTGACAAAGTGTGTTGTGAAAGCAAACTCAACAGCTGAATGTTCTGAATTATAATTTTACTAGTATGTGACCTGTGAGGAACCACAGGCTGTAGATGTGGGAGTTTTTATGCTGGGGAGAGCAGACTTTTGGGAAAAGATGTTAGTCTATATTTGTATAACTATTGACATAAAAACTGTTTGGTAAGTAATTAGTGATTTAGTAATTAAGTGAAATAGTGAGCCGTGGAGCACACGAATGGGATGGGGATGAATAGTTCGTAAGATTGGGGGGGGGTCCTTGCCGTGGGTACCTCACAATGAGTATGTGCAGAAGTGAAAGTGAAACTTAACAGGCATTTCTAATTCCTCTCTGTCTCCGGCATTTATTTTTTACCTACCTCCTGAAACTTCGCAAACTTTGTTTTGAAGGGGCAGGATGTTTAAGGGGGCATTGGCCCCTCTTGCCCTCCCCAGAACTGGCTCAGATACCGATATGTCGGGACTGTAGCTTGTAAATGAGGCGTTCTGTTTTTAACTTCATTTCCAGTCATGCAACGTTGCGCTTCTGTGTGAGGCAGTTGTATTCCCAAATTACTAATATCTGTAAATTTTGGTCCTATCAACTGGCCAAGATATTTAATGTGGAGATGGGACTATTCCTCAACTGTAGGTACTAAATTGACTAGTAAAAAACATCTCCATTTCTCAGAACCAGGCAGATACACAGATTTTCTGAGACCTAGTATTATATAGATTCTGCTCTTGACTGCTTTTACTGAATTGTATTGATTTTATTGAATTTGTTTTCATCATTTTACTCTTATGTACACACACTCTTTAATTGTTGTTTTGTAAAGCACTTTGAAAGTACTATGTACATACTTTTATAACTGGAAAAGCACTCGGACAGCACAGACCTCTGCCAAGGCAGACACACCCCTCCCCTCCCCACCCCACCCCACCCCCCAAAAAAAAAAATCACCAAAAGGTAATCATTTGTTCTGTAGGCCAACATTTCATGAAAATTTCATCAAAATCCTTCCATAACTTTTTGAGTTACCTTACTAACAAACAAACCCTGATGAAAACAACCTCCTTGGTGGAGGTAATTATAATAATAATAATAATTATTATTATTATTACTACTACTTTTGCAACCCCAATCAAACTGAGTCTGGACTATTAGGAGTGAGAACGGAATGTAACAGTTCAAGTTTTGAAGCCTTTAAAGTGGTTGTTTCAGCAGTTTCAGCATAGTTGGGAAATCTAGACTAAGCCCACAGGCCCCTGGGAACTCCTTAATTAAAACCAGTTCTGCTCATCTCATAATAGATTAACACTTTTTTGTATGTCATAATTCTTCATAGTTTTTGGTTTTGTTTTTTGTTTTTTTGACTTCAGTATCAATCTACAATGTAGAAAGTAATGAAAACTAGGAGAATATGTGTCCCAACTTGACTGGTATTGTAAGTCAGCACAGAGGTGGGCAGACACAAAGATTAGTAAGATGAGTTGTTTTCACCCACAAAAACAGATTTTTAGCTGGTCAGATCTTCTGCGCATTATCACCAGCATTAGTGTGTTTCATTGCAACTAGATCACTCAATTCTTTTTAACAGTACACAAGAAAACAAGTTTTACTCATTTGCATAATTTTAGTAATTAGTCATTTGCATTGATTTTTGAATCTGGTGAATTCCTCCAAATAGAAAATCTAAGTCTGTAAAATACTAAACCACATAATGAGACAACACTTACTGTACAGCAGACAGAGAAGAGTGTGGAGTTGGAGTCTTCAGTCTGTTCATGTATAAAACCGACTGGTGGTTTTTGTTTTATCTGGAATGCCAGTCCCCTCCCCCGGCAGATGCTTCTCTGAATGTGTTGTGTATTGCCCAATGTCTTTAGATGGTGTGATGCAGTTTACTATGGAGCCTGGGAAGGGACGTGAAAAAAAAGTTACGTTTAGTGCTGTCAAACGATTAAAATTTTTAATCAGATTAATCACAAGGTTGCTCTGGATTCATTTTGATTAATCACGATTAAATATAATTATTTTTTAATTATATTAATCGCGTTTCATTTTGCAGCAAACAGACTCAAGAAAGAGAATAAATATGCATTGAACGTGTTTATTAAACACTTTCAACAGTTTCAACAAAACAACTTGAAAAAACTGTTCTGTCTTGTATTTTTATCCTATATTTCCATCCAGAGGCCAACGTGCTGTTAAGTGTCTTCCATCTTTATGGGTTGGTTCTACTGCCTGTCACTACTGGACCAACTGCCAATTTGCACATGTGTGACAGTAACTCTACTTGGACAAACTGACCTAAATGCACTGCCAGAGACGTTCAGAATCGTTCTGCACTGCAGATGGGTTAATTTTAGGAGTGCAACAGTACAGAAAATTTACAGTTTGATATGTTTTCGGTATAGGGCTCATCGGTTCGATACATTTTCAATATGTTTTCGGTACAGTGAAGAAGACCAGTGGGGGGGGGGGTGCACTCCGTAACTACCTGTGGGACACAGGACATTTCTACAAAATGTTGTTCAGTCATTTGTGCATTAAAATGCACCCCGCGTTATGTATTTTTTAATGTTCAATGTTCGTTTATGGAAAACACCGTAATTTACTGAGTGTTTGTGAACGCCTCGCAGTATTCCCTGAGGTGCAGTGAACGTGACCTCACAGTACGCGACAGCAGAGGCAGGAGAGAGAGAAGAGGAGCAGGTCCAACAGAGTTTAAAATACAAACATTTTTACTACAAAGGAACCCGTAGACCCTTTTAGTGCCATAAAGCTGTAACAGACCGAAAACCGACAGTAAACATGCCTCGAACGTCTGACCCGGTTTCTGTGCCTCTATTGTAGTCTGTTGTCATGTTTTGGGTTTTTTTGCAGCTGCATGTATCAGAGGAAACCCAGCATGGGTTCAGTTTGCGTCCGCCCTGCTTCCCCACTGTTTGCCTTCTTATATAGGCTACGTGCGTTCTGTACACCTCCGTATTGTATCGAAGGCCCCGAACCGAAATGGTTCAGTACAAATGAGTGCAGTTACCCCCCTAGGTAACTGCGTTAATAATTTTAATCTGATTAATCATGATTATGAATTAATCAGCGTTAACGCGTTAATTTTGACAGCCCTAATTGCGTTATAACGCAATAGTTCAAAAGTTTTGCATTAGCACGCAATAGTTTTTGCTTTGGGATCCGACTGTCAGGTCTGACATGGTCAGGTTTGAAATGACGTGTAATTACACAGGTGTAATTTCAGTGTTTTTCTGTACAAAAAAAATCTAATTCTGTTTTTGTGTTCTTCGTTTTAAGTTGTTATAACAGTATTAAAACAAGCAGTAAACTGTAAATGACAGCTAGATTTTGAAAGTTGTAAGTGTTCTGGAAAAATGGGCAAAAGGACTTACTAAAAGCATATTTTTTTGACCTTATTATGGTCAAGATAAGAAAAAAAGTCCAGGTGGACTGTTAGGCTGAGGAGTTAAAGGGGTGTAAAACAATATACACATCCTCCTTTCTCACAGTAGACCTTTCTCTCCACACTGAACATCCACCTGTATCCATGAAGCTGGGCGCTTCGGTATTTCACCGCGGTGAAGTCAGTTTGACGTTCAGTATTCAGATCCACCCTCCACCCACTCTGCTCAAGCTTACGCCCGGTGAGCAGCTCGAGCGCCGGCAGTTTGACGTTCCATACTCGAGCTTTGCCGATCGGACTAATGACAGTTACGGTCATTCGAACTACATGTGTAGGGCAGGGGGGCATGTCAGACCTGACACGGTGGGATCCGAACTGGATCCCAAACATACTGTGTCCAGACCTCAAGCAAAGCAAATATGACTGCGATATCTCGCAAAAACTATTGCGTTCCAACACAATACTTTCTTCTTCGTGTCCCTTCCCGGGCTTTGTAGCTTCCTGATGATCAAATGCTGTTGGACACAAGACAGTTGTTCAACTTGGCTGCCAGGTCAGAGCGACCCAGCAGAGGAGTATGAATCCACCAAACAGGATGAATGCACACCAGTGTCCAGCACAGAACAGACTGGTAACAACCATGTTTTGGCCAATGTTTGGAATTCAGTTAGAGTTCATGTAAGGAAAAGATGGCTAAGAGCCTATAGCTCATTGTTTGGACATGAGGATAACATGACAAACAGTTCAGCTCCATTTATGATCATGACTTCTGTTTATTATGTGTATTAAAAGGCTGGAATTAAAGGGGACTCAAACTTTTCCTCAGACTGCAAAATTCCTGCATCTTTGTCTTTTTTAATTCAGTATTCCACAACAAACGCAAGTCACCCAAGCTCATCGGTGGAAAGCATTTTACTCAAATACTTGTACGTTTATGCAAATGTTCCATTTCTGACTCACTAATATTCAGAGGTATTTAACTTTCTCCTGCACAGGAGTCAAATAGTCACCCCTCTCCACCTGCTATCACTGCTTAAAATGCGATTTAAATCAAGCAATCAAGCAAACGGTTTGTTTTCTGTGGAATGCAGTTATGATTCTGGTTGGCCGGCAGGTTGAATTTATCAAAAGGAAAAGGAGGCACAAAAGAATAATACAAAGGCATGATTAATGCCCCAGTATTTGCAATATTTAAAAATGTTCAACTTTTGTAGCAACCAGTTTAAAGAAAAGGCATAAAACAAAAAAGGAAGTCTGTTCTGAGCTACTGTAAAAGAATGACAGTGCATCATGGTGGATTCTGTCACAAAGTAACAAACGATTCTTATTTTCAGGTGATTATACACTGATTTATGCTCATGAGTCATATTTCATTCCTTTTCCCAAAAACGTTCCCTCTTTCATGAGATCTAAGGCTGCGCTTACATCCATATCATATGCAATGGCTGCATCACGATGACAGATTTATACAGTGGCTGTGTAATGTCTATGGAACAGTTCCTAAATAAGACTGTAAGATGGACTGTCATGCAAGTAACACAAGTTGAGGAGGAAGACACACCAAAGACAAACCCAAAACTTAAGGATTCATGAAATAATTTAATGTAGATGACACTAAAATATTTCCTTTATCTAATATTTGCTATTGTGGAAAGATAAACATGACTAATTTAAGCTGATGTAGCTAAGCTAAGATTGTGTAAAATGCCACTGCAATATAGATAACATTCATAAAGCCAAAAAGCATCTGACACAGGCTGTTTTGTCTTCTTAAGTGATGACACTTGCATCTTCAAAAGCCATTTCCAATAGTTCTGATCAAGAGGAGCAGGGTTCAAAATATTTACACACTATGCAATATTCATTCACTGGTGTTTTATTTTCTCCAAAAACTTGGTCTGAAACTTAAGTGGATAAAGTGACGAGGTCCATGACATTTATCATCATTTCCTTAAATGTCACATGGTGCTACTTGTCTTCTAAATTCTCAATCTCTTGCAAAAAGAGTAAAAATAGAAAAGGCAATGTGAAGGATTGCTTGTTGAAAATAGTTTCTCAGATTTGTGTCTGTTTACTGGGGTGTTTTTTTGCAGACTTCTCTGATGTTCTTCTGTAGTTTCTGTACTGACTCCATCACCAGTCGGAAGCTTTCATGGAAGCTGCTGTTACCCTCTTTAACCCAGGCCCCCTGTAACTCTCTGATCCATGCTAGTATCTCTTCTAACTGCTTCTGCGCCTCTTTCTGCTCCTCCAACTCAGCAAGTAAAGCCTGCCTGGCACAGATCTCTGCTTCGTAGGCTGTTTGGAGATCTGCAATGGAAGACTCCAGCTTGAGCACCTCCTGAACAGAATAGAAAAAAAAAGACAAAACAGAGATAAGTTAAAATGTCATATCACAAAGCTAAAAAAGGGGGCAATTATAAGACAAATTATGTGGTTTGAACGACAGTGACAGTTCAAACATAGGATGATCTTGTGGAAAATGAAAACTTGCTGCAGACAGAACAGCTCAAAGCACGTCAAATGAACACAAGCATAAACATTTACCGCAGTGACATTCAAGATGCACATAAATGTAGCAGTAAAATGACATAACTGACGGCAGAACTACTAACACATTTCACACTGTACTTGTGCTATTTTTGCATGTACCTTAAATGAAATTAATACTTCTGGAACTGCATAAACCTACGACTACTTTAAAAGGTTTAAGGGTGAAATATGGTGTAAAACAGCATAAATGTGTCATTAATGCAGTCCATATAACAGTGAGTGTGTCTGTGCATTAGTAGCAGTCAGACCAGGCTGTGTGGTAGGACCCCACCTGTATGTCCTGGGGATACTTGTTGTGACACTGGTCCTCCGGCAGCAGGACATTTGGCGGCAGTGAGAGGCATCGGTCCACCAGTAGCGGCTCCATTCGTTCCGACAGCTGCTTGAACCGCTCCTCCAGGAACTGCTGCAGTTTTCGGCTGCACTCCCTAGCCCCGGCCCGGAGCTGCTCCTCCTCCCCGGCCGACTGGCCCTTGCTCAGCTGCCTCACACACACCTTTTCCACCACGGGTAAAATATCGTACAGACAATCCTGGAAAGCGCTGGAAGCCCGAAGTACACAGGTCTGCGGAGTGAAGCCGAAAAACTGCGCCTCGTACATTTTTAATTTGGACGGAGAATAAGCGTCCCCGTCCTCTGGAGCCTCTCCGCGGTTGTCCATCTCCGTCTCTTCCCGGGTTTCCCGCTCCATGTTGAATCTGATGTTTGTCTTCTGTCTTTCCGCTTGTTTTGTTCCGACGTTTGCAGATAAAGAGAAGGTGTAACATCGCCACCTGCCGGTGTGGAGTGCACCTCACACTAGACCGACACGGGAACGGAAAATGAGTTACATTTCGAGAATAATGTTATTACGAAATAAAAATCAAAATATTACATCTACTACTACTATTACTACATGTACAACCACTACTACTACTACTATTACTACTACCACTACTTCTACTACTACTACTATTACTACATGTACTACTATTACTACTACCACTACTACTACATGTACTACTACTACTCTTACTACTACTACTACATGTACTACTACTACTACTATTACTACTACTACTACATGTACTACCTACTACTACTATTACTACTACTACATGTACTACTTCTACTACTATTACTACTACTAATACATGTACTACCTACTACTACTACGACTACTACTACTACATATACTACTACTACTACTTCTACTACATGTACTACCTACTACTACTACGAGTACTACTACTACTACTACATGTACTACTACAACATGTACTACTACTACTACTCTTACTACTACTACTACTACATGTACTACTACTACTATTACTACTACTACTACTACATGTACTACCTACTACTACTATTACTACTACTACTACTACTACATGTACTACCTACTAC
>JAPQRP010000019.1:42582782-42595414 GCA_037367295.1 Apogon hyalosoma
GATAAGATAAGATAAGATAAGATAAGATAAGATAAGATAAGATAAGATAAGATAAGATAAGATAAGATAAGATAAAAATGCACAATGTTCAGGATATATAAAAATAGATAAATACATAAAATAAATAACAAGATAGAATAATAATAATATATAATAGGTAACAAGGTAGCAACAAGTTTTTTTATGTGTAAAATGTTGTACTACTTTAAAAGAATATAGATTGCACAGGTAGTTTTGACCTTAGTAATATTAAGGATTTTCTCATAAAAATACAACTTTTTCTATCATTATTTCTTGACATTATCCATTACTATTTAAGCTTCTTTTTTTTTCTTTTTCTTTTTTTTTTTCAACACGTTATGGCTTCATACTCATATTTTTTGACATTGGCCCCATACTCTTTCATATGAAATAATTGTTCTTTTAATTTACTCAGTAGTATGAAATACCGCTAAATTACAGAATACAAAGACATTTTATTAGACATTTTTAATAAGTATTAAGACATGTTATTGATTTTGAAAACATTTTTGGGTTTATATGAGGGAAAACTGACAAAAATAAGTTGACAGTCTTTTAACTTTAGCAAGCGCACATGTTATTCTTTTATTTGTAAAGGTGAAATAATGTGGGGGTAGAAGGAAAATATTTACAGCTTGTATAGAATGAATTTCATAGGCTAGAAAGTTAATTTCAGTGTCATGGCACTTGACACTAGGATGAGTGGATTTAATTTTGACATAAATGACAAGAGGCAAGGGGTAGTGCTATGTTCTGCTGAAAAATATCATCACAGTGCTTTATTTTTACTTTTTAAATAAATGTAGAGTTGGATCAGGTGTTTTATCCAGCCATGATTTCAACCCCTGAAATTGTGAAATTCCGTTACCTAGCAGCATGTAACGTGACTTGTGACGTACTAGCCGGACACGCCCCCTTGCTCGAAGGAAAGGGACATGCGCCGTGTGCCCACTTCCTCCACGGCTCCTCTTCTCTTTAGTTTGTCTGTGTTGATAGCGGCTTTTGCTTCCACACGTGCAATAAGTCCTATGTGAATTCCTCTCCTTCGTACCCGTTTATAAGCTCATCCTGCTCTGTCAGACAGGTAAAGTCGCAGTCGGCGCTGTGTGTTTGATCTCTGTCCAACTGCGCAGCCGCTCATGGCGGTGTATAGGTTACAATGGAAGTTTAGCCGGGTTTGCTCCTGTTAGCATGCTGATGTTAGCTAGCCGATGCGTTCACTTTTTGTTGTTGTGTTGCTAACATTAGCTAGCTAGCAACCGTAAGTATCCAATGTGGTTAACGCGGTTTAAGTGTGGCATACATGTTATTTTATGCGGAGCTAAAATGTGGCATTTTGTCTGTGTGATTTTCTCACCAGGTTTAAAGCCATAGTAACCAACAACCATGGGGGCTTATCTGTCGCAACCTAACACATCCAAGACCTCCTCCGATGGCGGCAACAGCAACATGAGCTACGGCTTCTCTGCCATGCAAGGGTGGCGTGTCTCCATGGAGGTGAGACGGAAAATGAATGACCAGATCAAAGACAACCGTGATAACTCTCAAGTTTCCTGCAGGCAACAAAGACAAATTGTTTCCTAAGTTTTAAATGGCGATCTAAAGTAGTCTGAGGTATTTTTCGTTATACAGGTTTGTTTGGATGAGAATGCAGTGAGAGATAGATTTATCTGCCATACCCTGTTTCCAGACAGTGAGCAGCATTGGTTTAGGAAATCCATCTTTCACTTACAGCAAGCCATATTATCATCACTTTACCACATCTTTCAAGAAAACGAAACAGGTAGCTGTTGATATTGCTCTGTGTCTTCACAAGATGCTGCACAGTTCACAAAGTTATCTACTAATTGTAGGTGTGGACCATTTGGCCAGGTGACATGTACATTCATGGTAATGTTTACCAGGGCTGTCCCTGACTCAGAATTTTGTCAGTTGAATTGGATTTGGCTGTTCAGTATGAAGCTTCAACTATTAGGTCCTGTTCTATGACAAGCAAAAAGTCCATTGGTGTGTTTCAATAAAGTTAAAGCGATGTTTTTTTTTACTTTTAAAAATGACAGTACAGTACAATGGTATATAATGTACATACAGCTGTGTTGGTGAACAATATATACAGTTTTCCAGAGGCAGCCCCTAGGCCAAAATTTGTTCATTAATAATTTGGTCAAAATCTTTGAAGAGTTAGTTTGGAAAATTTTTATATGAGATAATAGATGTTTTAGTACAGTAGTCTGCAGTTGGCATGTGGATGAGCACCATACATGTCTTATCTTAAAAAGAACAAAACCAGGTAAGTATGTATTATATTAAGAATATTTTCACTATTTTAACTTGCTGCCAGATGGTCCTCTCCAACAGGGAATTGAAGCTGTTACACTGATCGGTTCAAAGCCACCATGAAACATTTGACAAAAACACCTCTCAGAACATGGGAAGTGCTATGTTACTGCTAACTTCATGATTAAGTTTTAGAGTCCAAATTAATGCACTAAAACACTTCATGCAACAACAAAAACAATGTCTAGTATTAGTCAGATGCTGACTTTGGAGAATTGGCATCGTACAGCCCTATTTGAAGAGTAAAATAATTATTTTCATCATCCATTACACTTTCTGTCACCTGCATAGATATCTATTCACTAGAAGATAAGGGTCCAGTATATGCTTATTTTACTGTCAGTCATGTTGAATGTCTTTTTTCTTGTTTGCAGGATGCTCACAACTGTATCCCAGAGTTTGATGAGGAGACTGCTATGTTTGCTGTGTATGATGGACATGGAGGTAAAAGCAGCATTCAGTTAATTGTTGTATTTGTCACCGCATTACTTTTTTTTACAATGTTGTCATTTTTGTGAACTATTCCAACTCTTTTATGTTTTTATTATTTGTTTTTCACATGTAGATTACAACAGGCCTTTCTAGGGAAAATTATGCAAATTGTTGTATTTCTTTAGGTGAAGAGGTAGCCTTATATTGTTCAAAGTACCTACCTGACATCATAAAGGAGCAGAAGACATACAAAGATGGGAAACTACAAAAGGTGAGAAGCCATAATAACCATGACACGCCTTTTTTTATTATTATCTTTTATTCTTTTCAGTTGAAGTGTGTCAACTATTTCAAAGCATTTTGAAACAGACATGCAACTCAAACTTCTGTCTGTAAGGCTTGTTTCACCTGCTTCTTCTTCTGATTGACTTGAACAAGAAAATCTTTGACCATGTTCTTGCCAGGCTCTGGAGGATGCCTTCTTGGCTATCGATGGCAGAATTACCACAGAAGAAGTAATCAAGGAGCTGATCCAGATCGCCGGGCGGCCCACTGAGGAGCCACCCACTGAGAAGGTGGCAGAGGAGGATGATTGTAAGTATACCATTGACATCAATGTTAATGTTGCACTGTTGTTATTGGTGTCACTTGTAAGGAAATAATAGCATATTGCAAATTTAAGAGGATTATTATGTTATATTTAGATCCTGTATTGAAGTATGGTTTAATAAAATGTAGTTTTTGTGTGTTTGCACTAAGAATAGACTTTAATTGGTGCCAATACAGCATTTCACAAAGTACTGGCAGAAGTTAGTAGTGGTCAGTAGTTAATATTAGGCCTCTAAACTGAAAGTACTGACTTTGTGAGAAAAGGATCCTTCCTTTTTAATCTGATCCTTCTAAATTGGGTGCTTCCTCAGTCAGACAACTGATAATCCATGAATGGAAAAGTATTCAAGTTTTGCCAATAAAAAGGTGTCATTCATTTACATATGTATAAGCCCATTGAATTATCTTTGTGTATGCAGTGTGCCATATACCATGAATGAACTTGCTTTACCTAAGGACATAACCTGCTTGCATTTAATAGCATGTTGTACTGGCAAAGTGGTCAACCTTTTTGTTTAGCTGCATTTTTTCAGATTTACTAAAGGCATTTATAGCACACAGTATCCACACAAGCTTCCTTGAAATTTCTCTAAGCAAAGAACTGAGCAAATAAAAGTATGATCCAGATCATTGGGATAGCACTTCCTTCAAAATTTGATGTTGTAGCTTTATCCATCCTTGACTTGAGAAACCCTTGTCTGTGTAAAACAAAGAGATTGTATAGTTGGGAAGAGTTGTGACTTTGGATGTAGGTAACCAACCACCAGAGGGTTTGAAGAAACTGTCAACAGCTAACCTGCTGTTAAAGATATCTGCAGTTTGTGGAGACTACACTGTCTGTCTGAGCAGAGGTCAAAATCACTCACTAATACTGTTTTGACAGCAGCACTGGTATGCCTGTATTTTTAGTCCATTCATACAACATCAACATCATCACTAAATTGACGTAACGTTTCACACTTGAGCAGCATTGTGCCAGCTTTGTGTGGCAGAGTGTAAATAGACCAAGCTGTCATGAAAGGGGACTTCTTAAGAGCATTATGGAGGATTCTTCAAAATGGCTGATGCTCCTTTGTCCGTTTCTGTCTTTACAGTGGACACAGAGGAGGCAGCTCTGCTTCATGAGGAGGCCACCATGACCATTGAGGAGCTGCTGGTACGCTACGGCCAGAACCGCAATGCAGTCAAGCATGCTGCTGCCATCAGGTATTTGAACAATCTTATGTTTTGACTTTAGACTGTTACTATTTGGCTGCAACAAATTATTTTGAATCTCTTGGAAAATAATTAATTTCCACTAACACCATACATTTCAAACACAAAAAGGCAGAAACCCTAATGTCTTAATAACAGAACAGCACAAAACCTAAATTTGATCTAATGTAATCCTCAACAGAGAAAATGAGGAAAATGAAATTAATAATTTTGGGGTTTTTTTGTTCTGTTTTGTTTTGTTTTTTTGCAACATTACATGGAATGTGTAGGTAAATAAATTTTATATTATCAATATCTTAAATGTAGTCCAAATAATAATAATGGTATTCTGTTATTTTTAGTTTCTTTATAATATGTTGAGGATACATTCATCTTTACATGAAACCTCAATCTTAACTAGGGACTCGGTCAGTCCAGGCTTTTGATTATGTAAAACAAAATGAGTTGAGTCATGTGGTTCTGGATTGTTTGACCAGCCAGTCGATCCCTCATTATTTCCTCTCATTTCCTCTTAAGTGCGGCCGCTAAGAAGGTGTCCTGCCCACACCCTGATGCCACTGGAGAAGATGGCGGTGAAGGACAGAAGAAGGAGGAGGGGTTAAATGGGGAGATGGAGGAGGAAGAGAGTAACGGAAAAGTGAAGGGAGGTGAAGGAGCTGCATGTGGATCAAAGCTGCGAGCCTGTCGAAGAACAGGAGGAGCTGAAAGCACTGATGCAGGTATGAAGACCTGATAAGGTACACTTCTCATTTTACTAAGGTGATTCAGCTGCAGAGCCGTATTAGTAGACGTAGACTCAGATGTATCTACAAATTTTTTTTTGTGTCTTTTCCAACACCTCATATTGGCCACATTTCTCCTTCACAGCAGCCAGGGAGTCTGGAAGCTCCAATGGAGAGGAGAAGGCCGGTAAGGCAGAAGGAGACGCGGGTCCTTCCTGCTCTTCTTTGTCTTCTAAAGCTTCTGGAGATTCAAAGTCCAGATTTTTTGATGACAGCGAGGAGTCTGAGGAGGGAGAAGAGGAGGAGGGCAGCGATGAGGAGGTGAGAGCTGAAGGCTTGGCCTTCAATCAGTATTTTAGTAAGAAAACACTGGGAGCCAAAAAGCTTGAATGTGAAACATGACATTGTGTGTGTGATGTTTCATTATGTTTCCCATGTTTGTTGTCTGTCAAATCCTGTGTGCTTAAAAACATTCTCATAACTATTTTCAAGGACGGCAGTGAAGATGAAGGTGATAGCAGCGAGTTGGAAGAAGAGGAAGACACAGAGGAGGGAGAGGAAGACTCTGAGGAGGAAGATGAAGAGGAAATGTGTCTACCTGGAATGGATGGCAAGGAGGAGGTGTGTATAACGACACAGTTATACTGAAAGGCCTTTTTTTGTCTGGAGAGCATGAAGGTTTTATATAACTTTGCCTCTATGGTTTGTAAAAATGTTGCTTGTCATTTGAAACAGAGAGGTAAGTAATGGACATTTGAAGAGCGTAGTTGTAATGTTTAGCCAAACAGACACCTGCAGATGGCTGTGATGAAGCAGGCGCCAAATGAAATGATTTGTGATGACATGTAAATGGAAGAAGTAGTGGCGGCCCAAAATTCCTTTCTCTTCAAGAAAGTGTCTGAAACTGTTAGTTCCAGTTGTAGCTTGAAATACACCATGCAGGACTGTCATAAGGGATTTAAATTGTTCGTCTTGTTTCATGGAAAGAGTGCAGGTCATTTGTACTTGGATGTGTAGGAGTTTTTCACAGTGTCTCAACCCTCCATGTTTGTTTCTGCAGCCTGGCTCAGACAGCGGCACTACAGCTGTTGTGGCTCTGATCCGAGGGAAACAACTGATTGTAGCCAATGCTGGAGACTCTCGCTGTGTGGTTTCTGAGCATGGTATGTCATGCCCTTTTCATTTCCTATGCACCTCATATGCTTCATATTAGATAGCTGTCCATGACCACCTCTTCTCATACGAGTTCATAAACAGCATGGAAAGGTATGGGAATTAATTTTAATAATTTGAAGGTCAGGACAAATATAGGAAAAAAGCAAGAATGGCATCATGTGTCTCCAGACTTTTGCCTCTCTTCTGGTCTCTAAATTATACAATACAGAAATTTTGAAAAAATAAACTGATTACACAGAGTATTTTTCATAGTCTTTGGAGGAGGCAGAGCACACAAGAGCGAGCTGAAAGCAGAACCGGACTGAAAAGTGAGCTGATGCGTGGAATGGCATCCAGGATTTGATGTTAATTAATTTGTATGAGCTACAGCACTCAAAGATAATCTTCTGGCAATTATTTGGCAAGAGAATGGCATCCATAATGAATGTAGCATGCTTGTAAACAGCTGGATTCTAAAACCCTTTATTAACACAAATAGCCGTCTTTCATAATCTGAAATTCTACTGGGAATTCTGGAAACTTAAAATGGAAATTGTGTAGCATCCCAGTTCTCTTATCTGTCAGTGTTTCTGATGTACTGAACCTCACACTCGGCACCAAACTAATACCAGTTAATCTGACTGTAGCTGTCAGAGAGCTGGGACTTCCTTCATCTGATAGGTCAAATGTTTGCATGCCAAGTGCAAATTAATTCATTTATCTTATTGTGTTTTGGGTGCAGTGTGTTTATCACATGTTCATATCATGACAAATGATTTACTGATACACAAATCTACAAACAATATCATACGAAAAGAGGTACAGCTTTAACAGGAAACCTTTAATTTGATGAGGTTGTGCTGTAGCTGAAGAGAACCTTGTTACAAAAGTGCTTAATTTTCTCTGTAATAAGTAGTTCATTAACTTTATAAAGAAAAACCTAGTGGCTCTGAGAAGATACATTAAAATGGGCATTGGAGCAATTGTGTATCAAAAGTAAGATTTATTTCCTGTGGTTCTGCAGGTAAAGCTGTGGACATGTCATATGACCACAAGCCAGAGGACGAGGTGGAACTGGCTCGAATCAAGAACGCTGGAGGGAAAGTGACCATGGATGGTCGAGTCAACGGTGGACTGAACCTGTCCAGAGCTATTGGTATTTATCTGATAATAGATGCTTGAAATGTTTTGGTTGGTACCATTGGTTTATTGACAATAGTTGAAACATCAGCAACTTTTTTTTAATTAATACTTTACAGCAACCTGGCAAGAAGATGTCTCCACAGAAACTTTCAATACATGGAATTCTATAAAATAACCATTTGATGCTTAGCAATTAAAGTGCCAACATCAGAGTAAAAATGGACAGTTATTATTTGACAGACGAGAGCTTTGAAAGTTGACTTTGTTTCTCAGGTGACCACTTCTATAAGAGGAACAAGGCCCTACCTCCAGAGGAGCAGATGATTTCTGCGATGCCAGACGTTAAAGTCCTGACGCTTAATGAGGAACACGACTTCATGGTCATTGCCTGCGACGGCATCTGGTGAGTAGAAGTGGTACCAAAAGTTATGCCTGAGTTGCATGTTTGTTCATTTAGATTGATATTTTGCTTGTTTACACTCTTTGCACCCCTCCACCTCTGTCATTTTGTGTGCAGGAATGTGTTGAGCAGTCAGGAAGTAGTGGACTTCATCAGTGAAAGGATCAAACCAGACCAGAGCGGTAAAGCCAGGCCTCTGTCGTCCATAGTGGATGAGGTGAGAGAAGAGCTGATACAGATACAGACACACTCCACACAAGGTGATAATTAACACGTTACAACAGTTGGAATCATATCCCATTATCAAAGTGTATCCCAAGTAAACATTGAAGAACACAGAGATGTTAATTGTAGTTTAGACAAGTCCATATTCATTTATAGTTGGACCATATGAAGGTATATATCAGATAATGGTAGGAATCTTTTCAGCAGTAGACATTTGGTAGTACAGGAATGAAAGGTCATTAATCACTGAATAATTATCAATAACCCTTTGCTTTTAACCTTTTTTATAAAGTTGAAGCCCATTTCCAGGAACTTTTGTTACGAGGAGTTTCTTTATCTGGGTAAAAGAATTCCTGGTAGTCTGGTTTGCATTTCCACTGCACCTCAAAGTTCTGGAAAATGTATTCAAATAAGTCTCGGTCATTTTGAGTCACCAATTCAAAGTTCCACTCACTTTCTTTAGAGTGTATTTGATAAGTGGACCATGTCGGCTGTTTACTTCTTGTAGCTTCTTTTGCACCATTTTCTAAATGATCAAAGCACAAAAAAACTGAAGCTTTTTGAAATGGAACAAAATAGTTTGCAGTCGCACACTAGCTTAAACATTGTAGGTGAATGTAAGTGAGGAACACTGCTGTCGTGTGCCACCAATCAGCATTCATCACTACACAGCCTTGCCCCTCAAGAATCTGAAAAAGTTTTTTTCCCCAGCTAATTTTGGTAGAAGCACAAATGAGATTACATGAGAGATCAGAGCATGTTTTATTACATTTTTTTTTTTTTAGTTTAAATTTTATTACATACTATATTTTTCTACTGATGTATTTGTGGTTTGCATAGTAATAGTCTCAGAGCATCTTTGTTTTGGTGGTAATTAGATTGTGCTGCTCCACATGTCTCATGGATGTTTGCACCATCATTTTCATCTTTTTATGCAGTAAAGTTATTAGTTATAAAGTTATTTTTCACTTTATGAGAAAAGGACGTGTGGTGTGAGAGTTGTTGGCCTCTGCTTTAAATACAGCGAGAAACTGAGCAGAATCCAAATATGTACAGATCAGCTTCGATCACTCAACAAACACACACATGGTATTTGATGACATGATAATGTAATGGCTGTTAAAATTGGGAATCATTATGGTTTGAATTGAAAGAATATTAGCTTTACTGTTTTGTTTTGAGTGTTGTTTTTAATTCAAGCCTCATATATGAAAATAGTTTTAGTTTATTTGGAAGCTCCAAATGAAATTAATCCTCATGCCTTGTTTGAGCTACACACCATGGTAGAAGGTTTTGGCCGTGTCATCGCCCCTAAATTCATGCGTCTTTAATTTCCAATCCTGTGTGTCCTCGTGGCAGCTGTTGGACCACTGCTTGGCCCCTGACACATCTGGAGATGGAACAGGATGTGACAACATGACCTGTATCATCATCACCTTCGGGCCTCACTCTGCTCAAAGCCAGTCAGACGACACAAAGAAGAGGAAGCACCAAGACGAGGCAGAAGGGAACGAGATGGCGAAGAATGGAAACGACAGCAAAAAGGCAAAGAATGACTAAGGATACAGAAAAACTCACAGGAGGAGCAGCTGGTCCCAGGCCATCGCAGATACACCAGAGACACATTCTGTTCAAAATTAGATTCTTACCTCACAAACATTAAAGTCATTTTACATGAGAATTCACAAATTCTATACGTATACTCAGATCCGCTGAACCAAGATCATGAGTGTAAATATATATTTTTTGGATTTTTCACTCCAATACCCCTATCAATTTTTCCTTGTTCCCTGTAGAATGAAGCTGAACACGGTTCTACTTTTTAAACTCTGGAGAGGATAAATGGTACATCATTTGTTACTAGAGTGAAGATGTAGAAGAAAACTTTAGTCAGCATAGACTGTAGTGTATTTCTAAATGCACTTCAGAGATGGCTTGTTGTTTCTGCAGACACGGTGCACTCGTATGTTAAAATCAATTCCCATGTGGCTGTTAGTCTGTTCAGATTCACTTTGAGAAAAGCTAATGTGACCAATGTCTCAAGGCTGGGCATATTTTTCAATGGGTCAGTCATGTTCACCATAGTTCTGTTTTATAAAATGTGCACATGTTTCTTTTTCAACTTGAAACTGCACCATACTGTGGGTGTGTTGTGCCCAAAACGATGCTGTAGTCGATGTATCCCAACAAAGTGCCATAAATGTTATATATTTCTTTTGTAAGTACCATTTCTCACACTTAAATTTGCTGAATGGACCAGAAATGACTGCAGCTAAATTGGCATTGCATTGTTATGGGACAAACATGTGTCTTCTCTCATTACAAATGAGAATAGACACTGTCTCATCTAAAATTAAAGTTACATCACGATGCAGCAGGAATGTGTGTGTTTGTCTAGCGTTGCACTGAATGTGTCAGCACCTGTTTCAGGTTCCCTCTGTTTAATGCTCCCAGAGTTTCTTCAGGAGCAGTTTATGTGGGGTTCAGACTCCACCCTCCAACAGGAGGAATTTAAGGATGCAGGAGCATGTGTAGTCCAATCTCTAGTTTGCCATTTTGATTTTTGATCCATGACCATCTTCTTATAATCTGACAAATGAGGGTCATATTCAGCTTTTTCTTATTTTTTTTCCCCTTGTAACAGACCACCCCAAACATCACCATCATCAACTTTCTCTTCATTCCTGCTTTGTGTTTTGTCTTCACTGGTATCTGTAAATTTCCAGATGGTTTATAAAAGAAAATGCCAGGGTTTTGGGGGCTAGTTTACTTTTCATCTCTGTAAAATAGAGGGAAATGGCATCTCTGAGTGTCCATCCACAGAGACTGCACTGCTGCAACAGAAAGCCTGGACTGATCCACCACAGTCTGGCTCCAGGGCTCTAATGAACTCCACCCAGCTGTTCCATGATTTTCACTCCCAACACCTTTTTAAGAATATGTGTTTTAAGTAAAGAGCATCTCCACTCAGCTTTTGTTTCATTTTTGACGAGTCAGTCCTTGGGCGTTTTTTTTTTTTTTTCAAGTCCTTGTGAGCACATTCTGAAAACGCCCTGACGTTGGACTGTGGAGAGGATGCATCACAGTTATTTTTTGAGTGGAAATACAATTTAAAGTTCAGAGCACCAAGACAGTGTAACTGTTAAGACTGTTTTTCTTTATTTGCAGAAGCCTCATGTAAACCATACTGTGTGACTGTGCGTCTGTTTCTCGTATTCTATCTTGTCACCATACCCTTTTTTCTGTACATAGTTTTTCAATACTTGTAATTGAAGAAAAAGAAGATGGTTTTTCTTTGTAATTGTGAGTCATGTGACATTTTTGGTGCATACTCTTTTGACACCAGTATGTAAGTACATACAAATACATTTTTTTAAATAATGAAACTCCTCCTCTGTCTGATTCTTTAACAATGACAGCCACATCACTTTTGAATCAATCCAATTCCTCTTTACAGACATTCAAGGTAAACATCTACTGCCTGGAGAATGTAAGAGAAGGACTTTCATACTCTGAATTCCTTTGGTCCAGCCTTTAGAATGACTCAACACTCATCAGATGTATTTCTGGTGCTAGATTTAAACCTTTCTAACTTATTGTGCACCGAAGCATCAATAAAAAGGATCTGAAGAGTAAAAAAAAAAAATGGAAAATTTGCAATGAGTTAGTTAACACTATAGTTCTATAGCCTAGGTACAATCTGTTCCCTATGGTTGGAGAACTCTGCAAATGAACCATAAAATGGTTTAGTGACCGGCAAGACTTGACAGACTTAGGTCCTGCAAAAGCAAAACTTGTAGAGCAAACTGTTGGAGTTAATGCATTACACACAAACCAATCAAATAAGCACACAAGGCAATAACACTATGGGGAGAAACCGAAAAATAATAGATTTCTTCTGTGTTTAGAGCAGAGCATAAATATAGAACATAGTAAATGCACTCATCTAAATTTGGAAAGTAAGAATGTGTTCTGCACATAACACAATTGATGCATATACATAAAAAAGAACATCTTTATTTTTTTTTTTTGGTTTAAACCTCACCACCAAACAGGTTATTTTAACAGTAAAACATGGTTTAATCCAGGTTAAGAATTTTTTTTTTTTTTTTATCAGACATAATGCAGTTAATTGCACCATAATTTAAAAAAAAAAAGTGTTTTAACAGTAAGAAACATGTTTTAAATGTAGGTTTAGAAGTGAAAAAGGCTTAGTTATCCGACTGTCCAGGATGGGTCGATGTATTAAAGCAAAGTGGTATTAACACAGGCTTCACATATGTTCATTTTGAGCTAAACGACACGTTGGTCAGTTTATCATATGGACTGAGTTTTGTGTCTGTAGGTAGTCCTGCAGAGGGCAGCAAAGACGT
>JAPQRP010000019.1:42616013-42627996 GCA_037367295.1 Apogon hyalosoma
CAAGTTTCCTGTAAATAAATGTAGGTCAGAGGAGAGAGAGAGAGAGAGAGAGAGAGAGAGAGAGAGAGAACAGTGTTTTTTACCAATGTGAAAAGGTTTAAAAGTGTCAACAACATGATAAACAACAAATGTTCAGCTTTCTTTACATGTTGTGACTCATTAGTGGTTTTGTTTCTCTGTCGGTCTGTCACTTCTATAAGATTATTTATCTATCAGTGCTTCCTTCTGTCTTCCTCCCCATCTGTCGTTCCCTCCAACGCTCTTTTCTTCACTTTCTCTAAACCCCTGTCTGTTTTTCAGACACACACACACGTTCAGAGCAGCTGTCCACACACACACTGATTGGGCTTATAACTTGTTAGGAAAGTGGAGATTGTATTTCAGCTCTGCTTGTTAAGAGTCAACACTGATGTCACTCCGGCCCCTTTACGTTACATAACACACACAGCAGAGACAGAGAGGCTATAAAATTATAAAATGAGCTGGAATTGGGCCTCAGACCATTGCCTTGAGGACCAGCAGCTTTTTCTTTGTGTGTATGTGCATGTGACTTAAATGTAAAAACCCTGTTATCTTTCACATTTTCTCTAAGGTTATGTGTCTCTATAACGCTCTGTTCTTTCAGTACAACCATGATTGTTAAGAAAACACTTTTTCAGTTTCTTTCAAGCGATATCACTGTGATTTATCAGTGTAATTTCACATAATGGTGTCAGCAGCAGCTACAGAAAACAACTAACCTTTTGTTTAACTGCTAAACATTGTTCACAGTCAAGGTTTTCAGCCTTGGCATGGTTTGCTGGTATAACATCTGTTTAGTTTCAAATATGGGAAGTGTTTTCACATGGTTCATTAATAGATCTGATTAGATTTCCTTCTGTGTGGCATTTTGTAACATTATGACTAAATTTCCTATCACAGTAAATCCTGTAACTGCATAACCATCAGTTACAGGCGTACAGTGAATAAAGAAAAGGTTCCTTATCGTCCTGACACTGTTTTGTCAGGTACGAAGCAGTTTGTTTCCCAGACAAAGTTAAGTCGGAGCATGCTCCCCCACTCTGCCTCCCTGAACACAGACATGCCACTAAGCAAATGTCACATGACAGCCTTCAAAACAAAGCTGTTGCATAACCAGGAGCCCTGGAAGCAGCAAGTCTGCTTACAAAGATTCAGTCTGAAGTCGGATGACTTTCTGTGGGCATCTGTGTGTGAGTGGTTTGTTTGTGTGTGTTGGTGTGTGTGCTCTCCATGCCCTCAAACATCACTCCCATCTCATCGCCTTTCCTCTGATGTGCATCAGCTGAACACAGCATGGTTGTTGCACTTGGTTATCACAGATCACACTGTGCACTTCCAAAACCTTATTTTAACCCCAACAACATGTAAAAACATGTTCAGTTTGGAGCCAAGCGACCATCAAAACACATGTTTTGTCCTCAAAAGCAGTCAGCCGCCTGCAGTACGTGCATCTTTTCAGATGAGATTCATTATGGTGGTGGAAACACAGAAATACACATGAATCGACTATGGAGCTGCACTGTGATGTAATTATATGTCAAGTCAGCTGTATTTATGAAGCCTAATATTACAAGCTTGTCTCCCAGGGCTTAACCTTTGACCCTTGGTTTGACAAAGGAAAACTCCTCCTGAACCATGGACTGAAAGCATGGTTCTTCTTCTTTTCAAACATGTGCACCATGCAGTCTTTAGAAATGCTGCATTCTTTTTCTTTTTGTGTGTATTAATCTCTACACATGCATTCAGTTTACACTTTTTTCTGAAAGTGTAAAAACCAACAGTGATGCTTTAAACCCTGTCTCTGAAACCAAGTGTCAAACTGAATGCATGTCCTCTGAGTTTTTACATCTTAAAACACTTAAAGCTAAACTGTGAACACAACTCACAGCTTTATACTCACACAGTTTTATTGCATAATGTGGATGAAGTCTTGTGCCCAGACCCACAAAGAGGGGCAACATTTAGCTCAAGCCTTTCTTTTCTTTTTTCTAACATTAATGTTTTTTGTTTTCCTCTGCAGTGTTTTTGTTGTTTTGGGAGTGTTAGGCCAGTTTGAGAAAAAAAAAAATCTAACATTTTACCCTTATTTATGTTGAGTTGAGCGTGTTGAGTTTACACATTTGCATACCTGTGGTTAACTTTATTACAAAAAGTAAAAAGCCTCAAATGTTTTTTGACTTTTGTTTTTATACTTTTGTTGTGTAGTGGTTGGAAGAACTGTTTGCACGCATTCAAGTGATTGCCTGTATGCATTGTATTAACATAAAAACACATTTTTTAAGAACAGTTTGACATGTTTTGCAAGAGATCTATGTATGTTTTGCACATTTGCGTGTTTGGTTTTGCAAAATCATGTGATAGATTCAAATATGCATCAGAAAAATGATCAGAAAAGTAGCTAATGGCCTCCTATGATGTACTGGAGGTAAAGCGATACGTTTGCCCAGGAGTTAAATATAAACACACATACATTCTCTCTCCGACCGCTGAGCACTGAGCCTAAAAATCAACAGATCACAGCATGTCTTATACCAAATATTCTTTATTTCTCAGGGTATAAAACTTCTGTACAAACACATCTCAGTTGTACTGACATCCTCAGTTAAAACAGAGGGTTCAGTGTGTGCAGATTATAGCAACGTCCTCTCTGTTACAATGTTTATTCATGCAGTAAAAATGAAAACACTGTGCTGTTTCACACAAACTAAGCTGGTTGGTTTTCTAAACAGTCCTCAGCTGGTGCTCCATGTGAGTGGGCTCAGGTGTGCTTCAGGGGGTATCAGACTCAATAAAATAATAAAATCTCAAGAATGTTTTATTCTATCAGCTTCCTCGGGCCGTCTGCTCCGTGTCTAAACTCACTGAGGCTCATGGGATGTTCTGATGCAACTGACAACATGTGGAAATTAAAGGAAAAGGAGTCGACTGATTTACTCATTGGCATACGGCAATGTCGTAATTTAATCATCTCTCATCAGTTTCTGGATGGACTTTGTCTATATATATCTGATAAACCAGCAGCAAATCAAACTTAAAACAGTAATCTGGCCCTGCCTTCAATTAACAGTTCTGAGTACAACATTTATTAACTCAGTCAACTGTTAGTATTGAAATCTATCCCAACACTACATTAAACACACTATAGGTCTTTATAGACATATCTTTTGCTGTTGTCTACAAAACGTTTACATTCACGTGTCTCCCTTCAGTAAAACATCAGCTTTAACGTTCATCTATGTTTCTCACGTGCACCATAACCGTCATATCTCTTCTCTGACAAAATAGTTCACTTTCAAAGACCCATCTGTTCCACATTACAAAGCCATACATCTGTCATATAGGACATAATGTGCCAATAATCCACTGTGACCTCTAAAAAGACGTTAAAACACTGAATTGAAACTCAATGTGGCCTGTTTTTATAGACACATAATGTTGCTGCTGCAGGGACAATAAAGTGTGTCATTACACACTTCTGACCACACCCATAAGTTATCCTTAAAACACTCAAAGTGATGTTTAAAGAGTAAAAAAAAAGTGTAAATCTCATTGTGATAAGAAACTTACTATGCTGTCTATATGTTGAAAATGTCACTAGGAAGGATTTACAGAGGAAATGTCAGCTTTCATGAGCGCCTCTGTGACCTTTAGCCCACTTAAGTCCACCATCAGCCCAGACTGCACACTGACTGCAAGACAAGCGACTGATTATGTCTGTTTCCCAGTGAGAAACAATGCATTTGCTATCAAGAGTGAAAGCATGGACATAGTGAGCCCATTCACTCACTGTTGTAACATCTTTAGAAGAAAACCAGCACACAGAGAGCCAGCTCCACTCACGCCCAGCCCTCGAACCAGGAACCACAGCTTTACACTCAGGCCTGAACGCAACATGTTCCACCAGGTTGAGGTCAGGTAGAGTGCAGACTTCAGATTTGGATCAGATAATATCAGTCTAAATAATATTAGTTTGGGACATTTTTACTGGATACCAAAGTTGATGAGTCATAAAAAATAAAGATTAAAAGAGAGTTATTTATTAACAGCATAAAAAATGTTCCACAGAAGACAACATAATCGTGAAATATACATGATTTAAGTTTTGACAGAGTTATGTAAGCTTGCATTGACCTGCACTGCATCATCACAAACCTCAAACAGTGATTCAATTTAGATATTTTTCTAAATGACCCAATTTCTTGGCAAAAACTGGATTTAGGAGCACACCTCAGCTTAAGACATTTCACACCAGTAAAACACTGAAATGTATTAATTACCTCCTATAGCTGTGTAAAATCAGCACTGTTTCACCCTAAGCTTTACCACTGGACTGACAGTTATTTTACACCGACAAACACAAAGATATTTCCACCATCAGAATTGAAGTCACTAGTCTGATCTGCTTTTAATTCATTACAGTTTGTAACCTGGTTGCACCTTTTTATCGATCACTGCACAGAGTCACTCAGATGTCGAGGAAAACAATATCAGTGAGTTTGTTTCTGGTTTAGTAACTTCAAAGTACAAAAGAAGGCATGGTAGTTGAGCTGTAACACATTTTGTATAACAGTAGGCTTTTTTGTATCTGTTTTACAACATTACAGCTCAATCTCTTTACTCTTGGGTTGACAGGAAAACAGCAGATGTATCCACTGATGGAAAAAGCACAATTGTAGAAAATCAAAGATGAACCATTATACCGATATAATAAAGTTCATAGACATGTAAAATAAAACAAACACAGAGGAACAGACAGGATGAATCAAGCTATGGTTCATAACTAAGTTTTCACTAAATAGGTAAAACTTCACAGTTTTAGAAACAAAATGTAAGCTTGAAAAACAAGTCATCTTTTTTGCTCTGAATCATTTTCTTGCTGAAAAATTACATAAACACATTCATGTTGTTTTACTGTAATTTAACAACATCCAAGAGCTTGTAGCTCACCTAATTCTGTTAAGTGCTCATGCTAAAAGCTGTTTTACCACCTGGAGACTTAAAGAAAACACGCATCAGCAAGTGGAAATATCTGAAATCCATAAATACTTCTGCCTGTCATGCAACTGCCAACACAAGATCCTGGCAGGCGTGTGTTATTATTTAATTCCATTTATGAGGACCAGCATATGATATAACTGTAATGAAATGTAAAAAGAAAATATTAAAATAACAAAATGTCCTCCTGTAAGAGTTATAGTCAGTATAACCACAGTACAAAGACATTTAGCCGAACCATATTAATGCAAGTTCTTTTCCACAAACTGTGGAGTCCTTCAGTATTAATCAGGACAGATGAGAGTCATAAATGACCACAGCTACCATCGGAAATCTAAAGTAGGCCAGTGACTCCTATAAAATCATGTTTCTGCTCAAAAAGATCGCTTGTTGTTACAGAACAAAGCTGGTCTCTTAAATATATAGAATTTTGACCAGTCTTAACATGCTCATCAGCATTTTTATTTACTGGGATGGAAACTTTATTATTGGATATGGTATGAGCTGAACACTAACCTGTAATATGGTCTGAGTGATAAAGTATCAATACTTGGAGAAGCAGGTCAGGGGTAATTCCCTAAACACTTTAGATGGAAATAAAAAGAAAAAAATTACTGTTTTTTTTTTTTTTTTTTTTTTACTAAAACTGAGGTTTAAAGGCTGCACCAGAGTAAACTTTGCATGTGATGTTATAAAATCATCATCAAGAACAACCAGGACCTCAGGCAGAGAAAAATGCTCTAAAATTAAACATGTCTGTGGTGTATGTGATTTTAATCATTTTCACTAATGAAATAGGAAAATTCAACATGAGCCGCACCGCTCATAATAACTATGAGGTTAGATCTGAGAGTCACTCTGTTTCTGGCAGCTTTCTGAAGTCAGACTGAAGCCTCAGTTCAGTCATAAACAGTAATGAGCGAAGTCTGCGGATGGCAACAGATTCAGAACGGGGCTACAGACAGTAAATCACCAAGAGGCTTTCAACAGAAGACCAGACTAAACACAATTCCAGTTTAGTCCAGACTGTTACAAGAAGGTTAAATGTCCAGCTAATATCTGCATCAGTCTAATCTCGTAGGACAAACGACTTCACATCCACTGTGATGGGGAGGTTCTTCTGCTGGTCCAGTACCTGGTTCAGACCAGTTTAATTCTCTCTGACATAGAAGTACAAGTACCTCCTGTAGTAGGAAGAAGAAGAGGACCAAATCCTCCCAGGATGCTTCTCAGTTTACTCTAGGACAAGGGGCTCAGTAGTAAATTTTATCCATGATGAGACAAAACTCATCTTCAAACTTATAAATGTTTTAGATCCATGATCTCAGTCTCACTTTGGTTCTGGTCCTGCTCAGCCTCAGATTCCTTTAGAGAAAAACCCAGAGTGAGTCACAAACCCAGGGTCGACTCTAAGCCACACAGCAGTACCTTTTCCACCAGGACTTCGACAGACTCCTCATTTTGTCTGGTGTCTGCCTCTGCTTCTTTCGTCGCTTTTGTTTCCCTCTCGGATGCTTATGGGAGCTGTAGTTCTGCAGGCTGGCTAGTATGGCCGTGTCAAACACTTCCTTCAGATTTTTTTGGGTGAGGGAAGAGCACTCGATGTAAGCCACAGCACCAATTTCCATTGCACAGTCCTTGGCGTCCACCGGATCCACGGGTCGCTCCCGGTACTTAGCCAGGTCAATGAGAACCTAAAGACCAGGAAACACCATTTTAGGTACTTTTTAGCACTGCTAATGTCTCTTGTTTTCATATTCATTGGTGCAGTTTTTTCTTCATTTTAATATGTGTTTGATAGATACCCTGCAAAGTTTTCATGCAGTAAAAGCAGATCAATCCTTTACATGTGTGAAAATGATGTCAGTCATGACGATTTTTTTTTTTTCACAAATATTAAGTGAGAAAGAAAGAAAACAGTTAATTTGAGACCAATTCAAGTCTGTATTGATTACCAAGGCTTGCAGTGTGAACATAGCCTCAAAGCATTAAAACAGTGACAGCTTTGGAAAAACAATGTCTAGATTATTAAAGTTTTGGAGTCCAGAACAGAGGTGAGTTTTAGTTTAAGTAAATATATGAACAATAAGCCAATCACAAAGAATGAGACAAAAGCAATTATTCTGAAACTCACTGTAGATTTTCCAAACATGGAGATCATTAACTTTTTTCTTAGAATGCTAACCACTGTGTTGATGACCATCATCACAGATTAGTCTGTCTGACAGAGGTTTTAACTCAAAGGTTAATGTTGTGTGTGATAAAGGTCGTGGATTCAGTTTGACATTTTTATCTTATATTATCTTACATATTGCATATTTTGATCCCTTTACTGGTTTTATTAATTTATATATTTTGTTTCTATTGGTAAAATATAAAGTTACATATGAAACAAAAAGAAGCCTTTTTGTTTTTCCTATAATCATGTAATAAGTTTAAGATTTGAATACTGTCAGCCTGTGTTTTATGTGTCTTTTTCCTGATCATCTGCCTCTCTAAAGTGTGCTCAGCTGTTCTATTCAACAAAAATATTATGATTCAAGAAAAACACCACCAAATAAATATAGGAAAGGATCTTCCTGTGCCAAACCTGCAGTGTTCTTAGAGTTAATAGGTAATTTCACCAAGAGAAAATAATGATGCATAAGATCTGTCTGTAAATACAGATGCATTGGAGATCAGCGTGGCCTTTGGGTCCTTAAATGTGGAAAAAAAAAGTCTTAAAATGTTATAAACACACCTTGACATCTTCTCTGAGGTCACACTGGGTCCCAACCAGGACAAGTGGAGCGAAGGGGGCATGTCGCCGGATCTCTGGAACCCATTTCTCGGGAACATTCTGGAAAGATGCTGGGCTGACAACACTGAAGCACAGCAGGAACACATCGGCACTGGTGTAGCACAGAGGTCGCAGCTTGTCAAACTCATCCTAGAAAAACAGGAGATGAAGCAACAGGTGTCCCCTTGAAACTACCACTATTATTTGTACCATAGATACATTTAGGCATCTACACTGTTGCCCATTAAGTTGGAATAATTTTGTTTTGAAACTCATTCTTGTTTTTATTCCTATTTATACACATCGGTAATCACCTTTGACCAAGTGCAATGAATACATACTGAGTCCAGGTTACACTTTATCTATCAAGAATAAATCACATTGTCACAATCATTTCATGAGAAGAGATAAAAATACCTAATTCCAACTTTATAGGCAACAGTGTAAAGTATGATTATTAGTTAGGTCTGAGGCTTAGCTGCGGTGTCTGTATATGAAACCAGCCCCCTTTAATTTAATAATTACAGATGAAGGAATGCGAATTTAGTGCTGTTGAGTGGACACATTCACATTCCTCTCTTGTCTCTTTACTACTGACATTTGATAACCACACACTCATTCACTGACTTTGCTTATACACCATACATTTACTTGTTATTGGTTTGCTTTATGACTTCTAATGACCATCCCATGATTTGTTCCACAGTAAATATAGCTATGTAACAAAAGCAGCTTCAATCAGTTCCTGACAAAGGACGGCTGCTGACAGAGATATGAAATGCATCTCTTCCTGTGTGCCAGATCATTTTCCCTAGGAAAGACCACACCAGACACAGGCAGGTTCCTGGACAGGAACTGAACAATCCCAACATAGATGGTAAACAAAACACAGATAAAGTACAGTGTCAGTTCATAGAAACCCTACTGATGGTGGTAAAAGGCAAAAGAAGAGACAACAGCCTTTCTTTATTATTGTTTTCTGTGGAGGATTTTTGCCTCTTCTGTACTTCACTTTGGTTCATAAAGAAAGAAACAAAGATTGTTCCCTCTGTGCGTCCTCCCCCGTCAGAGGGATTGTTTCTGGCACAATAAAACAACAACAGGAAATACTATAGCGCTGTTTGTGTGTGTGTGTGTGTGTGTGTGTGTGTGCGTGTGTGTGTGTGTGTGTGTGTGTGTGTGTGTGTGTGTGTGTGTTGTGTGTTGTGTGTTGTGTGTGTGATGAGGTCACCAACCTGTCCAGCTGTGTCACAGAGTTGTAGTTTGACTGGCTGCCCGTCCACTGATACCACAGCTATACAAGTCAAAACACACACAGACCATCAGGGACTCAGCAACAACAAATGTACAAATAACTGTTACTGAGAACAATGAAACATGGAATAATATTTATCTTTTCTATTATTATCAGAGTGATTCAGTGTTATATTAATACAGGGGTGTCAAACATATGGCCAGCAGACCAAAACTGTCCCTCCAAAGGGTTCACTCTGGCCTACAGGATGCATTTACAAAGTCCAAGAATTACACAGAAGACGTTGACAATAAAGGGTGTAACTGAGTGTTGACAAATTGTTTTGATTATAAAGTTAAATACTATATATTTCAGTTCCAGATGCCTGTTAGTAAATGCTTTATGTCTTTGTAGATCCACTGTGATCTGTAAGGTGTAATGCACATGTGTAAACGGTAAGTTGTGGTATATTTTTCTTAAGAAATTTCAGGTTGTTTGTGGTTGTTCAGGTTATTCATATCTTTTATGAAAGGATAGTTTGTAAAGGTAAAGATTTTCACACTGTAACTTTCTTTTTTGCACTAAAACAAAGAAAAACTTGAACTTTATATGATTTATAACTTGTTATGCTACTAATTTACTGGCCTGGAGATCAAATTGGGCTGTCTGTGAACTGAACTGACACCCATGTATTAATATGTTATGATCTGTTACATAAAAAATATTCAGACAGACTGTCTGACAAAAAAAAGCTGTAATACTTTGAGTTAGAGACATGAGCCAACATTATAATATCAATGTATAACTCCAAGAAACATTAAGTAGATTCAGATGAATTGTGGTTAAAAAGGTGCACTGTCTTTAAATACAAGACTAAGAGTAAAAATCTAAAACCATCAGTACAGTAGTTTTAGATGTTGGTGACTTGTTTTATTATGGTCAATGTTTGTTTTTCTTTTTTTTCTCGTGATAACAGTGAAACAGTAAATAATATTCATCCTTTGAATCCGTGTCAAACTGATTCAGTGTTATATTAATATGCTGTGATCTGCTGAAGGGCATATGAAGGAGGTTCAGAGAGACTGTGATAAAAACAACTGCAATACTTTGAGTTAAAGACATGATCCTATAGGAAACAATCAGTAGATTCATATTAACCCATAAAGACCCAAACAACCACCAGTGCCCAACAGCATCTACTAATATAAAATATTTAATACCTGTTGATCCACTAATCCTATCAATACATGTAAATTATTGGTGTAAAATACAGTTATTCATCTTTTCATGGTCATCAGATATGACCCATTTGGACATTCAGAGGCTCTGTAGTTACCATGGAAACACGGTCATCTTCTACAACATTGATTCACCAGTAAAACCCATGGAGTTGGATCAATGACAGTGGATGGAGACACTTGTTTTTGCGTTCACTTATTGATATCTTTGATGAAAAAGTCACATTTTCTTCTGTTTTCTCTGTTTCTGATATAATTACATTGAATTTACTTGAAGTTTTCATGAATATCTAAATAAAATATAGGAAATTAAATACAAGGAAATACATCTAAACCAACAAAGTGTAATGCGTTGGCTGTATTTTAAACGACTGCCATGGAGAAATAAAGGCATTTTTATTTTTACACAAATCCAACAGTGAGCCTTGGAATATTTTTGGAAATCTTGCATATTAATGCAGATTTTTCTTGACTCCAAACAAGAAACTACATGTTTTACAGCGAGAAATGCAAAATACAGAGGATGATATTAAAATAAGTGGTGATAAATCATTTAAGAAAGGTTAAATAGAAAGAAAAATTCATTTGGGGACTGCCACACAAGTAGTCTATATGGGTTAAATGTAGTAAAAAGTCGTGTGTTTGTGCATTTAAGTATAAGAGGAAAGTCTTGATTAAAGTTGACTAAAACCATCAGTACAACAGTTTGGTGTTTGTTTATTATGGTCAGAGTCTCCAGCTATTGATTTTATTTATTTATTTTATTGACTTTTAATGACAACCCTCAGCAGAGTCAGATTAAATGAGAAAAAAAAAGTACTAAAGGGATAAGACTAAGAGGGGGTGTTTGGGTTGAAGTGGTCTGAGCCCACCTCAGTCCTGTGGGGATGGTCTGCAGTGGTCAGTGTTTATTCTAAGTGTCTCCTCATGTGGATCAAACTGGTTCATTCTCGGTCGTTCTTTACCTGAGAAGTTGTCAAACGCCGTGGGGACGTACTCGGTGGGGTACCCGTTGGTGGTGTAGCTGACCACCAGGCTGGTCTTCCCCACGGCTCCGTCCCCCACCAGCACACACTTCACCCGCCTCTCCGTCGCTCCGGCTCCGGCTGACCCTGCCCCGGACCGCCGCGTCCTGCCGGAGCCCCGGACCCTCCTCGGAGGAACCGGCGGAGCGGGAGACACCGAGTAGCCCCCATCCCGCTGCGGAGGCATCTGGAACGAGGAGGAGGGGGACATGGAGCCCCGGGGTGGAGGTTCAGTCCCGGCGTGGGCCAGTTTTCAGTCCGTCCATTCTTCCGTTATCTGCCGGGTTACCGAGTGATTCGACCACGGACACGGGTGTTTTCGCCTCCTTTTACTTTCCATGGTGCAGTCACTGAAGTTCGGTTTGTTGTTTACGCGTCACAACTCCGATCCGGTCCGACCGAACCGACATGACACCGGGACGTGGAATAAAACACGGAGATTGAGTCGAAGTTGTCCGTGTCAGTCCGGTGTAGAGTGGAGTGGAGTGGACAGACCCATCCCAGACTCCACTCAGATGACATCACACATCCACGGAGACGCACCGACACTCCACCACAAACACTGAAGGAAACATGCAAAAACACTCCCAAATATTAAAGTCTTTATGATAGAAGTCAAAAAATATATTTACTCACTAGAATTTGTCTTTAACAAAAAAAAAAAAAAAAAAAAAAAAATCACATAAATTTA
>JAPQRP010000019.1:42628177-42638470 GCA_037367295.1 Apogon hyalosoma
TTTTTTGGGGGGGGGGTTGTGTCTGTAAGCCCTTGTACTATGTTAATTTCTTTGTTTGGACCATTTTTCTTTTTGACATCTTGATGTTTTTTCAAAATTTAGATATTTTGTATGCGTATATTTTTTCAATAAAGATTTATTAAAAAAAAAAAAAAAAACTCCACCAACAACCCACTGAAATAAACCCCAAGAAATAAGGACTTCAACTTACAAACAAAACCACTGAAAACTCATGTTAAACTTCATTTTAACTGGATATGTGTTATTTACTGTTTTACAATCATTATTACTTTTATTGTGTTTTACCTTTGTTGAATATGCTGCGAATTTGAAAAACTATTTTTAACAACCTCAGAGTTAAAATCAACACTCACCTGGTGTTTTTTTCCTGGAAAGTAAAAGATTTTGGCTATTTTACATCAAATAATTGCCTTGATTGTAAACAGCATGATGCAACAGTTGCTTTCATACATTTTTATGGATAGCATTAGCATTAGCATTTTTAAGCTTTTACTTTTTTTTTTTTAAGTAAAGCTTTGAAACACGTGGTTCCCTACAGACGACAATAAAAATGCACTGCTGGGTCTCAGGATGATATGAGAACCACAACTGAAGTATTAAAATCAACATTATAGTAGTTAGTATTTAACTCTTTAATAGTGTAAAATTGTACAGAGAAGTGCATCACAGCCTACCACCATTATCATTGTTGAACTTTAAAAAAAAAATGGTTTTAAAGTTTCAAGAGTCTTTATAGTGTGCGTTGCTTTAAACTGTAGGACACAGGTTTTAATAGTGCTTTAAAATCACGATGTTAGACATAAAATAAGTTTATATGTCAAAACCATGAGCCATTGAGGAGTTAGTTCTGCCCACAGACCTGTAACACTGAAAACAACAGTCACCAGTTCAATTCTTTATAAATTATGTTTTCATACTTAGTTTACTACTTATTTCATCTAACTTATTTCTCTTTGCTTAATTTTGTTTTTATTATTTTGCTTATTTTTCATTTGACTGACCACTGTTGTGTGGGTGTCAGTACGTTTATTTTGTCAGGTTACTTTGGTAAAGCAACAATATTAATTTATTTCTTAATGTTATATGACTTTTTTTGTCTCTACCCTGTACATGTATTCAAAGCTCGTGTTCAACGTGTCTCCATGCACTAATAACCAGTCTATAAACAAACAACTGCTACTCATTGAAGTATTTGCGCCATCTTGTGGCAAATAAAATGTATTCACGTTAGAATTCAACTTTATTTGCCAGGTATGTAAGTAAACACATTCAAGGATTTCTTTGCCGCCAGTTGTTGTCTCCCTAGTAAATGATAAACACAAAATATTATTTAAAAAAGGTAAGAAAAATAAAATATGAAAAAATAAACTCTATATACAACTGTATATAAACTCTGTATATGTAAAGACACAGGTATCAATTTATATACAAATTGATAACAGTTTGTAAATATAGTCAGGGACGCCATAAAGGGGAGAAAAATAATGATGACATGGGGCCATGGCTGACAGGGACCCTGGAAAATAACAGAACATTAGTCTTTTTTTTTTTTTCTTTAACAAAAATTCTAAATAAAAACATATTTGGTTCACAAGGTGCTAATAAATATATTTAGATTAGGTTTGTTTGGTTTTCTTTTGTTTTCTTGTTTTTTTTTTGGGGGGGGGGGCATTTATATCGTACTTGTACATCAGTGTAAAAAAAAAAATGTGCTCATTAAAAAATATTATTAAAATATAGGCTAAAAAATGGTGTGCACCTTTCTCACCAATCTTGAACAAAATTTTAAAACTTATTGTAAGCAGAAAATCGACCCATGCCTGCACGGTTTTATATCTTTTAGGGTCTGTGCCACTGAAGTGATGGGGACCAAAATTCTATTTTTTCCTATGGTGCCCCAAATCCATGGCTGCACCGCTGGATATAGAGATACAGTTACGCTCAACCATATCTGTTTTATGGTGTGCTTCAGCCCTATGGCCTGCACACTTAAATTAAGTTAATAAATACAATATTTTTTTGAAAGATTTTAACTAGTATTTTCAATTTATCCACATAGTATTTATGTGTCTCACAAAAAAAAAACAAGTTGGAACTAATGACGTCTCTTGCATGTTTCACCACGGACAGTTTCATAGTCGGACCTCAGTTGCACATGTTTTATATTTTGCTAGATTTACCAGTGTATTTACAGATTATCATAGTGAAAGTGTTATAATTAACAGTATAACAGAATAAAACTATCTTAGCCAGTCTGTTTTGGTCTCTACCAGTTCAGACATGTCCGCGGCGGAGGTTGTTCTCGGTTTCCTGGAGGAGGCGGAACCGTGGCGGCTTCGGTCTCCGCAGTTCCCCAGTAAAGTCGGAGGGAAACCGGCGTGGCTCAGCCAGGGAGGCCTGCCCTCACCGGCGGGGCTGGAGTGTCCGATCTGCGGCCTGCCGTTGGCCTTCCTGCTGCAGGTTAGCACGAAGAGGAGACGGACATGTCCTTTTACTGGCAATGATTATTAATTTAAACTTATATAATAAACGTCTTTCATACAGTACTTTAAAAAAAATCGATGAGTATTTGTGAGAAAAGCTACATTTTGTTGTATAGTTTGAAACATGGCCCAATTGCAGCGAAAATAGAATAAATATTGGATAGTCACACTTACGTACCTAGTTTATTTCCTATTTAACATGGATAAATAACATAGTAGTAATAAGACATACATTCTGATCAGTTTAATGAATGACAGTGTGAGTTGAAACTGTTGTCACTGTGTTGTCTGTTCATCTCGGCTGCAGGTTTATGCACCGATCTCTGGACAGGACAAATGTTTCCACAGAACTCTCTTTCTCTTCTGCTGTAGAACACCTGAGTGCTATACACGTAACGACAGCAGCTGTATTAAAGGTATCTGGAGCATCATTTCTTCCTCTGTTTTGTGTTTGTTTTTGCAGATTACTGGCCCTGACAACTCATAACAGATTTTCAGTCTGTTATTTCAACTTTGGTTTTCTTCTCTTGTTGTTATCCTTAATTTGTGACTTTGTTTTTTTGTGAAGATACAACACACCCTCATCATGGTTCCTGACAGATTTCACTCTTTTCTCCTTTTTTTCCTCCAGTTTTCAGAAGTCAGCTAACCAGAAAGAATGACTTCTATCCTTATGACCCTCCACCAGGTTTGTTCATTTGTAAAGATCAGTATGTGTCTCATAATGTCATAGTAATAATGTCTCTTCAGCAGATGATATTCTTGCATATTTGTGTTTAGTTTCAGTGCTGAGATTCATGAATTTCTATCTACACACTTCAAAGTCATATGGACCATGCATTTTGGGGTCATTTTTCTCTTATTGTCTCCAGAGGATGAACCCCCTGCTGATCCTGACCCTGACCAGACTGTGCTGCCGGTATCTGGAGTCAAACTGTGCTGGGTTTGCGGTTGTCCCGGCAACAAATCCTGCTCCCGCTGTCACAGTGTGACCTACTGTGGAAAACACCATCAGACGATACACTGGAAACATGCACACAAGAGGGAGTGCTGTAGTCAAGGTGTGAGGGGAAAATACATTATCCTCCAGCTGCCTGATAGGCATGTGAAAGAGCTGACCCACCAGTTACTCCTTATCCTTGTCATTATTGTTCTGAATTTAAAGTGACTATTAAGACTGTTTTTTTGTTTTGTTTTTACAAAATACATTTCAGATGCGTATAAATATTTACTACCTTAACCCATAAAGACCCAGTGCCACTTTTGTGTCAGTTCCCAAATGAAATTTTCTCTATATCTAACCTTTCTTAAGTGATTTAGCACCATTTATTTTTGTATTATCTTCTGTGTTTTGCATTTTTTATCAGTATAAATCAGACTTTTTCCTGTATTTAATTTACTGATCATGAAAATGTTCATAAAAGTTCAGATTAAAGTTGAGGGTTATTATATGAAAATCAGAGAAAACTGCAGATAAAGTGACTTTCAGTGAAATCTGTCATTAACTGAACATAAACCAAGTGTCTCCATCCACTGTCATTGATCCAACTCTATGGGTTTTACTGGTGAATCAATGCTGTTGAAGATGATGAGTTTCCATGGTAACTACAGAGCCTCTGAACATCCAAGTGGGTCATATCTGATGACCATGAAAAAATTACAAACTGTATTTTACACCAATTATTTACATGTATTGATAGGATTTAGTGGATCAATAGGCATTAAATAGTTTAGATCAGTAGATGCTTTTGGTTGGTGGTGGTCTTTACGATAACACATAATGTGACTTGGCAAGATCTAATGACTTTTTGAGCAGACCATAGCCACTTTCTACTGAAGATAATTATCTCATCACTTATATCAGTGGACATTCTGTGAATTTGATGTTTTTTGAGGTGTTTACATTGAAAGATAGTGCATTGAGTTACTGCTGACATTAACAGTAATTTCACAGTTTACTGCACTCTCTACTTTTCTGTCCATCTGTACAGGAGTGTCCACTATCGCGGCCTCTCCTCTCCTGTTCCCCGAGTCCGAGCTGGTCACAGAGCCTGAGGAGGAAGAAGAAGAAAAAGAAGACGAGGAGGAGGAGAAAGATGCAAAGGAGGAAGGAGCCATTGCTCAGAGTGGAGGCGACGGACCCTCTTTAGCTGAAAGTAAGCTTAAAAATCTGATAATTGGTCATTAGTCATTTAAATATAAAATGGACGTAATTCCACAGGTGCTTATCCAAACTCACTTGTTTTTTTTCCTTTAGCCATGACAGAGACAGACCTGGAGGAGATGGCGATGCACGACACTGCAGACAACAAAGTGTTCCAGCGATTTAAGAAGAGAATCGCCCCAGAACCGCACCAGGTGAAACATATGTACACAGAAAAAATGTGAACTGCACACCCCTGAGATCTGTATAAGCTTTTTATCAAAATATGGCATCAGTCACTTCTTTATAGATTTTTCCTTTTGGTTGTGTCATGTTTAGGTGGTGCGTTACAGTAGAGGGGGTTCTCCTTTGTGGGTCTCTGCTCAGCACATCCCTTCAGATCAGGATATCCCACAATGCCCCTGTGGTGCTAAGAGGATCTTTGAGTTTCAGGTAATGATATTGTTAGCAACTGATGTGGGGTCGGTTGTAGTAATAAACATCCACTTGACTCAACTCAGCTTTAGCGATTTACAAAACAGCACAAAGACCACTGTTAATCCCACTAGCAGAGAATCTGTTAAGCAGTATGTGAACAAAATAGTAACAGAAACGGTTAAAGTAAATGTGATAAAGTAAATAAACAATGTTAATAGGCATAATAAGTGTGATATAACAGGAAAAAAATCTGATGAAAAAAGTAGCAACAATGATAATAATATAGTATAAAAATACAGTAACAGTGTATGTTGTATGCTTTGTCTCTAAGGTGATGCCCCAGCTGTTGAACAGCCTGTGTGTGGACTCCACAGGAGCCAGTATCGACTGGGGGACACTTGCGGTCTATACATGCTCAGTCAGCTGTAACCATGACAACCAGTACAGCCCAGAGTTTATCTGGAAACAAGACTTCAGCTCAGATCAACAAACACAGATTAGATCATAGTGTGTATTGGCCAAAGACCTTGTTCAAATAGTTCGGGAACCAGGAGTGAGCAGTGCGGAAACATTGAGTGCAAAGGTTAAGACACATTTATAACATTATGCTTTTGTAAAGGGTTTGCAAATACTCACTATGAAAACCTTTGTTTGTTGTATCAGTGAGCACGAGGGTCCCTCTGGACAGTAGATACTACGTTCAGTCTGAATGTGAGACATCTGTTTCACGTCCTCACTGTCATGGGTTCCACAGACAGTGGCTCTTCTTTTTCTTTTTTTTTTTTAATTTCTTTTTATTGAAAGAATTTAGATTTTTATAAACATTGAAAAATTAGACATACACAAACTATATACATCCAGAGAGTGGGTGTAAAACAAAAAAAAATTACAGCAGCTCATCATTGTCTTGGCATGCAGGATTTCAGAGTTAAGAATCAATGGATAAATAAAAATGAATCACAAAAACATATTTCCTTCAGAGGATGTTGGGTTCATATTCATGCAGTCATCTCAGCAAAATCAGGTCTCAGAGGCTTCGCATATTCTCACCCATCCCTCCCATTGTTGCACAAAAAAATCCATCTTCAAATTTACAGTAAAAGTTATTCTTTCCATCCTATAAATGCCCATGGTTATGCCTATCCAATTATTTATTGTCAATTTTAGTTATTGCTTTTTTCCTGCAGCTCATAATATGCTCAATAAGTATCTGTTTTTGTCCTCTGGAGAAATGTATCCCAAATATATAGTTTTAAAATGGCTCTTCTGTATGCTTATTACATATGTCGTAATAGTCTGTATGACTCACAAGATGAACGTGGGTCACTGGGCGAGTATTTCAGTCAGCATTCTCCTCCCTCCAGGTACCTGTGTTCATCTGAGCTGTACATGCTGAAAGGTTTTGACAAAGCAATGTGTCTTTTCATGCAAAGTAACATCACAGCACATTTTCCACGTGCTAATGATCCATCAGAACAACTTCTCCCGCTGTCACTGCATCCTGAGATTACCACCACCCAGATTAACCATGTGTTGATAGAAATACAAACCATCCAAACACCTGAGTTTTCCCCTCCTACTAGAGTTACTGGCAGCATCAACAGACCTGTAGATAGGTCAGGCTATGCGAGTAGGACAATTAAGAACAAGTAAAAACCCATTTCTTATACACTTCGTAGTATTTCTTGAAAAGTTGTAAAATTATGACATTGTGCCTTATTGTTGCATAAGGAAGTTTTGACATTTGTATCCTCTAAACAAAATACTTAAGACATCACCTCTGATTTTAGTTTTTTTTTTTTTTAACATGGTTATTAAAAAGTTACCCTTAGATTATTGAGATGTTAGACTGACCTGGGAATCAGACAGATCAGTCTGGCATTGCATTGAAACACATTTCCGTATTCAGGCTGATCCAATCACAGCCATAATGGTGTGGGTCCACTGTGGTTTGATACAATAATGGGCTGACACCTGTGACAGCAATGGTTTTAGTCTGTCAGCGAAAGCCAATCCTGAACCCAACAGAAATACTCTCTGCAACAGACTTTTTTTCCTGTAAATAAGCAGTAACATAAACATATACATAACTTTCTATGAGCCACTAATGTGTGTGTGAAGAAAAAACATATTATGGTCCTTATGCTTTAATTTCCCAGTTTGGGATAAAGTACATCTATCTATCTTAGCCATGATTTCCTCATGAATATTTTGAACCTCATACATACCCTCAGGAGACCTCATTGTTAGTAGAACTGGGCAGGGACTATGCTATATTTAATGTAGTTGAATTTACAAAGTAGTGCTAATAAATTAACTGACAGCCAAAGAGAAAAATATCTAAAAGGAGAGAATTATATTCAAACTAAATCACATTCTTAGACTGGTATAGCCCTCATTTTGTCCATTTGTAAAATAATGGATTAGAATTATATAGCACTTTTCTATGAACACATACTCAAAGCGTGTACAGTGGATCCATTATTCATTCACACCTGATACACCAGTGTGAGCAGCAGCACTGGAGGAAAGGAGGGTGAAGTGTCTTGCCCAAGGACACAACAGCACAAGAAGGAATTCGAACTGCTAACCCTTTGGTTACTGGGTGACCCGCTCTACCTACTGAGCCATGGCTGCTCCGTAAACTAGTTAAATCCTTAACTGGTAACAAAGATGTGTTCTATTTGACAGGGTTTGGGGAGTTTAGTTGACCAGCTGGATCAACATCCCAGGTGTTGCAGCTCTGATTTTCTTGTAGCTTGTGTTCATGGATAGAACTTGGAAATAAAAGCATCCAACTGAGAAGTCACAGACTGATTCTCATTCTGAAATGAGGCCAGTACCTCATTTCAGAATGGAGTAAGTTACAAAATTAGGCATCACAGAAAACATGTTTGCACTTGTAGATGTGGATCATTTTGTCTTTAAGAAAAATGGGTACATTTCAAGCCATTATTTGACAAAATTTGAGCACAGGAGGTGGTTAACAGCAGAAAATAAAGGGCGCCAACAAATGTGGGTGTCCACATTTCTAAGTTGTGTGATTTTATCTGCAATTAAGACATTGGTTCATGAATGAAACTACATCTTAAACCCATTTACTGCAGTCAGCTCCCATTACGTGAGTCTAGTGAGTGATAATACTGAGCACACGCTTCTCCAGACAGCGACTATTACTGGCATCTGTTTTCAAACAAAACCACACAAAATATTTTAAAAAGAAAATCTAAAAAGAAGTCTGACTTACCAAGAGACAGTATATACATTTTTATTAATGCACAGTGCAGCACATTAACAAGTTCAGAAGATGCATTTTAATCCAACAGGACTTTCTGCCTTTAGATTCTACTGCTTCATCTCCGATTTGTCTGTCATTAAAGACTCCAGGTGGTAGATTCATAGAACTGACTCATAGACAATATTCAAAAGTTGAACTGAAACCAATTTGTTTCCAAATATTTCCAGACTCAAGTATGCTCAGCCGAACTTATCAGTGTGACAACAGGCCCACCAACAAAGTGCCCTAGATTTAGAAACATTTAAATGGACATTTTCACCCACGTGTGGCTGTGCAGTGTGAACAGAGTTTCAGGAAATAAAACTGCTTAGCTCAAAATTAAATGCATAAAAATAAAATTTTTATATGTATGACAGTATAGGGCAGAAAAAAAACAAACATGGGCACAAGATGCATAGTTTACCATCCATCATTATACTCTCATTTAGTGCTAGGGTGTCAAATATGCAAGAGGTGAATTCAGAGAAAACCCAAGTCTGACTAAAATGTGACAACCCATCATATGACACTTCTGTTTAATTTACTTTCATTCATCCTGGTTGATTGATCCTGGTTATTTCTACAACACGTCCTATTGGTTAGAGGCAAATACCCATTTTTTTTAATACGTTAAACCTTTAAAATACTTCTTTCTGAACTAACCGTAAAGTATTTCTCTACATAAGTTTTCATTTCCTTGCCAGATTTTTAGCAAACCAAACCAACAATGCCTAAGAACAGGAATTTGAATCAATCTTGTTTCCAAATGTAAGAACATCCGAAATAGGTCACTGCTGAAATGCCCTTTACAAAATGTCACTTAATTTAGTAGTAAATCTATTTTTAGCATTAAAAGATAAAGGTAAGGTTGAATGCTGACTCAACTGACGTGTAAAAGGTGAAGATAAAACTTCTCAGTGTGATTTTGTTTGGGATAATCAATTTTCTGTATCAGGAAAGTAAAATCTTATCAAAGACCAAAATAGAAATGCAAGGTTGACAGACCTGAACACACCTTTATACAACTGGGGGTGAACAGACAATAAAAATGTAATGTACAAAAACTATTTAAAATTGTGTAGAATAAAAACAAAAAACAGTCTCTCTGAGCGCCTCTCCTAATCAGCATTTTCTTTACAGTCTTATGTACAATCAGGGATGCGGTAAGGACAATAAATCATACCTAAAGTAAAAAATAAAATAAAAAGGACCACATCCCTGTACAGCCCTTACAGCAGTCCATTTGAAAAGGTTGACACATTGAAGATGCTTCAATGTGACTTAAAAAAAACAAAAACAAACAGGAGGTTTGGTGAAATGGTAAAGCTGCAGGTTCTACGTTGTCTTCCGGAAGCCTTTCAGGATGGGGTAGATGTTCTCAAATGCTTCGTAGATCTCTGCTCTCACTTTTGCACCTTAAAACAGAAGTAAAGATATTAATAACAATGAAATACAGTTAGATCACAGGATAGTGTAGATAACAAAAATGAGAAATAATGAAGTCTACAATAACATCTCTATCATCATCATTATTATTTGACACTGAAAAGCTATTGTAGTTTTTGCATCTATTGGCTTAAATTGGACAATGCAATCAGAAACTTTATAGAAAACCTCAGCTTTCAACTAAAATTTCCTACCTTGAAGGAAAAAATAATGAGTGAACACAAGTTTAAAACAGGTGAGAATCCATCTTACCTGTGAGTACAACTTTCCCAGACACAAAGATGAGCAGAACAATTCTAGGTTTGATCATTCTGTAAATCAGTCCAGGAAACAGCTCGGGCTCATAACTGCAAGAAAAGTTAATTTCATTATTACAGTGATTTGAAACATTATCCCTTCCCATACACTCCTGCATATACAGTATGGTCTGTGATGCATTTCTCAACCTTTTTTGAACCAAGGCCCACTACTGGCATCATGCGCCT
>JAPQRP010000019.1:42639887-42652358 GCA_037367295.1 Apogon hyalosoma
ATAATGAGCCTCCTGCCCCCCCCCCCGCCCCACACACACGTAACACGATAATCACACACACTCCAATTGAAAACTACCTAAATGTAGTAACAAAATGCAGTTAATCTCAGATAACATAAAAGAAGAGAAGTTTTAAGATGGTCCCCATTTTCCTGAAAAAGACCATACTTGTGTAAGAACTCATTTTCATTTATGAAAGGTCTGAAAAGTCACTTCTATTCTTCTCCATATTTAACAAATGCATGTTGATAATTTGGAAAAAAAAAAAACTGAAGTGATGAAATTACCTGCTGAACTGTTGGTGTGTGAGGACTAATCCCTCTAGTCGAATGGGGAACTTCACATCACAACTGCCCACCATGTTCTGAATCTTGAAGTCCAGGAACTTGGCAGGAAATCCAAGTTTCTGTACCACACGAGCATACTTCCTAGCTGCCAATCTGGACTGCTCCTCACTTTAAAAAAAAAAAAAAAAAAAAAAAAAAAAAAAACAAAAAGGGAACATTGATATTTTAACAGGCAAGGCTGTAGCTACTGTCTTAGTGTTTTCTCTGAACAAATCAATTTTAGATGAGCAGGTGTATTATCATTAGTAAAACCAAAAACTTGTGATGCACCCATTTATTATTCTGAATCTAAAAAAAAAAAAAAAGAAAAGAAAAAAAGTCCATCTAATAAAGTTTGACTGCTGACCTCTTGGCCCCAGTGCAGACCATCTTGCCGGAGCTGAAGATGAGAGCAGTGGTCCGGGGTTCTCGTATTCTCATAATGACAGCGGCAAAACGCTAGAGGGAAAACAACAAATGAAAGAAAGGACAATTATCGTTACAGAAAATAAAATTCATTTTAGCTGCTCACTGTAGGTCAGGGGTATTCAAATCCGGTCCTCGTGGGCCAGTATCCTGCATGTTATATTTCCCTCTTCCAGCACACCTGGTTCAATTAATGATCAGTTCATCATCCAGCTCTGCAGAAGCCTGATAACGATGGAATGGCTTCCAGGTGTGATGGAAGAGGGAAATATTTAAAACATGCAGGATACTGGTCCTCGAGGACCAGATTTAAATACCCCTGCTACAGGTGCTGAATATACAGTTCCGTAAGTCAAGAGAAATTTATACAAAGATTCATGTTTGGTACTCAAATCTCTCTGCCTGATGGAGAGGTTAGAGGGTCATAAAAGTTGTATGCAAATCTGCTTAATGACAGTAATGTGCGGCAGCTCACCTTTGGATTGTATTCTGCATTCCTGGCTCTTAGCGCTATGGTCTTCAGGTCCAGTTTACAGCCCAGGTTGACAGTAGATACAATGTTTCTGAAAACAGAGAGAAGACAGAACACAGTCACTTAAGACAAGCAAATTTAGTCATGGTGTAACTTGAAACAATGTAAATACCATTAAACTGAAATTGAAGACTTAATGAAAATGTTTTTCATTTAATAATCGCCACCTCTGAGGACTAATTCTGTCTGTCCAGACCCAAATAATTAAGCATTAAGTGCCAAAACATCTTCAATAGGATATGATACATACTGTAGCTGTGGTACAATTCCAGAGCTCTCTGATGCTGGTGTGGCTGGTGTGATGGGGGTCATAGGGGTAAGTGGGGTGTTGTAGAGCGGGGTGTTCCCTGGTAGTGCAGTAGTGGTTGAGCCAGTCACTGCTTGGGAATGGAAAAGCTGAGGTGTTTGCCCTGATGTTCCTGGGAGACCTATGAAATGAAGAAAGGTAACATTTTCACTGTGATACAAATTGATCAGACTCAGCATGTCATTATCCCCTGGAGGGAAGGATAACACCTGTGTGTCATACCTGCATTGGCCTGCTGCGCCTGTTGTTGCTGTTGCTGCTGTTGTTGTTGTTGTCGCTGATGTTCCTCAAGAATAGAAAGACTGTTTGTATTCTGCACTGGCTGAGGTGTCAACCCTGAGCCATATGGCATCATGGGACTGAATATCGGCATGCCTGGGGTCATGGCACCCTGTACAACATGGCACCAGAAAAGAAATTACAAACACAAAATTACAATTTACCATAAAAAATGTCACAAATTACCTTTACATATGAATGCTTATGTTTTGACTTTTTCTTGCTCATAAAAACAAAAACTTATCATTAGTCCATTTGTAAATTTTAAGACCCAACATTCATTTAAGTTTCATCCATTTCAAAAATTAAAAATGACTGATGGAAACTGATAAGAATTGCCCTATCTTGTTTCACTTAGTCTTTGCTATTAATAACTTTTTACAAATAAATCCATTAGTATTGTAAGTAGTTTTAGGTCTTAGAATGAGTCATCAGGAAACAAAAACATTAAATTACACAGTGGCTTAATTTTTCAACATATCCTATTACACAAGTGTCTTGTCTTTAACCATATTTTAGCAGTATATAGTGAAGCAGTCTTCCACTTCCATACTATTCAACTAGACCATCAATGAAGTAATATTATAACAAATTATATACAGGAAAACAGATCTTTGAAGCTAGTGTTACCTGGGGGGAGGCCAGACCCTGAAAGGCAGGTATACTGTTGTTCTGGTCCATTTCTTCAATGACAGTCACCTGGGGTGAATTACTTTACACAGTAGATCCCTTAAACCGTGGAGAAAAATCACCAACGTGGGCTGGACTCTGCAGAAAGTCTATCTTTTTCTTCCTCTGTGACTGACAGTCCTATGCATGGAATACGGACAGAGTTATGATTATCTATACAATTAATTGTGACTATAAGTTAGTATCAGTAAAAACAAGACAATTAATCAGAGTTATTATATGCATAATATCATATCGTGGTGGAACCACTGAAGCGATGGCGCGAACATGTACACATTTCATTACACCTACATTTAGCTACAGTAATTATTGGAATTCTAGCGTTTGCGCCGATAATTAAATGAGTGTTTATGTAGATTTGCACATATTTGTTATCTCCACCCGAGTACATGATTTTAAAAGTATGTTTTATGGTTACAATGTGACAAATCCTCTAGCTAGCTGAAGTTAGCTGTTGAGCTAATGTTAGCAGCATTAGCCGACACGAACAGATTGAAGCCATAGTGAAAACAGCAACTTTACGTGCAAAGACAAACTGCAAATAACTTTGACAATCATGAGTGTACCATACTGTGTTGCTCACTGACTTACACGCACAGGTTGCCTCTTCAACTCAGCGCACGAACTAAATTATTTCAGCTTCGTGTTCGTGCCATACTCAGTCCTTTTCTCAAGCGCTCATGAGTGGCGACTATTTCTTCTGCTATTTTTTCTGACAGTCTGCACACTGATTAGCGCAATGGCGCCCCCTACAAACAGTGATGCACTAATCATCGAACATTTTAATACAGGCCAGGATGATTGTTTAATTTTAATTCTGCTCTACCGTTAAATTAACATTCTTATTAGATTAAATGTAGACTTGAAAACATAAATAACACAAAGATTTGACAATTCCCTGAATACATGTTGTTCATTGGCCTGTGTGTGGCGGATGTTATGCCGGAAGTAGAATCTTTATTTTCCGCTGTGTCACAGTTCAGTCACAGACAGAGCAAAGATGGCGTCGCTGAGTGACAAATCAGTTTGGGATGAAGTGGAAGATGGAATCGGTGAAGAAGTGTTAAAAATGTCCACAGAGGAGATAGTTCAGCGAACTCGTCTCCTCGACAGCGAGATAAAGATAATGAAGAGCGAAGTGTTGAGAGTGACCCACGAGCTGCAAGCTATGAAAGATAAAATCAAAGAAAACACGGAGAAGATAAAGGTGAACAAAACGCTGCCGTATCTGGTGTCCAATGTGATCGAGCTGCTGGATGTGGACCCCAACGACCAGGAGGAGGACGGGGCTAATGTGGACCTGGACTCCCAGAGGAAAGGAAAGTGCGCGGTTATTAAAACATCAACCCGGCAGACATATTTCCTGCCGGTGATCGGGCTGGTGGACGCGGAGAAGCTGAAGCCCGGAGACCTGGTAGGAGTAAATAAAGACTCCTACCTGATCTTGGAGACCCTACCCACCGAGTACGACTCCAGGGTGAAGGCCATGGAGGTGGATGAGCGCCCCACAGAGCAGTACAGCGACATAGGAGGACTGGACAAGCAGATCCAGGAGCTGGTGGAGGCCATAGTCCTGCCCATGAACCATAAGGAGAAGTTTGAGAACCTGGGCATCCAGCCACCCAAAGGGGTCCTGATGTATGGACCACCTGGCACAGGGAAGACCCTCCTGGCCAGGGCCTGTGCTGCTCAGACCAAGGCCACCTTCCTGAAGCTGGCCGGTCCACAGCTGGTCCAGATGTTCATTGGAGATGGAGCCAAGTTGGTGAGAGATGCCTTCGCCCTGGCCAAAGAGAAAGCTCCCTCCATCATCTTCATCGATGAGCTGGACGCCATTGGAACTAAAAGATTTGACAGTGAGAAGGCTGGAGACAGAGAGGTACAGAGAACCATGTTGGAGCTACTGAACCAGCTGGATGGATTTCAGCCCAACATGCAGGTCAAGGTGAGGTTGCGCTCTGGAAAACTGACATGGCTTGAAAACACAGAAAAGAAAATGTTGAAAATTTGTTTTTTGTTTTTTTTTTTTTAAAGGAAATTGTATACATCACCACCAGAAATGTGATATATTGACAGTACAGATACACATCAGTTTTGTTTGTTGTGACACTTATCAGAGTGAGGTCTTAAGTGGTTTGGTTTGGGGGGGACAACAATAAAAGAACAACTGACCTTGAAAAAAAAAATAAAATATAAACAGAATCACAAGGTCATGGAAATGCTTCACAATTGTTAAAAATTAGATCGTACTTAATAATTGATACCATAAATGAGTAATAAAAATAAATACCAGTAATACATCTTTACTAAATAGCAAACTCAGCAGATTTCTACCAATGATAAAAACAATACAAGCAGACTTGAAATAGGAAATGCTGACAAAATATAACAACGTTTTTATTTATTTATTTTTTTTCTAGGTGATTGCTGCCACTAACAGAGTGGATATCTTGGACCCAGCGTTGCTCCGTTCTGGCCGTCTCGACAGAAAAATAGAGTTCCCAATGCCAAATGAAGAGGCCCGTGCTCGCATCATGCAGATCCACTCCCGTAAGATGAACGTCAGTCCTGATGTAAACTATGAGGAGCTGGCCCGCTGCACCGACGATTTCAACGGAGCCCAGTGTAAAGCTGTGTGCGTGGAGGCCGGTATGATCGCACTGCGTCGTGGGGCTACAGAGCTGAACCATGAAGATTACATGGAGGGAATCTTGGAGGTCCAAGCCAAGAAGAAGGCAAACCTGCAGTACTACGCCTGAGGACACTGCCTGTGTCTTTGTTTATGTATGAGAGTCTTTGGTTATAAAATCAACTGTCCAGTTAACCCTTTCTGATTCATTTGATTTAATAAAAAGAAATTAAATATCTTATTTCACTGAATTCTTTTGCCTCTTTGTAACAAAAATAGTGGAACATTTTGAATTAAATCATAAAAATGTTGTCTCTGTAGACCACTGCAGTGGAATAAATGAAGCACTCGAGATGAGATTAAAATCTAGACCTAAAGCTTCAATTCAAGGGGTTTAACAAAGATACTGTAAACTGAGGAATTTCAGTCATTTTAAATGAAGGTCCTCCCATTTCCAGTGGCTTGAAAGTAATTTGACGAAGTGTATCATTATTTATGTAAGGATTGTGTCACTGTCCAAATAGAGATAGACCTGACTGTAAATAGGCAGAAAGTGTAAGTTCACATGAAAGCAGACCACAATACAACACATGATGAATAACCACTTAATAGAACTCTGTCCAAGTGCCAGTGATCATTATCTTTGTTTCGATTCAGTAAGAGAGTTTCAACTCAGGTTACCTGTTAAAAGCTGTGACTCAAATTTTGCAAACATTAGTGCACTAAAAATTTTGAGTAATTAAAATAATATTCCTAGCTCTGTATATGATCTGTAGAGAAGTACAGTCAGTCATATAATATCAGGTTATATCAGTCTGACTTCAGTGTGATTTTACATGTGAAACTCTTAGTTTATCTTATAGTAAACTCAGCAGTTGACAGTAAAAATGTATCTTGAAGATGTGAATGTTTTTAGATTTACTAAATTCACATATTTCAGCCTACCAAACAACCAAGTATTTTAGTAGTACAGAAATAAGAGTAGCGAAAGAACCAGTTTGACCAGAAACATACCTATAAGTCTTTCACTTTTGAATTGTATTCACTGGATAAGAACAACAGTGAACATTAAGGAGGTAGGATAGAAGAACTCAACATGGCAGAAGAAGTCTTGAATTTTAAAAGAGGTGAGTCTATCAATGGACTAACAAAACTTTTTTATCGAATGGATATGATTAAATATACAGTGTAATACAGAAACACAGGTTTGTATCTTCAGCTTTTAGGCTGGTGTTGCTGGGATGGGCTGGTTCTGGAAAAAGTGCCTCAGGAAACACTATCCTGGGCAACAACGAATTTATTTCAGGAAGAAGAAGTTCCAAATGTGAAAGCCGACATATTTATGTAGCTGGCAGGTTGGTATTGGTGATTTGGTCATCTACCAAGACTCACACACTCATCCTTTTTTTAAAAAAAATAAATCTTTTATTTGTATGCAAAGAAAACTTGACATGCTGGACATGTCTACCTTCATTTCCTCTTTCATTTAGCATCACTTAAAATGATTAATGGTTTTCATCTCTAGATACATGATATAATAATTTTGTCTAAATACTGTACATCTGTTAAAAATCCATAACGCAAATGAGTGGAAACAGTCCTAATTATCTGACAGAAGGCAAAAGAGGGGTAAAAAAAATCATCTTATTGTGTTTGATCATCAAACTTTACATCACACTAATATATCTGCTGTTTATTTGACTGTTGTTTGTTTATATCCAACTAACTCTGTAAAGCCCTGTGAGACAACCTTGTTGTGATATAGGGCTCTACAAATAAAATCTTAATTGAATTTCACAGGGTTGTTGTTGTTGTTTTCAGGGATGTGACTGTAGTGGACACCCCTGGTTGGACTGACCTCTCAGTGCACGATACCCCAGAGTCTATACAAAAAGAGATTGTCAGTAGTGGTGTTCCTGCTCCAGATGCAGTGTTGTTGTTGATCCCTCTGCACATGGACATTACAGAAGGTTACATTCACTCTGTTATTGAACATGTGAGTCTTCTTGGGGATTCGGTGTGGAGTCAGACCATACTGCTTTTCACATTTGGACGTTGTCTTCAAAACTGCACCATAGAGGATCACATTGAGAGAAATAAGGCTTTGCAGTATCTCATGATGATGAGCAGGAATCATTACCATATATTTGAAAATGCAAATGGAGCAGATGATGAACAGCTTGAGAACTTACTGATCAAGATTGAGAATCTATGTTTGAGCAGCAACTTCATTGAACACCCAGAAGAGGTACAATACATGTCTAAATCAACACAGACAGAAAACGCAGATGACCAGACTTCAGAGATACAGGATGAAAAACCTGAGAACGCAAAATCGGGTGAGCATTTTTATTATTTTAAAAAAGCATGTAATTAAATTCATATGTTTCATCCCACATGGTGTAACTGGCATAAGCCAGACATAACAAGACGTTGAAGAAATAGTTAAACAGATCTTCTGTTTAAGTAAAAGTAGACAGAAATTACATGTGTGGTCGACGGAGTGAGAACCCCTCCTAGGTCTGTGCTTCCTTTTGTCTTCCACATTCCAACAGAAATACTGTTTATTCATATGACTGGCCCACTTTGGTTAATGCATAGCCAAGATATTTTTTCAAAGTGAGCAATTATTACGGATAATTTCAGACTCATCTTTATTGTCATTCGATCAATAGTACATGATAGAACGAAATATAATTACCCTGGTCTCGGTTTTTGTTGCATGAGAAAGATAAAAAGGATAATTATGAATAAAATATATTAAAGGTAAATAGGGTAGAATAAAAACTATCATAAAATAAGCAAAAAATAATAAAATAACTTCTTAATATGTACAAAATTACACAGTATGCAGTAACAGTACAGTTAAAATAAGTTGCTGGTTTTTACACATTATATGCATTATACAACTTAATGTATAGACTTTTAATGAGTTGAAAATGCTGCATTTTATTCTTATGCCATTGCATTGTTTTGTCTCCTTTCACTGATGTGTTTTAATCAGTGAAATCAAAGACACTTATATTTTTGTCCCATTTAGATGGAATGCCAAGTTTCCCAGAGCTTCGGATCATACTACTTGGTTTGTACAGATCTGGTAAAAGCACAACTGGAAATAACATTCTGGGGGATAATAGATTTAAAGAATGGACTTCCAGATCCCAGAGGGAAGAGGCAGAGGTGGCAGGGAGGAAAGTAGTCGTGATTGATACACCACCATGGAGGAATGCCACAGGAATTTCACCTGATCAAAATATAGTTAACTGGGTTTGTCAGTGCCCTCCTGGTCCTCATGCCTTCATCTTTGTTCTGAACCTGTCGGCAAAATTTACACCAGAACACTGGAAGTCTGTACAAATATACATGCAGATGCTTGGTGAGCGAGTCTGGGAACATGTAATCGTTGTGTTCACAGGAGCTGACATACTTGAAGGTATGGATATGAAGTCCTACATGAGAAACAAGAATGAAAGCCTTCAAAAGTTCCTACAAAAATGTGGGAACAGATTTTACTTCTTCAATAATAAGAACAGAGGCCACTCCACTCAGGTGACTGACCTAATTGCAGGGATTGAAAGGCTGTCCTCTCAAAAGAGCACACAGTTTTATGAGATGGACAAAACTATAACAGAAAGTATGGAGGAGATGAAACAAACTCTGCGAGAAAAAGCGCAAAAAAGGCTCCACATGGTGGCTGTGAGACAGAATGAACAGAACGTCATCTTCCGTGGTGGGAAACCTCACAGACTCACTGAGGTACGAATTGTGCTACTTGGTGAAAAAGGAAGTGGGAAGACCTCTGCAGCAAAAATGATGGCAACATTATTTCATAAAGAGGATAAAAATGAATGCGTCAACATTGAAACATCAATTGATAACCGGATCATCCAGATTGTGGACACTCCGGGATGGTCTGCATCCTGGAGACATCCGGTCCTAAAACAAGGGGCAATCACAGAGGCACTGTCCCTCTGCCACCCTGGTCCACACGCTCTCCTCATTGTTGTGAATCTGACACACAGTTTCACAGAAAAGAACCAAGCTGCTCTGGAGCAGAACCTGGCCTGTTTCTCCAGTTCACTGTGGAAAAATGCCATGGTGCTCTTCACCGGTGGGGAAAGGCTGCGGGGAGAATCCATAGAGTTACATATTGAGAGAGAAGGTGAGGCTCTTCAGTGGCTGGTGAAGAAATGTGACCACAGATACTCTGTCATCAGTGACACACCATTCGACGATTTGCCACAAATCAGAGAGTTACTGCAGGAGATAGATAAAATGGTAGAGGCAAATAGTGGACAGTACTTCAGCAACATGATCCACAATCAAACATCTGTGAGTGAAAAACCAAGTGACCCCACTGTCATGGAGGACGACAACTTCAGATACACAGAGAGAGAGGAGAAAATGATGGAAACGATGATGAAGACCATACGAGAACAGCTGTATTTGGACAATAAGAACTCTCTGTCGGCCTACCCGAGAACGGCAAAAAGTCTGTCAGATATATTTCCAAATAGTAAGACCAACTTTGAAATGTACTTCCTTTTTGTGCAGCTCCTCATTTTCAAAATACAAAATTATGCCACTCAACATATGTTGACTGAATTATCTCTGTTTTCTAGTGAGTGAGGGTCAGCCCGCATCAGAAGATTTTCTCAAAGGACAGCTAAGAAGAGGTCGGAGTTATGAAGCAACTTCTGCATATGAATCAGATCTGAGTGCAGACATAGATGATCTGTGAGTAGTTAAGATGGTTAGAGGTTGGTTATGATCCCAATATTTCATGTGTTGGGGTTTAAAAAGTCTCAGTTGGTGTAACTGTAATGAACTTGCATGTGATATTTATTGTGCCTATATATTGCATACATTTATAACTATTTATGTTTTTATCAAGAAGGGAATATTGTCATACCAGCAAAATATGTAAGACACTGACTGTACTTAGCTGTAACTTTGAAGGGACATTTTTATATCCCATGTATCAAAATTCAAGATTTTTAACACGATGTATGAAAAATTTCTGTAAACCAGACATGGTTTAAAAATGTTAAGTGTTTCCACAAGATGTCGACTGTACAGTTTTTGTCTCCGGCTGGATTCACTCTCCAGGGAGGTCCACCCTGAATAAGACAGAGGACGTGATGGACAGTTGATATCGTCCTCTTCACATCCTGACCAGGCAACGACACCTCATTAAGCTGCTGGACCGAAAGACAAAGAGGATCCTTTTGTGTTACTGCACCAAACTCTACAACAACTTGGTGTCTGGAGACTAAAGTGACTGGACTATTCTGTGAAGAAGTCTGATTTTTAGTTTTTATTTTATTTACATTTTCTCTTTTATTTCTTTGGCTGAAGGAGAAATACATTTCCCCTACGGATCAATGAAGTTAATTGGAATGACAATATCTGTTAAATCATTGGTAAATTTTCTAATATGACTCCACTGCTTTGTTTCTGTTCGTCTGCTGTGTTTTAGGTTAAATATTAGTTCAGACCAGTAAACTGTAACAGACTTTTGATACTGATGAACAGTCAAAGTTTAAAAGCACATGCATCATATTTCAGTTACAAAGCTGCAGTCTAATGCTTCATCTGGTTATGCTGAGTATGTTGTCATTGAGTGCATAAAAAAAAAAATCTCAATTTGTTCAAAATTTTAAAATCCAGAGTTCTGTAATCCATTAAAGGCTGGAATTTCTGCATCTTCTTTAACACTTAACACTATCTGTAGCTACACCCAGAGATCTTCATATTACTGTCGACACACTAAATCTGCCTAAATTGCTGAATTTATGAACAAATTTAACAGCTGTTTCACAGTTGTCGGCTAATGCTTTCATTCTTTACAGTACTTATACTGATTATCTTGAAGTCACCCTCACATGAGTAGCATGTTGGGGAATAATTATAGTGTCATCCGAGGAAAACATGTGCAAGTAACATCCATCTGAATGTATTCCTTTAGGCAAAACAAGGTAGGGTATAACAGCCAAACATAGCCATGTTGTTGGACAGGAACGACTTTCAGTTTTTGAATATTATATTGTCCTTCTAAAATCCGAAAAGTATTAGCAATAAAAATAATAAACAAAAAGCAAGTGTATGATAAGAATGTAATAGTACATGTCATTATGTAATAATTTAGATTACTCTGAAGTCATAATTAAAACAGGTAAGTTACTTAACACATATTTAACAAAGTGACTAGTGAAATGGAATCTACTACATTGCAAAAGTCACCTTCCAACACTGGTGAGGAGCATAAACAGGTCTATTGAATGTGGAAAAGTGAACACATGCAATGAAAGACATTTCAATTCTTTATATTTATTAAGAATGTAAAAAGAATACAGCGTGTTTCCATTCCAAAACATACTGAAAAGCCATACAGAGGCAGAGTCTAGGCAAAGAGGAGCAAAGAGTGTTCCCCATTTCTTAAAACAAATGTGTTGATCTAGAATCAGATTACTACATCAGACACAAGGATGTGATGATAGCAAAACATGAGGGAAATCTGTGGAAAAAATAATAAGAGTGGATATGGTTAATCAGCTCTCCAAGGACAGCTCAACCATAGAGGCTACTAAAACCAACTTCTGGACCAACACTCCTGTTTTAAGAAACTTGGTGTATATGGGCCAAATCTATAAAGTAAATGTGGAAATGAGAAAAACAGACAGAGGAAAAACAAGGGTGACATGTCCCTCTCAGTCTTTCCTCAGTGCTACTGTCTGCTCATTGATGCCCTCTTTGGTGATGATACAGACCCGAAGGGCATCTCCGGTGTACACATCTCTTTCTGCAGCTGAAATGAAGACATCTTTAACAAGTTGAACAGCCTTCTCCTGTGTCAGAGGAACATGCTGAACACCCTCCATGTTCTTGAAGCCAATCTGGAAACAAATGAGTGAAAAGAAGTGAGGCAGGTGTGCACTCTGTCCACTGACAAAGCTTGGCAGAAGCAGTGACCAAACTGGTGGCATTATCTGCACAGTAAATAACCTGGTTGTCGAGTAGCGGTTGTAGCATGGCACTGGCTGATCCTCCTGCCTTGTAGGTGTCTCTCTGGTAAGAGCCAACTGGGTCAAAGCTGTACACTGCTCCCTTACCTATAAAACAGGAAGAAAAAAATACAAGGGAAAAAGTAAGGTTTAAATAAATTCCAGCTTACACACAAACAGTAACAGAATGTGCCATAATGCATCATAATATAAACAATATTTACCATGTTCCCTGTCCTCTACAACAGAAATGCTAATTAAAGCTTAATTCATAACAT
>JAPQRP010000019.1:42652458-42666721 GCA_037367295.1 Apogon hyalosoma
TATATATATAAACAATACACAATATAAACAAACAATACATGATAATATAAGAAGTAGGTGCACTAACCCTCTTCATCCAGTCCTCCAATGATGTTGTACACATAGTAGGGGAAGAACCTCCTGCCGTACAAAATGGTTGACAACATGGCTGCAATGGCTCCGCTCGTCATGGTCTTATTGTTAGAGTGTTTGTACATCTGAGGGAAGAGCAGACAAAATAGCCCAAATGATAAAACCTATATTAAAAATAATTCATGGATCAGGTGAAGAGTGGAAACAACATCAGGGAGAAGTTTTATCTAAGCATAATATTTAGGTTATTGTGAATAAAGGGTGGTGATCCTGGATGTACTGGATGAACAAAATCACTGTAGTGTGGGGTGTTTCCTGTGAATTATTTTTTTATGATTTTATAATGACAATACAGCACCGGTAGTAGAATCGGTAGACTGAAGTGTATGATCAACACGGTCCAGTAAGTTTGAGTATAAAACTCAGCAGTGAGTGAAACCTGAGGAGCTCACCTTTAGTCTGGCATCAATGATTTTAGTCAGAGTCAAGCAGTCACCATGGAAACCACTGCAGCCAATGACGGTTGTGTCTGTCCTATAAGAAAACGGTAAAATAAACTCACAAAATTTATCAGTAACAAAATGTAAAGTGCAACGTGTATTTCAATGTTTTATATGACAGAAACATATCCTACTTTCATTAAAATAATGCATGTGATGTGAAACAAAGAACAATTTACAAAAAAAAAGAGATGTTTTATATCATGGGAAAATGACACAAGATGAACATCTGCTTGTACCTTTAATTTTTTATACACAGAAATGCAAATAGCCTGAAAGGAAACAATATTCACCACTTCTACGCTGAACTGAAATTACTTTAAGATTTTATTAGCTAGTTACCAGGATTATATAGTACATTAAAACCCTTTTTAATTTAATAATGCATGTTTCCATTTTCTTTCTTGTTACTATCTGTATTCCTCATGTTTTACTTTGTAAAGGCATAAGTTACAGAGGTTATTTGGCAGCCAACACATCATTTTACTTTAAGTATCTAAAGGTAATGTATGACATCAGCAGGATTCACAAAGCCTTAAAAAAGACATGCAATTACACACACACACACACACATATATATTTTATTGATATGTGAACAGACTACTAAGCTTCATTCAGACAGGAGTCTGAAAAGCAGATACACTGTCACATTTCCAGTGGTGACTGAGCACTTACAGCTTGTAGCATTTTGGAGAGTCTCGGCTGTGGATTGAGTATCCTTCACTCAGCCGAGTGTCTGAGGCTACGATGGCAAAGTCTTCCCCGGCCACAGCTAATACGGTTCTGTAAAATACAAATATAGAAATGCTATTTCACGTACCTTGTAAAACAATGATGGGACACTGAACTGCTGTTGGGATCCAGTCACAAGCTAAAGGAAGTGACAAACTCGAAACCGAAACACTGAACAGTGTTTCCCTGTTCATATTATAGCCTTATATTTAAGCATGGAATAAAATATACCATAAAAGTGCCATTAATCTTCTACAAAGTAACAGTAACTTCTTCGCATTCGTCTTACTTATTGTATGATGTACTGTTTTGTTTCAGTTAAAATATCGTTAGCGCACTCCAACTGTATAGTAAACGTTAGCTGGTAGGCTAACTAGCCGGTAATTTAGTGTCAAACTCACCCTCCGTTGAATGCGTATGGCGAGAACCGGTGCTCTACTGGACCAGTGTAGTGGTAATCTTTCATTTTCCCAGTGTCTCCAAATGTTTGAACTGAAAACATTGTTTTTTTTTTATTACAGAAACGCAAATGTGTTAGGGATTTACTCAGTCAAACTCGCTGTATCACTGCAATATGGCAGCCTCTTCTTTTACTGAAACACATCCGCCTTAACTCTGGACTGCGGGAGCGAGCGCCCCCACAGGCTCCTGGTGGACAAAAGCAGAACTACACATCCAAGTCAGAAAGAAAAACGACTGTTCAACAGTAATAATTTCCATCTCAAAATGTGACCTGTTTACGGGATAGTATGACATAAGAGAGAGTATGTGTTCATAGAAAAGCGCTATATAAATCTAATCCATAATAATAATAATAATAATAATTATTATTATTTGAGTAGCCCATAGTGGATTCAAGTGTAATTCAACCCAACATGTAAATATAAATGTATCTTTGTCTATAATTTTCTGTTACTTGTCTTTGTTTTTCTTCATGATTGATATTTATAAAGAAAACATGCCATTTTCATCTGTGTAATTAAAAAGGTAATATTTGCCTATTTGCACAAAACTATTTCTACACAGTTCGTGTATAATTTCTATGACAAAACTTCTGTAACATTTATTAATATCTTCATAACTTAGTGTCAATGGGCAACAAAAATTATTTGCTTTATGGTGTGCAATATACTGTACAAATGATTCACACATAAATTCACTAACATTTGTAAAATGTAGTTGATACTTAATACCATGTCAAACTGGTTAGGCATGACAATAAGTTACAAGAAGCCTTCTAATGTGTCTTTTATTGAAAAAAGAAAAATCATTCATTCATCATCAATTCAGTGACTTGACATTATTATTTGCTCATTGAAGGACAATACAAAATAAACAAAAATACCTAAATAAAATAACAGAATAACATTTGTCAATGTTGATGGATGTTCACTCTATGAATTACAAGTGGTTACATTACATTACATTATTTTGTACAAAAATCAGGAGTACAAGGTTACTTACACATTTTATTGTCTAGGTAAAGCAGACTAACACATAAATACCTGAAAGTTACTGCAGCAGTGAGGCATTTGACAGCTAACATCTGTTACAGTTTATTACATAGGATCACAAGCACCATGTCATTACCTAAGACATTATTTAAATAACATTGCTCATTACTGGCCTGTCTTGTTAGAAGATACAAAAGTACATATCTTAAGCTTTGCAACAAGATGAATTGAATCAGAGAGTTTTGTAAACACTTTCAGTAGTCGGGGTGAAAAGCACCATAACAACTTCAGCTAAAGATTGATCTGATTAACGACAGAAAAAAGCACAGACACTGGCAGTGATTCATCCATTAATTAAATTATTTTGTAACAAGGACTAAGATGGATATTATTAAGCTGGTAAAACTGACGAATGTCTGAGGTATATAGGAAAATATGACTGGAAGCTTGATTTAAGATGATAAAACATGAAATTTGCTTTTTTTCCAGGATGATTCATACAATGTTTATAGCCAAGATGTAGCTATTATTATTTGTTTTAGGGGTATGCACCGGTTTAAAAATGGAGGAGTTTAAAAAAAAGGAATAAGGAAGAAACCATGAGGTTTGACATCAAACCTGATCATATACAATGCTGCAGCTTCACTGGTCAAATCAATGTAGTGGCATCGACTGAACTGTTTGAAGACATGCTACTGGTGCCGCTCATCATTTCTTGGACTTCTTGGGTGTTTTGGATCCTCCCTTCTTCTTAGGAGTGTTGAAATCTTTGCCACATACTTCACATACCCATAGACCTGAGGAGACAAGGTAGCAGAAATCAGTGACAAAGTAGAAGAAAAATCCCAATTCAGTGCCGAATGTCAGTGATTCGGCTGAATTTTTGGGTGGATTTAGCTGCACATCCATTCCAGCACATAAACTTTGTTTATTCACCTGTTGGTATGCTATCCATGCCAACACAGAATGTGTGGTATCCTCGATCACATTTGTCACAGAACATCATCTCATCCTCATGGTGCGGCTGCTGGCACACGGTGCAGGTTTTACACTCCATACACTGCCAGCGGTACGTCTGGATCACACACACCAACTCCTCGCTCATTTCCAAGCACGATGGGTGGCCTGTGGTTCACAGTCATAATAGATACATACAAACACAAACACAGAAATCATGTGAGCAGTATCTACATACATACTGTGACAACACGTTGACAGACTGTATTGAGGGACTAAATCACTTTGGTATCATTCCATATATTGGAAATTTCCTGACTTTTGCCAATAGCTTTCATTAGAGCTGCACATCTACTCAAATCTAAGTGTACGTGTACAAGTAGATAATCACTAAAGGCTGCATTACATCCAAACTACGCAGCCCTAGCTAAACAGAAAATAACTCACTTATGCTCACATAGTAGCAACTTCAATTAAAACTCCCAAAGCTATATTTTTCAAGACTGACAGAGATAATTATTCAGTGATAATTATTCAATAATCTGTAACAACCAGGCGACAGTTATTCAACATTGCTGTGTATGTATCATTTATGTTACAAGAATAAAACCAGAACAGAAGCTTATTAACATTGTTGAAAACTATGCAGGGAAAAACTGATTAGTTGCCTACTTAAAGTGTCTTTTATAGTTACTACTTCTTAGGTTGTGTATGGAGCGTTCTTGCAACCACTTGTAGTCACTGAATACAACTCCAGTTCTATGGATATATACAGAATCCTCTAAAAGGTTTGATATGTGCTGCCAGAGGCAACCATAAGAGCCCAAAATTTACTAGTGCTCATTTTATGGTGGTCAGTTCTATTCTAACTAAAGGTAATTTATGCATAATGTGAATAGGAGTAGTATAACAGAGAAAATTTAAAAGCAGGAAACTGCTCTTTATGAATGGAAAGAGTAAACTTACCACTGTTATCACATTGGGAGCAGTGAATGAGCGCCTCAGGTTTGCCTTTCTTGTTCGCCTCTTTACCCTTCTCGCAAATGCCACATATAGCATGGGGAATGACCTTAGGCTGCAAGGGCAGAATAATGCTATAAAAAACAACCAGTAACAGTTTCCTGTGGTCATGGACAAATCAGTGCTTCAACAACTTATACCATGATCACAAAAAGAGCACTAAATGTGGCTAATACAGAAGTTCTCTACTTTTCAGGGCCCAATACACACTGGCTGGGACAAATCAGTGGTCCCAAATTGTCTATTCTCTATTTTTATGTCACTACAACTACGGTTTACTGGACACTTAAACAACAACAACAACTTGCAAAGTACCAGGAGATTGAATCGTAACTTAGAACAGAAATACAAAAAAGCATCTGAGCCTATTAGTACTTGCCATAATGCTCTATGCTTTTGAGAAACATCGATCAAGTGTTTGGACACAATCACAACTTCTGTCCCTTCTGTGAGTTTGAAAACAAAACTTTATTTATCATGTGGTATATAAATATGGACATCTGAAGATATGCTTCCTATTGATCGCAACACTGAGTTCAACAGAAGACAGAGGACAGAACAGAGCAGAGACAGGAAGGCTTGGGGACAGTCAAATGAGGATATCACAGTAAAATATGTTAAAAATCAGCTGCATCTATATAAACAGCTTGTGAATTACAGAAAAGTGTTTCATGTCAGTAACTGAGGATATGGACAGATTGTTATTTCTTGAAAAACTGTTAATAGGAAACCAGGAAATACTGAAGTTAACAGCTTTACTGCAACAACCAATTGGTTTTACAGCAGTGCATAGTAAGAATGTGGAATCTCCACATTTTTAAAAGGTGTAGTTCTCCAGAAATTTACTTGCCTTCTTGATATGTATATGTTTACTTTTTTTTTCTTTTAGCTTTTACAGCATTTTTCACTTTTTCCCATCTTAAGTGATATCCTTAATCAATACATCCCCAGAAAGAAAGCAAACAAACTCTACTAGAAGGACACAGATACAGGACTAATGGATCAATAAAGGACATGGTTTGGTAATGGTGAAGATCCAGGACTAGAAACAAAGCAAGGAACTGGAGACAAAGACAGCAGCAGAAAAGGAAAACAACACAAAATAAGAACTGAACGCAGTTCACTGAATTACCTCTGCACAATTTTACACATACTTGCTGCATATGTACATACAAATACAACTAACAGTTCATAATTCAGGTCTGCCTTGCAGCATTACCGAAACCTTCAGTGAAAAGACCATCTCTTAACCATTGATATAATAAGAAAAACGTCCACATAGTTCAACCAAAATGAGCACTTCACAAGACTGAACCCAGTTATCATGAATGAGTTTTATTCTAAACCAACTATCTGTCCATTAGAAATAATGTGTATAATATACATAAAAGTGAAAACTTTCTGAGAAATCCTTTTCCTGGTTTGTTCAGTCTTATATAATCTGGAAGTTTTTATACTGTTTGCATCATATTGCTCTTATGTATAAATAGACATAAAGGCATACAATCAGAGGCACAGTAAAGTGGGACTGACCACGTAGTAATCCTACTGGAGTCTAAAGAATAGACATGTAGATGGATGATTCAGATGATTCAAAATGTAATAATAGGTGACTTATTTTCACTGATATGTGATCGCCTTTGTGAAAACAGAGATGCTGTCAAAGTTATGTATGTATATGTGCATGATGTAAGAGTGAAAATGAATGACTGCTAGTGCTACCCTGGTAGTCATCTGCCTGGGTAAAGTGAGTTTAACAAAACAGCACCTCACATAATCCTAGAGATAAGTAATGCTCCCAATCCAAAAAAAAAAAAAATCATAAAGGAAAAAAACATGTAATTGCAAATTAAAATCAAATCAACACCAAACATTCTTAGCTATGCTAAAATAATCAAGGCAGCCATATAAAAATTTTTATATATTTAACATGATGTATTTATTGTGACATCATGAAACTTCTGTAAAAGGTTATAGCTCCCATAATATTCTTTGTCAGCATCAGCTCCAAAAATACTGTGGAGGATCAGGACTTTAAATTTTTAAACAATGTAACATTTGTTTTATACACGTATAAGCAGTTGGTCAAACTTTGTTATACGTTATTTGGTTTTATTATGGAGCTGCTTGTCAGCTGATGAAGTTATCATTAGCAACTTTACATCCTCTGGATCGAAGCCAGAGAGAAGATAAAGTGTTAATCAGCGACCAGCGTGAGTGACAGAGACAAAAGGACAATGGGGACATGTAGAGTAGAACATAAAGATCCTAAAACCTCAGTGTTATTTTAATTCTACATGCATTCCACTATGGTGGATTCATCAGGATTTAAAACAACAAAAACTATGGACCCCACATTTCAGCCTGTTAACTATATATAGATTTTTTAAAATATACAAGTGCCTATATGTAATTAAATCTATTGGTTTTCGTATTCACTGCAAGTTGGACAGTATGTACTATGTTATTATAGTATAGTATTCAGACTCCCAACATGCCATGTAAACTATGTTCCTCCTCTTTAAACTTAAAGTAACGTGCAAAATAAATCTGAAGAGTAAAAGTCATTAGGTCATACTGGGATCATCCCCAAGTTTAACATACTAACTTGGCAACCTTTAAAGCAGACACTGTAAAAGGACTGTGCCCATTTCACAAAGCTGAGCTGAACTCAACTGGGCTTTCCCAGGTTCAATAAATGCTCACTGTGTTGGACATTTCCCTCTGAGAAGCTGAGGATCAGAAAAATGCAACATTAGAGTGCATAGCACAGTGGGCTTCTGGGAACAAGAGTATGAGCTAAATAGTGCTCTTTGCCCATCTTCATCTAGATGAATATCAACGTATTTATTTAAACTAAGGGCTACATAAACTGTGTTGACAAGGTGCAGGGTTGCCAGGTGGAGTCCAGACTTAAAGAGACAGCACACAGGCCACTTCTAGCTCAGCTCAGCAACAGTGTGAACAAGGTAAACATGTCCTTGTCTCTTCAAAATGACATTATCAAAACAAAAAAGGCCTACAAGAAACAGCTGTCTGACAGTTATCAACAGTACATTACATGGTGTATAAACAAATCAGATTATTATAATATCAATACACACTTAAAACATTAGGGTTAAGTGCACTCTACACTTTAAGTATAAATGTTGAAACTCTGGTAATAACATCAACTACTTTTTTAAAAGCAACCACAAATGTATGTGGTTTTTATTTATTTATTTTTGACAAAAAACTTCTTTTTTTCAAAAATTAAAAAGGAAAACTAGCAGCCAAAACATCCACTTACTTGTCTTGAAAGTACTTTTTGGACAAGCGAGGACAGACAAGAGGTATATTGAAGACATTCAAAAGGAAAAACTTCTAAAGTTCTAATTTGTCTGTGCTAAAAAAAAAAAAACACAAAAAGTGAAAGTGCAGTGAAAAAGAAACAAGTGAATTGTTCCTTTCAAATGTTCTTATTGCTCAAAGTCTGGTATGAAGTGGAAAAAAAATATAAAGCCACATAGCAATCATAAAAACACTGAAGACAGGACCCCCAGTGTGTGACTGTGTATGTGTCTGTGTGGACCAAGTTGTCCCAGCAGAAATGCTGACAAACTGTAGAAGCCGGAGAACAAAGTGAAGAAAGCTAGGGAGGGGTGGCGGGATGGATGGAGTAAGGGAGTGGTAGTAGTAGAAAGAGGAGGAGGGGGTAGAAAAGTGCTGCTGCTGTTGTTGGAGAAGAGTTCAGTTGGTTTTGTCCTCTACCTTGTACCCTGGGGTGGTTTTGTGGCTTTTATGGCTGCCGTCTTTGCCTTGTGTGGATGTCCTGTCTTTGGCCTTGGACTTGTGGCCCTGTCCACCTCCTCCCTCCTGGCTCTCCACGTCGGATGTATTGCCTGAAGAACTGTCCTAAAAGGAGACAAGGGAACACACAAGGGAAAAGGAGTTAAAATCTGCAGATAATATGAAATTACTTTCTATGTTTTTTATCTAAGTTGTTTTAATGCAGTTCTTGCAACTCTTTCAAATTTGTCTTTAGGTTTTATATACAGTACAGGTATATCTAAAAAAAAATGAATATAATGATCTTATGTAATATTCAAATTTTCTGAGACACTGAATTTTGGGATTTCTTTATCTGTAAGCCATAATCATTACAATTTCAAGAAATAAAGGCTTGAAATACTTCACTCTGTCTAATGAGTCTATATTATATATGGGTTTCACTTTCTGAAGTGAGTGGCAAAAATATTGAACTTTTTCATGATATTCAAATTTTTTGACAAGTACCTGTACTTCTAGACCGAGTTGCAAGTTTTACAGAAATAATTATTGTTTTTGCTCGTTTCTCAGCTGTACTGTAGATGGAATGTCTACCACAATACATCCCAAGACTAAATAAAGGTTGACTGATAGAAGTTTGTTTGCTGGAAGGACATTGTGCCAAGTGAGAAGTCTAAAACAAACAATCAGAGCAAACATATATACACACATTTTACAGTCTAGGATCTTACAGATGAGTTCTTGTTCCTTTTTTCATCTTTGCCATCTTCAGCATCGTCTGAGTCAGGCTCTGAGTCCAGCGCAGGGAGCTCTGGATCCAGGGGAGGCTCAAACAGAGCTGTGTTCAATGGCAGGTATCGTAGCTCATTGGGGGAGTACCTGATATCCACAACATAACAATTTGTGAGGACAACAAAAGATTTAAAAAGCCTGAACAGGGTCTGTCCATAAAATACAGTTCATCTTGCAGGGGTAACCCTGTTTTAAAGGAGAACTTTGCATTATTTTTACCTTAATTAAACAGTTACAAAGTAACTATGATGGTTGAATGGCTTGTTAGGGGAAGAATGGAAGCCCTCCACATTCTCACTAGCACCTCTAAAACCGAATATGCCAAGTGCAACTTCTCTACACCATCCCTGTGGCCTAGATCTCATCCAGGTGGCCTAGATCTCATCTCTCACAAGAAACGTCACAGTTTATATGACATAAACACACCCCCAGCCAGGTACAGCTGGCTAGCTGTAAACACAAGCCAGCCATGCCTTCATTTCACAGACATTTACCATAGCAGAGTCAGCAAAGAAAAGAAAGAGGTGGCTGTAGTTAGAGGATGGAAGAATAAAAGGGTGAGTGACTAAATGAGAAACAAGACGAGTCTGCCTTGGTCCAGCTTTTACAGAGTGGTGAGAGCTGAAAGAAAAAGAAGCATCTAAACGGATGCAGACTTGACGTTGTTTTGCAATTGTAAGTATCACTGAGATAAATTCTCTATACTCTATGTATTTCAGTGGATTTGTGCTCTTTATGATTAATATTGGTTGTAAGGGTGTTTACTTGTTTATGAACCCATTTTATGAACGATGCCTGGATGCTTGTTGGCTAGTGGAGATGTTCGTATACTCACTAGTAATCATGGTTGTTTGTGTCATGTAGGTGTATGTTTGTTCAGTTTACTAGATCGCCTTTTGTCTACTTCAGGAGTGCACTTTTATTACTAGCTACAGAATTTTGTCAGTTGAATCTAGTTTTTGTGAGCTGTAGGTAGTTCACTATATGACCCATGTCTAATTGGTTTTGTCTGAATAGCGACTGGCATAACAACTAGCCTTGATGTTGGATCTTAGCTGGTCTTGTATGATACTTGTCTCCTGTACTGGTGAAGGTCTAGAAGCTAGATGACTGTTGTTGTTATAAATGTTAGCCCCAGGATGATAGCATGCTAATCACTAACAGAGCCAGGACTCTGTGACAGGTAGGAGCTGCTGATGTTTGTTAGCCTGTTAGCTCTTAAGCCCTGCGGCTAACATTAGCAGCATGGTGCTAGCAGCTGCAGACAGAGCCTCAGACTGCTGGTCCCTGCATCTACAACCATTGTGTCAATGTGACCCACTGTGACCCGGGGGGGGGTTAAGTGTGGGTTCAATGACAGTGAATATGTACTTCCAAACTGTAGGGGAAGCTCTATAGAGAAAAATGCTACAAAACAGCGAAGAAGAACCGAAACAGTAAAATCTAACACAGTTCCATTTTAAGACAAATGCCCTCTAGAGAGAGAATGTACTTATCAGTGCAATTTACCTTTTATAATAGTCTTGGAATTGCCCTGGTATGAGAGCCACAGGATAAGGACCTGTCCTTGTCAGCTCTGGGGCCAGAACCTTAAATCTGCCCTGGGGCACCTGGATAATCTAAAATAACAAAGCAAACACATCCATGTCAAGTCTTGTAAAGTGTATTCCACTGTGACGAACACAAAGAAGCATCTCTGTGCAACACTAGAATATACAGGCAAAAACTCACATTCTTTTATTTACACTATTCATTTGTCCAGGCTTTAAAGTAAACACAGCCACTATCGCTTGAGGTCATTGAAAAATCTCTGAATTCAGTAAAACATCTGTTATCTGAGGTTGAACTTACATGTGTTTGAAGGTCGAAGTAGGCTCTCCGTTCCTCCATACGCTCCCTATTGAAGTTACTGTTGAACTCAGCAGCTTTTTTTGCTGCCTTCTTAATGTACTCAGGAACCTTACTGGCTTCTACTTTCTGAGGATTCTGCTGCTGCATTTGCTGTCAAACATTAAAATGTATAAGAATTACATGATTGTGAAATCAAATGTCTTAAGAGTTATCAGCCCCAGGAAATTACTTTAAGTTGTGTACTTACAGAGTACTCTTTAGCTATTCTCTGACGCTCTCTCTCTTGCAGTATGACTGAGTACTCCGAGTGTTTAGTGGGATACTCTTTTATCATCAGATCAATCACTTCATCACTCCGCAGAGCTGTCAGACCTGGAAACATACAAACATACAGTAAAAGAATACTAGACATCCACTGAGTGTACTAAAACAATTTTGTGTGATGTGTTAAGAAAGCAGCCTACCCAAGGTGCACTGTGTCTCTGTGATAACATTCTGTTCACGCAGGTAGAGCTTCTCTTTATGTGACAGGTCTCTCCTCTCCATATCTGCAGAAAAATAACAATGGCATTTGTGAATGCACAACCCCTAACTGTTTTTCTTCCTCATGTCAAACATGGGTAAGAAACACAATAATACATGAAGGTATGACATCAGACAAGCCATTACAGAGGCACAGTTACAACTGATGACAAGTCTACAGTTGTCTTAATACTGTCTGTTATAAACGCACAGGCATTACTTCAAATCAAATGTACCCGAGTATTAGAACAGCTATGCTTACCAGGGTACTTTCTCTTGAAGGATGTAACTCCTAAATACTCGCTGACCTGCTCCTGCAGCATGTAATACTCTCCTGTGTCATCTGGCGGCCACTTGTACTCTGTCAGGTTCTCTGCTGGGAAATATGTTGGTCTGGAAGAGCAATAACATCGCAGTAAAGGTTTAGGATAAACTAAAAAGAAACTGGAATATAAAAGGCTTTTTTCATGAGCAAGTAAAAATGGGAGGTGTAACTTTTAGATCATTAGATGTAACAACACAGTTTAAGGTTTTACATTCAAACTTATTATGCCATCTGACAAATATCAGTTTAACCAACCCAAGCTCTTGGCTAGAGGTGTCACAGCTCCGAGAACTGTCCCCCGACCCCATTCTCCGTCTCTTGGGAGGCTGGCTGCCATCATTGGACTCTTCTTCAATTATGTCTTCCTACAAATAAAAAGAAAATAGCATGGCTTTAGTGATTTACACTTACATTCTTGCATTTGTCAGATAGACAGATAGATAGATCTCACTATCTTTAATATTATACATTGTGCAGTGCTAAAAACAACAATTTCTCTTTGCATACGTTACTGATGCACCAAAGTTGCCAGCATCTTGCTGCTGTTGCAGTGCACCCTCCAATATCAGAAGCCTTTTGTTAATGTATCATTTCAACATCTACCTACTATTGGAATGCAATCCATTAGAGTGAATTCCTTTTTAATTACTGAAATGTAATGCGTCAACTCATTGTAACATACATACAATTTCTCAAAACCACTGTGACCCTGACAAACAGGGAGAAAACAACCAATACTCTGTATAGGTTACGGACTTTGTCAAACTAAGAATAATTCCGCAGAAAACAAAGGAAACGCTATTATTTAATTGACAGTTTCACCTTTACATCATGTAATTAGCCTAACCAAGTAATATTTCGCCCAAATGGCATATGATTATTTCTGTTTCACCATCATCAAATTATTCAGTTTCTTTCGAATACAGCAGTGATTTCAACGACTTACAAAGCAATACAGTGTACGATTCTCTATAAAATACAGGAGCAAATTAAGAACTGCGTACTGCAGAACTCAAATCCTCCACAAAGACACATTACGGGTGGTATTTTACGCAGCTGTTTTCAGTCGGTTTCAGCTAGTTATATACAGTTCACGTCTCTGACTATAGACTTTAAAACAGTGTACACCATCAATAAATGGCTAATGACATGAGCAGTGGTTAAAACAAAGGGGTGTGCTAACTGCTAACCGTGACCCGTTAATGACTGATTCAGCGGTGGACAGTCAAATAGACGTTAGCCGCAGTATTGAGCCTCATGGAACTCCAGAAAAAAGGCCATTCGTGCTTTCTGTCTAACGTTACCTTTATGGATTGTGCACCCGGAGTAGCGGGGTTGCTGTCGCAGGGCGGTCTGACGGGGAGTACAGCTGCCATGTTCAAGTCAATGAGCCCTGGTGTGTTCGCACCGAAGCCTGCTCCTGTTCCCTGATTCTGCTGATGCTGATGCTCCTCCTCCTCCTTCTTCTTCTTCTTGTTCTGCTGCTTCTTCTTCTTCTTTCGTCTTGTGGCGGTGAGCAAACAGCTTGTAGGTGCACTACCGCCACCTTCTGGACTGGAGTGTGGGTCAGGACAGCCTCACTGCTCTGTATTCTGTTGTAAAGGCCTGTTTGTAGAAATATGGTGGAATAGATTTTCTGTTAAGATGTGACTTTTGTATCACCAAGCTACCAGTTAAATTGCCAAGTTCCATCAGCAGGTCCACCTGGACTGGAAACTAATTTATAGTCATAACTTTACTCCACACTCTGTTCCTATCTGGAATAACAGATGTATCTTGTCTAGAAGACAATCCTTGTTTTATTGTGACCGGGTGGAGGGAGGTATTTAGTTGATTCTGCATCTAATGGATTCAAGAGGGAACTTTCTTCACTATGATGATTTTGTTCATACATTTAATATGACGTATACTAAGCAACTGTGGATGGCCTAGATGGCTGGAGAGTCAGCTTGTGGTTGATGGGTTGCCTGTTCGATTCCTTAGTCTGGCAGAGAGTTGCTGGCTGATATGCCCTTGAGCAAGACACTTAACCCCCCATTTGCTGCAATATTTGAAGGAGGATGAGATATCAAAAGAAATTCTGAAGTCATCATAAAAAGCAGCGCAAAATAAATAAATTAGTGATTAATTAAAAAAAAAAAAAAAAAAAAAAGTGGTGCCAGGCACAACAAACCCTGCTCCTCGCAAACATTCTAGCTCTTAATGGACATCTCCCTCTCAAAATGTGAGACTATGGGTTTGACCTTTCAAGGTCGCTCAAGGTCAAAGGT
>JAPQRP010000019.1:42699495-42711917 GCA_037367295.1 Apogon hyalosoma
CATATCTGATGACCATGAAAAGATGACAAACTGCATTTTACACCAATTATTTACATGTATTGATAGGATTAGTGGTTTAGAGGTTATTAAACATTTTTGATCTGTAGGTGGTTTTGGTTGCCAGTGGATGTTTGGCTCTTTGAGGGTTAAAGGGAGAGTAGTTCTATGTCAGCAGCTGATATACTCCAAACCTTAGAAGTTTATTATTGATAACATTTTTATTCTTCTTGGATCCTTATCAGGTCAAAACATTTTTTTGTTTTGTTTTGTTTTGCATCATTTCCATCAATAGGTGACGATGATTTCTGTAATAATACATGAAACACAGAGAAGAGAATATAGCACAGCAACTGTAAAGCATTTATGTAGAGCACTGTTCTAAAACAAGATGGAATCCATTTACGATCAAAATGTTATTGATAAGAAATGTGTGTTCTTTAGAGTCAGTATCCTGCAGGACTTTTCCTGGTGATCTGAACTAAACGCAACATATATGTTTAAGAAAATCCAAGGAAATTAAAACGTTTAATAAGTTTGTCCAGTTAAAACGGTTTCTGCTTTGGACAGACATAGATGACATGATGTGTGAAGGTTAAGAGCTGTAGTAACAGTGTTGGAGCTTCATGTTGATTTACTCACCTTCTTCATGTATCTGTAACACACACATACACACACTGCTTCCTCTTGAGTAAAGAGCAAAGCTGGAAAGAGGAACCAGTTGCATTTCAAACATAAATAGACGGTGTTTGCTCAGGTTTTAACCCATTTAAAGGCAGGAGCGGACGGACAGACGCACCAGAAGAAAGAGGAAGTGGGTTTGTTTGATTCATTTTTCCACAACAGTGAGGTTAGAAACAGATACAGATTCAGACAGGTGACAAATTAAAGGAAAAACACAACATAAACTGTCTGACACTACAGCCTGCCCTGGAAGATGTCCACAGCCCCCACTGCCCACACCACAACCCCAAGAAACAGCTTTCACCCTCAGGCATTGAGCACATGAACTCTGCACTGAAAGGATCAACAACAGCCACACACATGACCGTTTGTCCTGTATTTTGTGTGTGTGTGTGTGTGTGCGTGTGTGTGTGTGTGTGTGTGTGTGCGTGTGTGTGTGTGTGCGTGCGTGCGTGTGTGTGTGTGTGTGTGTGTGTGAGGGTGTGGTAAAGCTCTATATTCTTGAACTCCTTTTATATTACATACAGTATATGTATCTGACTACATGGGTGTGTCATCCATGAAGGGAGTGGTTCTCAACTGGTCTGGCTTTAGGACCCACTGTCACCCCTCAATGACAAGCCACGACTAAAACTGATAAAAATTTTACTTCTCAAATGTATTTAATGAAAACCTGTTGTGTTTTGAACCTGAGATAATAGAGAATAGCACAGTATAATGATAAACCAAACTGACCAGCAGGTGCAGATGCTAAATATGGGCATATTCCCTTTAACACTAAATGAGATACGCTTTAACCAAAACTAAAATGTAATTTAAAAATTAAAAGTGCATTCAGTCACTCATTCAAGAATTAACCACACTGAGGTTTTTTTTCTTTAGTGTAGGTAAAACTGTATCTGATGTAGTTGTTGTCAAAACTGAGGTTTGTCATGATTTGAATAGAGTCTTTTGGTTCTTCTTTTATGTTGTGAAATGTCTGGTGTTAATTAGCATTACAGTGCATTACTGCCACCTACTGTTGGGCAGCTTCATAAAAAATAAAGCACAGGATTTGTTTCTTAACATTATTTTTTGCCGAGACAAAGGCCCGCAAGCCACTGAAAACAGGCTGCCTATAAGTGGGTCGCAACCCACCAGTTGAGAATCACTGCATTAAAGCTACCAGATGAAAAGCACTGGTTTCTTTCCATATCAGTGCTACAGGAGTTCTCATCCTGCTCTAAATGTTTTTGTCCTTGTCCATGCAGCTTGGAAGTGCACATCTACAGCATTCCCATTGATTTGGTGATAGAAATGTTCAATCCTCCTGAGACTCAGAAATGCATTTTTGCCCTCTGTAGTGGGGAAGAGTTTCACAGCTTACTTTTAGAAAGAAAGAAAGAAAGAATCTAAAAAAACATTGCATTATGCTGTTTCCAATCTAATGTTGAAAAGCCAAAACTTTTACTTTTGCATTAAAAGTTTATTTTATAATAAAATAAGCTTTTAATATAATGTTTAGGATATTATAATATCAGTAGTGCGTTGACATATTAATACGATATCTAGGGACTCAAGTTAGTAAATGCATCGTTTCTGTTTTTAATTTCATTTCCCATCATGCAGCGTGGTACTGCACTTCCTGTCAACAGTCGTGGGCATAGCATTGTGATTGTAAGGCTATTGTATTCCAAAATTACTAATATCGCCCAAAATAGTAGTTTTATCAAATTGCCAAGATATGTAATGTGGAGATGGGACTATTCCTCAACTGTGGGTACTAAACTGGCCAGTTAAAAATGTCTCAATTTCTCAGACAGCTGCAGATACACACACACACACACACACACGCACACACATGCACACACACACACACACACACACACACACACACGCACACACACACACACACACACACACACTCTGAGACCTTCCAGTATTTTGATATAGATAATAGCAAAACGTGTAGAAATTAAAGAAGGACACAAAGTTTTATCCAAAAAAAACGGAAGCGACTTTGTGTTATTCAGACACACTCACATCGAGCCAAAGATTACTATAAAAATGTACCTGGAGTTGACCTGAGAACACCCGCTAATTTTCTTATTTGACATAAAGTTTTATTTTTCTAAATGTATCACCCTTCTGTGAGTACCTTTGGCTTGACGTCTAACCTGGCAGAGTTAATATTAAAACTGAGTACAAATGCAAGCACTTAAACTAAAACTCAAGCACTTTTCAGACCTTGAAAACACAACATTGAAATTCAAGCATTTTCAAGGATTTCAAGTGTACGAACCCTGCATTCAGTGAAAACCACAGAGACTGTAAATAATCAAGCAGTTAAAATATGGGGAAATCTATTCTCTAAAACTGCCAACTCTGAAATATCTAAACAACATATTTCACAAAGTATTTAAATTTGCAAATATTTGCAAAGAGATATGCACTGGAACAAGGCTGGAGGCTCCATCTTTGCATAGGCTTCATTTGAAAGAAGTGTTATGAAAGCCAGAGTGAAATACAAAGGCTTGGTGTGAGGTGCTTCACCCTGACATGTAAATAACCTGTTCTGCATCCTGTTCTGGATGTGACATAACATGATCAGCCATGCCAAACCACTATGAGCTCAGCAAAATGTCTGTGTGAGGACAGGTGACACTATTATCACCTGTGGAGACATAAAATACTCAACAAAAGGCCCCTAAACTCTTCAAACAGATGGAGTATGCGTGTGCAGGTGCGTTTACCTCGGTGAATAAGGAATTGTCTTCGGCCTGATTTGATTGAAGGCAAATGTCAGCTTCTGAGCAGCTCGTTGTTGCTGAATTTCCTGTGAAGACAAAAGGAAACAAAAAATCAAACAGCAGTGAGAACAGGTTCTTTATCACACCTCTGCTGGCTCTTCCATTCGTGCATCATTTCTGTATTGATGTGGTGTGAAGGTTACTAAATGATGATGGAAAGAAGACTTTTTAGAGTTCATCTGAGGCGTTTAAGGATGCACTGCAGATTGTTTGTGACAATGGGCAATAGGATGCTGCTTCCTGATGTTGTAAAAGAATTTTTAAAATGTTGCTTGAATGATGGAATTCGGACCGGAGTCTGCAGTACAGACAGAGGTTTTCAGTAACGTCAGCCCACCCTCGACTGGCTGATTCTTGACAGTGATTGGCCACTACAGCTGCTACTCACCAATTTTTATATCAATAAATTACATACCATGCTCAAATGGCAACTTGAACAACCATTAGCCTCATGAAATCTACTCAAAATGGAGATCAGTGAACTAAAAACTCAACGTTCAATAAATCTGTCAAACTCCATTTGTCCAGGGTAGGTGTCAAACTCATTTTAATTCAGGGGCCACAAACAGTCCAATGTGATCTCAAGTGATCTGGACCAGTAAAATAAAAGCATAACCTATAAATAAAGTCAGCTGCAAACTTTTTCCTTTGTTTTGAAGTGGAAAAAAAGTAAAATTACCTTACGAAAATACGTCCAATTTACTCATGTGTAGGGGTGTAATGGTACAGAAACATTTCGGTTCGGTACATTTTCGCTACAGTGAAGGGGGGGTGTGCCGGTAACAACCAAAAGTGAAATTTAACATGCTTTGAATGCCTGACCCGGCCTCTGTTATACTCTGATGTCATGTTTACCCCTCCTTATCAGCACCCCAGCCTCAGAATAAAGTGTTTTTGTTTATTTTTGCAGCAGCGCCGAGAATTCAGCAGCAGCGTGGCGTCACTGCAGAATGGGCTCTGCTTGTGTCCACCCTGCTTCCCCAGTGTTTGCGTTCTTCACATAAGCTACATGTATTCGTTCGGTACGCCTCTGTATTGTATCGAAGGCCCTGAACTGAAACGGTTCAGTACAAACAAGTACACTGTTACAGCCCTACTCCAGTGCATTACAACTTACAGCGGATCTACAAATACACAAAACATTTAGTAACAGGCAAAATATTGTTAAAACTGCACTGCCGTCTACTAAGACATTTAATGATGTTCATATTTGTTCTACTTGTTCAGATTTCTTCGTGAAATGACAGTTTGTAAACCTAAATATTTTCCTGGAATTTAAATTTTTGTTTATTGGTTATGATTATATATGATGATAGTAGGGGGAGACTGAGGTTTACTTTAGTGGAGATGTTGTTGTGTCAGTCTTTACATGCTGTCTGTGAGAAGCACTATGTGGTGTTTAACAGTATAAAGTAAATCCCTGAAGCAGGTGTCGTGTCCAGTTCCATTTACCCTGAGACAAAGATGCAGCACAGTGTCCTCTTTGTAGATGCTCTGCCAGGTCTGGACCACCTCAGGAAGAAAAGACTTGACTATGTACAAACAGCCTGGCTTTAGGATGTCATACTCCGACCATGTGCAGAGCACCTTGAGGGCCCGTCTGAGGCCCCCGCCCATCTCCTCCTTGCTGAGAAACTCAATTTTGGCACAGAGGCCCCGCTGGGCCCAGGAAGACATGCTGTTGTTGATGGTGTTGGGCGAGCTCTCTTCCAGACGGTACACAGTCACCGGTTCTCCTGAACAAACACACATGAAATGATGAGGAGAAAATTACAGCGACCACCGGACGACGGAAGAAAAATCACATCAACAGAACATTAGTTTTAAAAACAGTGTTGTTTATCCGCTGCATCTGGTTCAGTTTAGCAAACATTTACCACCTTTAACATAAAAAAAACTCCCCAAAATACAAGACAGACTCTTAAAAGGTTGTGTATTAAACAGTGAGAAACACAAGGTATGAACAATTAAACAGAAACATTTCATTATTAAAACCTATTTTAATTTGAGAGCAGAAGCAAGACAGACACATTGCACTGTTGCTGTTTCATGTTTCTATGTTGATGTAAACCCATTATCAGGAAGTGTGTCACGAAACAGTACAAGGAGTAGCAGCGTATTACTGGTTAAACTTCATTCTTCACAAATTTAAAAGGAATTAGTGGGTGAGTTGTTCCTTTACTTGTTCTTTGTTCCACTGACTTGCTTACCTTGTCCTTCATTAACATCCATCAATTCAATTTCATGTCAAAAACTTAGATGGCTTTTATTTTATTTACATGGGGAAATAATAAGTAACATGATTAATTATGACAGAATACTTTTCCTATCGACCTACTGTCACTTTCAACTGAAACTACAGTGAAAAGTTTCAGTAATAATTGTAAAATGTTGCTTATTTTCTGTCAACAACAACAGATCTTCTCACCGTCTGCTTTTGCTGAGAATTTCACATGAAGATACGCAATACTGAAACTCTAGATGACGCATTTGAGCAACTTTTAGATGTGAAAGATAGTTTGTGTCCCTATGGGGATATTAGACCGCTGCAGAAATACACAGCATTTCATTCCAGATCCATCAACAAAAGTACCGTTACATATACAGGGATAGAACGTGTGTTATGTAGGAAGGAAGCACATCAAATGCCAGGGTAAGTGGAGTTATCACCCTGAGTTATTATATCTGTACTTCAAAGATTAAATAATCACCTAAATTATCATTAGAGTGTGAAGAACTAACAGTAACTTCCACTGACAAGATGTGAATCTGAAAGCAGCACAGTTTGGTCTCTTTCCTGATACTCTATCTTATATTGAGCCTGTTTACATGCACATTAATGCTCTGATTTTTATCTGATTTCTGGAATTTTCAGAATGTTCAAGTGACCATGTAAAGAATGTAATCTGATATGCTTTATCACATAACAGCAGTTATCTTATTATGAGAAATCAGATGAACACACCTGGATTTCTTCCAATACCCTGATGTCTTCATTCATGTATACAGGTTAATCGCATTTATTTCATTCTTGCATGTGTAAACAATTAAAATCGTAGAGAACATGATGACAAGGTTAGTCCTCTTTGCTGGAGAAGATGTGGTCTAATAAGGGATTTCTCACATATCTTTTGGGACTGCACCATAATTCAGAAGGAAATACAAAAAAGTTTAGATTTGAATACACCATTTGAACCACACCAGATAACTCTAGGGAATGTACAGTGCATCTGGAAAGTATTCAACCCCCTTCACTTTTTCCACATTTTCTTATGTTACAGTCTTATTCCAAAATGGATTCAATTCATTTCTTTTCCCTCATCAATCTACACACAATACCTCATAATGACAAAGTGAAAAAAAGTTTTGTTTTTTTTTTTGTTGAAATTTTAGCAAATGTATCAAAAATGAAAAAAAAAATCTTTATGGGATATTATGAGAAAAAAATGAATTAAATCCATTTTGGAATATGGCTGTAACATAACAAAATGTGGAAAAAGTGAAGGGGGTTGAATACTTTCCAGATGCAGTGTATGTTTAGAGGGATTGAGTTAAAAAAAAAAAACAACAATATACATGCTCAGAGTTGTATTACTAGCTCATAAAATTCTACCTATAAACTGGCTTAAACCCCACCCACCCACTGTGGACCAGTGGATCTAAAATCTGTGCGCTGTAGATTGTATGGAAAATATAACTGCAAGCCTGTAACTCTGGAAAGATGGTCCCCTGTTAAGTCCTATCTAAAAAAAGATCTGTTGCTGACCTGTGGAGGGCTGTTTGTTCGTTCTTTCTCCTGCACGTGTGTGTACGAGTAGGAAAAAATACGTATAAGACAAGAATTGTTCAATATGTATGAGACTGAACTGTATGTCAAGGAATATGTTCTAATAAATGTTAAAAAAAAAAAAAATCATAGAAAACAGAAGTTACGTAGTCAAATGTGAGAAGAAGACAACAGGAAGTTTGAGTCTACCATCACTGCGTATGCATGTACTCTGGTAATGGACTGGAGCTTCTAAACCAGCAATTTCAATCACATTTCTTAAATGCATGTAAACGCATCAGATCTGATTATTACAATTACCTGATTACTCCCAGTTATCTGATTTTTCATGGTCATGACAAGAACGCAAAGGTAATTGTCTGTTCCATGAAAACACCAGTGCCACAGCAGAGCTACATCTCTGGTATGTTGGACTGAAAGTTCTGTAACTGAAATGAGGAAGTGTGCCCTTCAGCCTCTGCCTTTGAAACATTCCCAAGGAGTTCTGCGAAGGTGTGTGTTCATTTGTTGTGAGAATATAACCACAATGGAAAAAAAAACGGGGAATAATCTTGTATTATTTTCTAGTTCACAGCTTCTTTTCCCTCCACAATTGCTCAACCACTTAGTGGAGAGGAAGGACTAAATCTGAACACTTCTGTTTATAAACTGACTGACGCAGGGGCTAGTGTGGATTTCTTTAAATGAACCACACTCATCTTGGGCATCACTGCACACAGGACGCAGCGTAGTGTTGAGAAAGAGAGCTTGTTTTGGCTGAATGTTTGCACCTGGGGAAATGAGCTGCAGTATTAAAATGTCTACATTTTTTGACATTTTGTTTTAAGGGTCAAAGGGAATTTTTCACTATTGGACAAACCATATAAAACCTGTAATTGATGTGAACTGAATACATCGGTTATGTGAAAACATTTCTTTACATTTTTGTTTAGGCTAATGTAAACATGCACACCTTAATGTGTCTTATCTTATTGTTGAAGAAGTGGAACGAGCCCTCTCCTCCCGCTCACTTTACTTTTCTTTCTTCCCTTTTATTCGTTCTATATTCTACTAAAAATCTTGGATTAACATCTTCATTCAAATTCGAAATGTGGATATTGATTGTACCAGAAAGGGAAGTTTTGCATTACATGCTTTTCCAAATAAACAAAAAATGGTAAAAAAAAAAAAAAAATTAAAAAATGTCTACATTGTGTGAAAACTCATGATGCCGTTGTTGTTCTTTCATGTAGTGATGGAGGCTAGAAAATAGTAGCACAAACAGTCGCCCAGTGGTAAGAGTATTCCAACAGAGTACACCCTGTCAGTCGGACTAGCGTTTAGTATAATATAAACATGTTTCCCATACTATGTCACTGTATTTTTTAACTGCTTTACCAAAATGTAGCATTTTAAATTGTAGAAAATAAACTGATTACAGAGCATTTCAGAAGGAGAAGCTTCAGTTCCCTATGATAAAGTATAATCAAACATACAGAAATGGAAAATGGTTTTGGACACCCTTAAAATTTTACACAATTTCAAATATTATGAAATATTTGCAGAAAAATATTTTTTTTGTGTGTTTCAAAATGTGTGGGTGCATCAGATAGATACAAACAAATGTGAATGAATTTTTTAGTTTACTGTTAACAAAAAAAAAAAAAAAAAAAAAAAAAAAAAAGCTAAATTCTTGACACTTTCAAAATGTCATGTCCTGAATGCGTTTCATTATCTTGACCTCGATGGAACAGAGCATGTGCAGAAGGGAGCATGTGGGTTTGGAGAATGGAACAATACTTGGCACAGTTTGTGATTTAAGAGTGATTCTTCATATGTATCACAAAGGTGTCACAACATCACTTGGGTTGTCCCAAAACTTTTTTCCACCACTGTATAGTATCGGCTACACATCGACCCGCTCTGATGGCGGACAACACAACTGTCTTGTAAAATGCTGCTCCCCTCTGTTAATAGCAGGTGTTAAATTTTTAATATCTGAATAACCTTCAACACGAACGCTGTGGCTTTTATTCTCAGTGGAATGTGCAGCACTGATAACTCTTTCAGTGTCTTTACATTACAGCTGATTAAATGAACACATTAACCACTAGATGAACTTATTCACTTCCAAATGCCTTTAAAGGGAAATAACAACAATGACACACAACCATCTACAACAAGAGATTGGACTAAGTGTTACAGGTTTCACTGGAAAATCCACGTCTGCGTTTACTCTTCTTATCGGGCACATGTTCCTCAAACGTAAAGCCATAATGTGCGAAACAAACAGTTGCAGGTGTGGGTGTTGAGTGGATTACGCAGATCCCACATCTTTTGTTTGTCTCTGCACTTCCTCATTCACAAACATACTGTGGTCTGACTGTTTTTCTTCCTCCCCCGCTTCTCAAAACCAGACCCAACATGTCTCGGACTAAGCCATGATCCAGCCTCTTACCTCTAGGGGGCACAGGGGTGAAGGGGATACTTTGGGACAGCCTCATCAAGTTGTTGCGCTCAACCGCTGTAGGGGAAACACAGCCATAATTCAGACAAATATGGACTAAACTCATTAAAATACTCATTATCATCCACAGGGGAACTCTAATACGTACTTCTGTCATTATTCTCTGAAGTTAAGCTGACAGTTAAAACACAATGGGAAAGATGGCGCATGTTATACTGCATTTCTGTCCTCCTTCACAGAAGAAATCAAATTACAATCAGACAGAGGAACTGTGAGTGGAGGCAGAAGGATAAATATGCTTCGAATACCACTGGTGACACGTAAAAACTCCATAGAAATGAAATGTCAGAAAAGCATGTAGATCGGGGGTGTCAAACATATGGTCTGCAGGCCAAAACCAGGCCACCAAAGGTTCCAATCTGGCCCATGGGATTTACAAAGTGCAAACATTACACTGACAGCATTTACAGTCAGGAGTCAAATTCATTTTAGTTCCTAATTCCAAAATTTTAACAATATTATGCTTGTTACTAAATGCCTTTGCAGATCCACTGGAATCTATAATCAGGTGTATAAATTATAAACTGAGGCATAATCTTGCAAAAATGGCAGTTTTTTCCGTAAGAAATTTCAAATTTTTCAGGTAATTCACATTTTTTTGTGAAAGGATAGTTTGTAAATGTAAACATTTTTAATATTTCATTTATTTTTTCTGCACTAAAACAGAAAAGTTTACGATTCTTATTATTTTATAGGCTATTATTTTTCTGATCCGGCCCAGTTGAAATTCAAATTGGGTTGTATGTGGCCCCTGAACTAAAATGATTTAGGTGATCTGACTGATCTGATGTGCAGTATCTTTATACTGCAGAGACATGTTTAATTCAAGGTGCATTTGTTGAGATGAACAGGCTCTACGTTAACATTCCTGCCCACAAGGAAATAGCACTAAGTTACCATTGTGTAAATAAACCCATAAGGGTCGAAAACACAGTAATGTCCCGTCAGAGAGACAACTTTAATTGATTGCCATTCCAACATTTATTTCAATATAAAGTAGCTCCTTGTTTTGGATAATCCCTTATGGACCAACTAAAGCAAAAATGAATTTAAAAGTAAAAATGTGGGTCATATAGCAACACTAATCTGTCAAACTGCCTCTAAAATGTCCCGTCAGAGAGGTTTCGAATACAGTGTATAAACCACCATGCCTCTTTTCTCAGTTCATATGTTACTACAGAGGGGTAAACAGAGACATTTTCTACCATCACAGGTTTTCTAAACTGAAATAACATGCAATGTCATGATATCAGACCCTGCCATGTAGAGTGTGTGTCTCACCTGAGTACTGGTAACTCTCCATGGGCTTGAAAGGCGAGCCAATAGCTACAGAGAAAAAAAGAGAAAATCAACTGTTAATATTTTATCAATACAGAATTAACTAATCATGGGGAACAAACAGTGCTAATCACTGGGTAATCACATGGACTTTAAATATCTACGCCGATACCATGTTTTTCCGTCTTTATCCACTAGGTGTCTCTTCAACACTCATGCATTCATCATGTGTTTGCGCACACATTGACCTCATGTTCAATCACTACATAACACTTCCTAGAAAGTATATTTGCAGCAAACACAGAATTGTATTTGTAATAAAAACATTGTAGCTATAAGCATATGTATACACTCATGGACATACAAAACATCCTGTGAGTTCGTTTGTTTCATTTCACAATCACTAAATCTATATTGTTCACTGTCATTCAGTGGATTTCAAGTTCCTCAACATGTACATTCAGGACTTACCACTAATTTCTCAACTATTTTTCATCAAAAATTATGCAAATGCTCATGTGTAAATCTGGACTGTGGTGCAACCTGCATCCACTGTGTTAACACCAATGGATGTCGTATAATACTTTATTTTCACCTTCAATTACTTCAGGTTTTAGGACATGAAGGTTTCAAATAAAGTGATGAAGTGATATCAGTTTAGAGTAAAAGATGTGAATAGTTCGCAAGAAAAGTCACACTTTTACGAGCTTCAGTGCTTTTAAAGTTTCTAGAACATTTTTGCTTTTTGACAGACGTAAAAACAACATGGAACTATGTGGATATTATAACCCTAATATATCCATAAAATCATAGACAGCTCTGGCTTTATTTACTTACAGTCCTTCCTGGCTCCGAGGTGAGTGTGTCGTGGCGTGTACAGGGAAACTACAGGTGCAAACAGATAAAAAAGCTTTTATCTAGCAACATAAAACTATATGACATTACATCATGCAGCAGTGCAATACATGGTCATGATGCACTGCACTGTAACACTACTTTCTTTTCTTTCTTTTAAGTTTTGTTTATATTGAAGCATCATAGACACAACATCTTCCAGTCACATTAATCTGTTACATATTCCTCACAGTGTACATATTTTAAAACCCGATCTCCATCAAACAAGGTACAGTGAGGCTAATACATTTCTGGTTGTCTCTGTCCCACTTTCTTAGGGATTAAAACTGATTCTCTTTGGTTTTTTTTCTTCAACATCCAGAGAGAACAGCATGGACATATCTAGCTTTGTAAAACATTCAATAAAAAAAGAAATATTACAAGCAATGGTAATACACTGTAAAAATCTAAATCTTACCAAGCATATTTTTCTCATTTCTAGTCCAAATATCTCATCACACTTAAAATAAGACATAATCACCTAAAG
>JAPQRP010000019.1:42725056-42747680 GCA_037367295.1 Apogon hyalosoma
ATACTGAGGTCAGCAGACTGAGATGGACACTCCTTCACCTTCACTTTTTTCTGCTGTTCCAATGACAGGTCGACTTGACCTTATGTTTTGGATCACTGTCATGTCAGAACATCCTACACCGTCCCATGCGCATTCAGTCAGGGTATGTAAACTTATGAGCACAACCGTACATGACAAAAGAAAATGTGCCTTCAGTAAGAGAATGTACCAACATCACAATGTTTTGCTCTGAATGCAAGAATCCAGACACATTTCATGCAGAGGTTTCTGTATTTCTGATTCTAATCTACACAGACTTTGAGAGCAGGACTGTCAGGTGATGTTTTTGACACTGACAAAAGCACACCTTGCATGTATGGCCCCTTGGTACCTCCACAGCAGCATCACACAAAGGTCTATGACAGTACAGTTCCACTCACCATCTTAGCGATCATCATGACATACGGTCCAGCTTGTTGGTTGACAGCCAGGATGTCGAGAAGCCGCACATACCAGAAGATGATGTTGAGGCAATAAACCGTCCTCCCAGGGACAAAGGCTTCCCCTCCAACCAGCCTCAGACCAAAGCCAATAAAGAAGCTCACAATGGCCAGAAAGTCGGACACATTAAAATAGTCACCGAACCACACCTTTATCTTCTGACTTATTTTACCCGCTTCTGACATGAACATCTGAGGGGAAAAAAGGATGAGGGGAAGCAAGAGGTGATGTTTCACAGGGTTACTTAGTAGAACACACATAAAAAAATAATACTAATTCAATTAAATTCTGAAAATCAACTAACACATTTCTTCAATTTACCTCTCGAATTTTCTCAATGGCAGAGGTGAAGATGTAGAGGATGACCACCCACTCTTGAAAGGAAGGCCACTCAGGCATTCTTACCAGGACCACATACGAGTAGAACATCAAAAAACCCAGGTAGAAGAGCTGTAAACAGTAGAGACACAGCAATAGGAGCAACACAGACCAAAAGAGGAAAACACTTTATTTAAACCTCATTTTGTCACTTTTCCAGGTGCTTGTCTTTAGAGGACAATGTGGAGGTGGTGTTTATGAGACTTAACCTGTGTATTAAGGGGCCTCTGTCGACAAAGAGCCTCTAAAATCAAGCAGCTGCAGTGAGAGGTTCAGGGTCTCTCTGAAATATTTTGAGATGAGGTCAGCTGAGGCCCTCAAAAGGGGCCGAAGCTCATTTCAGAAGCGAGTTTGAGAGCAAACACTCAACTATATTCAGTGGACCTTCAAGCCCTCAGAGCTCAGCTGGTGGTTAACTGTGTGGATAAGGGCTGTGTGAGAGAGAAACTCCATCTTCTCTGTCTCAAGTGAAATTCACAGTTCCCTGACAAAGACTGGTCTCAAGAGGAAAGGGTGGGAGGTTCGGGGTATTATGCAAGAAGTGGGGATGGGAATTTTACACCAAGTCATTTAAAACAGCATCAATCAATCAGGTTTTATTTATGATGAGAATAAATTACTTTTTTAAAACCTCATTGAATCCACATACAGTTATAACCAATCCCTTAAAAGGCTGTTGAGCATCTTGTTAAATACATTACTCTAACACTTTTCAGCCCTCTATTAGCCATAACAACATAACTATTTGCACCACAGATACAAGAATAAGTCTATTTGTTTCTTTTTTTAAGTAAATGCAAATGCTCTTTAAAGCAACTGTGGGAAAATGTGAAAAAGGACACTATGAGCAGCTTTATTAGGCATGCACCCACAGCACTGTTAGTTCATGGTACAGTTTGGATTACCTTGACCGTTTCAGAAACTGCTGAACCCTGACGTGTAAGGTGTCAAGTGTAGGAAATAGAGGCATTAACACTCCCATATGGTGTCACCCAGTGCTGCACAGAGGTGGTCACATCAAGATGAATGCAAGAACAGTAGCTAAAGATAAGCTCAAGCTCGGGCTCTGCGTTGTAAACTAGCAGTTTCAGTGATGCTATCACCACCTCCCAGCCCTGAAGAACCTGAAAAACAGTCTTGCTGCTGCAAATAAAACTTTCAATGGCTGAGAACCAGCCTCAGGCTAGTATAAATAAACAAATGCTTGTGAGAAAAGATGAACGATAACCTTTGACAACAAAGGTTTGTATTCAGCTTAAGCTTAAAAAAGCTTGCCGATTTATCCTCAATACTCGTTATAACATGTTAATTACTGCATGTGACACCAAAGCCTTGTACCTTTGCATCCTTCATATTGTGTGTCAAGCTCCCAAAATTGTATAAATGCTTTGTTTTTTACTTTACTGCAGGGGGGTAGAAGAGGACAGTGGGTTCATACTACCCATCCCAGTTTCATCTTTATTCCAAACAGGAAACTAGTATGAGTGATGGTGAGAGCACCCTAGTTAGATGCTTAATATGGAAACAGTGGCAGTAGTTTTGAATGGGAAAAAGACAAAGCGGTGGCTTTGAAGATGTAAAAAAAAAAAACCCCAGATGTCATTACTACTAGCCTGGCATCGCACTAAGTAGACACAAATTGACTACTGTTTTTGACTCAGTAGGGAAAGTACAGTTTCCATTTATGGCTTCTGACAAATAATCGAGGTGTTGTATCATTATGTACCCTGTGCTTTCCTGTGGGAGGTGCTGTGGGTATATCTCACCACTACATATACTATTTACGAGCACATGTCCTATAGGAAAACAGTGCACACTTTGCCTTCTCTTGTTTCTACAGTCACAAGCAGTCCAGGAGAGTGACTGGTAAGGGGATATTGAAGTGTTGTCTGGCTTTGACAAAACAGACATTACAGGCCAAAAAAAGGACAAGCAAACAGACCATGTGTCCCAGTTCCTGTAAAATGTGCAGACCATGCTGACGGAAAAACAATGTTGACTGTCATAACCTATGATGAAATTTTCAAATAATGATCATGATCTATTTGATGTAGCTTTTTCCTCAGAGGACCTCAGAGTGAAGCCTCTCACATCACAGCTCTTTTTACACAGAATCCTACTTAGACACATTACCAGATGACAGAGGGATGTGTACATGGTGAGTGTATGAATGATAAATAATCTTCTGCATACCGTGTTGGACCAGAACTTGACAATAGGCGCGTGGTAGAAGGCATAAATTTTCCTGGTTAAGGGTAACTTCCTGGAGCGAATGTGTGTATCCATGTCATTCTTTGCTTCCACATGGTCATGGGATCGGGCCTCCTTAAACACATCCTGCACATGGTTAAAAAGTCCAAAATTAGACGACCACTAAGTGGAGCGAAAATGAGACAAAGAGAGATGCATGCAGAGCAGAGTACACAGCTAAGAAAAAACAGAGTGAATAAAATGAAGTAAACATCATTTTCAGTCTGTTTTTAGACAACACACCAATGCAAAGGTGTTATTCGATATGAAGGCATGGAGAGAATAAACCTGTAAATGAAAACAGTAAACAATAAGAGTGAAGAGAGTGAGCAAATCTAACCATCTGGATGTCTTCAGCTACGTTCTGGAAATTATGTTCACTGTCCTCCATGGTCATCTGGTGGTCATCCTGGCTCTGAGGGATGTGAGCCATCTCAGCTTTGGATTTGTACTCCAACAGAAGAATGGCAGGAGGCACCAAGATACTCAGAATCACCTAGAGATGAGCAGCACACTCATGAGGGTGGATGCAGCTACATTTGTTACTTATTTTGAATCACATGCACCAATGAATCCAACACGAGTCTTCATTTCATCAAATCTGTCAAATATAGAAAATAAGATACACCACAAGATGCAATGCAGCCAAATTCTATGCAATATGCTTATCATATATTAAAAAGATGGACACAAACAGTTTCTCATTGTAACTAAGGGTGTGTGTGTATATATATATATATATATATATATATATACACACACACACACACACACACACACACACACACACACACACACACATATATATTAATTATTTATTTTATGTATTCATTTTCAATGTGTATGTTTATATATTTTTTGTTGTAGTATGAGGTACATCAAGGTTGGGACTCTTGTTAGAGTGGGGGTACATGTTGTCATATTTTATGTACATTTAATTGTACAGTTATGATTGTTACAATATAAAAATTCAATTAAAAAATATTTGAAAAAATCTGTCAAGTATTAAAATCTGTACCAGAAACTTTATTTATGAATGCACACACCAGTGTGACTTTTCATTTGCCTGAACAGTTTCTAAGTAACAGAACACACCTATTTACACCCATTTATCAAGTTCTGTGAATAATTTATCAATCAGATTTCAAAAAGAATCTGTTGCATCTTGCACCAGGAAGTCACCTGAGGTAAGCATGATTATTATGACTAAAAGTTCTTCAGACGTTTAAAATCCTTGAAGCAAGATTGGAAGTAGATATGAATTCAAACCTTTGTTTGTGCAACAGTACAACCATACAGTATAACTTAACCACATCCTCTGTGGCCAAGACTTAACTAAACTCAAATAAAGAACAATAAAAAAATACCTGATTCATACAATATGTTGTACACTGGTCATGTGGTCCTAAAGTCAAACATTCATCACCATGTGAATGTCATAAATTGATTTGCGAGGCCACTGCATATTTACAACTTTACTTGTTACACACAGTAAAAGGATTTATGTTTTGCTTTTGTAATGTTTATGCCAGTACCAAGATACTGGCATTACAAACTGCCCCTATTTATGTTAAAACTTAAAAATAGAAAGGAAGTGCAGATTTGCTCGACTGCTTGTATTAAATGATGAAAAACCAGCTATTAGTAGTGTTAGGATGAAATACTATATTGTGCACTCATTAACTGATGAGGCATAATCAGGTCAAACTGTGAGGCTAGTCAAGATTCACATCTCTACTGCATCCATCCCACTTGAAAAACCATGAAACCAACACCAAAATTACACTGGGTTCAGGTTTTTTTGGTGACCCCCCCCAAAAAAATCTAGAGGGAACATGAACCTTGTACCAGGAGTTCTTGCGCATGTTCAGTCGTCCCATCCACATATCTGACAACAGCAGCTGGGTACAAGTGTGAGCTACAAAAGGCCGCAGGTGGGAAGAAACAGCCAGTTTCAAACAGGTGGAGTTACTCCAGTTCTTCAGCTCGTAGGTGAGCAGCTTCATGGCCATGGTCTCATCCTGCCGGAACGACTGCTCCAGCAGATCCACCGCCAACGTCCCAAACTCACTGCAAAACATCAAATTACAACTTTATTTTTAAGAAGAAACACCATCACTTTTAGAGCTACATGTCACCAACCACAACTGTGCATACTTAGAATATTCCTTGAGCTCCTCAGATGTGTCATCCACCACATCACTCTTCTTGGCCTCATAGCCCATAGATCTGCAGAGTTTACATGCCACCAGGGCCTTTGCCATGTTTTCCTCGCCGTGCTGCCAGAAGAAGAGCGACATTTTCTGCCTCTTCATTAGAACAGCCCACACCAGCAGCTCATTGAAAGGGTAGGGGAAACGTCGTGTCTCTGGGTCGTCAATGTCCACGATCTCTTCTTTGCTTCTTTTTTTGTTCTGCTCTGCGGAAGACTCCAGCTGATGGAGGCAACGAGCAGAAAGAGGATCAGAGGAAATTGCAGTGGTTTGGCCTTATATTTATTATTTTCCCCTTGTTAACATCAGTTGCTTAAATGCAGAGTGGCTTTTTTTAAATAATGGTTTTTGCCAGAATGAGCTGATACAGCAAAGACAGCATTAAAACTTATTCACTTGAAGCCGTTTCCTCTATTTTCAGTATAAACACTTCCTTTAATATGCAACTCTGAAACACTTTCCGAAGCTGAGGTTTACCTTCGGTTTGTACGGCTGTGCAGTCTTGATGAAATGGTTGTGCCTTGTCTTCTCCTTCTTGTCAGCCTGCATACTAAAAGACTCGTGACTTTTCCTCAAATGGGAACCAGGACCTGCTGTGTGGCGTCCTGACCTCTGTACAGAACATGAAAATACTTTTTGAGAGGCTCAGCAGGTTTTATTTAAGTGTCCTAGTTAAATCTAAGGCTTTTTTAAGACCGTTAAAAACCATTATGAATGGAATTTCTCATACTGAGTTTGACTGATGTACCAGCAATCAACAGAGAAAAGAATATATTCCATTAAGAGCCCAATCTTATTAAGTCATAGTAAATCAGATAACAGCTGCTTTAATCAAAACTAAAATGTGTGAACGACTCGTTTACATTATGTTGGCGATGTTTAACTTTTGGTTAAAACACAGATGAAGCTTTGAAAATATTAACATAACACAGGGGGTTTGACGAATTGCAACAGAGCTGTTTTACCAGTTTCCACTCACCCTACTGTTGCCATGGAGATTATTGTAAATGATTCGAAACCGTTTCCTGGTGTAGTTGCACCTGTAAGTCCCACCCATCAGGAACTCAATAACCAGGCCCACGTCAATTAAAGTGATCTTATAGTTCGGAGGCAGGTGACTCTGTAACGCAGAAGACATCGATGTTCAGACAAATTAACATGAGCTGAACAAAGTGATTGAAATGAACTGAACTTACCTGTTTCACATCTCGAACCAGGTGGAGGAGAGTTGGGTTGTTGGGAGGTTGTTTCTAAAATGGAAGATGTCCATAAAACAAAACAAAGAAAATAACCAACAAAAAAAGACTTTACTACACTCAAAGACAAAAGAAATGCGCAACTTTAACAAGCAGCATGTTTTATAATATTACCGTGTTATAAAGCTCTTCCAGCCGACTGATAGTTAGGAATCGATGCATGCTCACACCGTTTTCAATGAGCAGTTTGACAAAGTCCACCCTGTCCATCACCAGTGCATCCAACATTGCCTGCTCCAAAGAGCTCACCTATTTACAAATATAAAGTTATTACATATTATTAAAGCATGCATATCAGAGAGGACCAAAATATGGCCAAATTACAAAAACCACCCAAAAACTGGACAAATAAATACTATCTACTCTTCGTGCAAGCACCGGGAACTCCTGAGTTCTAAAATAAACATAACCACTGAGGGCAGCCTATGAAGACAACTGTAATAGGGTTCATGTTACAGTCAAGACAAGCAGTTCATGGCAGCCTGCCCAAGTCCAGTCCCTTGGCTCTGCAGACTGGAAATCATGGTCAGCAGAGATTTCTAGGTCATTTTGGGCAAGTCAGAAGGTTTGGAGCTAATGTTGAGCTTAGCAAACATCCCTGGAGGCTTTGGCTCTCACACAGACACAAACGTACCAGGAGCTGCTGTCCGTACACAAACACATGGTTCTTGGCAATGTCAACACGGTCCCAGGCAAGAGTGAGGACCAGCTGATCGAAGGCAGATGCGTTTGTGCCTGAAATACAGAGGTACAGCTATGCGTTACCAAACATAAATATATACATTTAGATATTCCCAGGCATATAAAGCCTTTTTAACTTTGTATTTATTGTTAGCCAGCTAGCAGGATTAGAGAGGGTTCGTAAAGCAATACTGGAGCAATAATGCAGTCAATTACACACTAATACAGCTCCAGAGCAGATTAGAGCATGAAGTAATCCCTGTTCAGTTACTAGTCCATTTCACCATATTATCCTCTAGAATCCATGTGAATCATGTTCATACTCACTGTTACCTTGTTTGAATGTCAGAAATAAAAGTCACTGAAACTTAGATTAAACTATAATCACTTCTGACTACGGCGATGCCATTTCTTCGGCTTCCTCGGAGCTCAAAGCTGCATACACGCCAAGTAATAAATTAACTGAATCAGAGTGAAAAAGAGGAAGCTCTCTGAACAGCACTCAATTTTCTTTAAGAGGCTTGAGAGCTTTTATACCCGAGGGTCTGTTTGAGGATGAGTTACTGTTTCACTGTGCTGGGTGTGTCTTAGGCTAGCAAATGTTTGCCTGAGTGGGCATTTTAGTCACATTCACTCACAGCTCTCAGCTTGGCTTTGGAGTGTCTGAACCCGTTTCTCCAGGCTATCGATCAGAACCAGTCACTTACAAATTTCTGGCTTTTGTCTAAATCATTTGGAATGAGGTAAAGGTCTGCTGCACCCACCACACTAAGGATAACACTCCTCTTTAAGGAAAACAGAAATGAACTATGGAATGTATTTGCCTTTAAACAAATGAAACTTTTTCTTTTGTTTTAAAATGTAGTTTCAAGAACACAAACAGAATCATACTGACTACATATGAGCAAAGTAAGTGAAACATTCAAGAAAAACACTTTTCTATAATTCTTCCTCTCTCAATCAAAGATATAGTAAAAAAGGATAAACTAAGATATGCAGGGCACAAACTGACTGAAGAGATAGAAAGACCCTGTGAATGTTGGCAATATGATCCATGAACAAAAGGAAGGGCAGGGGGGGGGGAAGAGACACTGTTCTCAAAGCATATCTATATCAGAATGAAAACACAGGTTTTGAAATCCTAACCTTCTAATACCAACAACATCCTTTTGAAATCATAACAGCAGAATTAGGGTTGGGTGATATGAATGATGTGTGAGATTTGACCATACTGTTGTCACTGCAGAGGCTATGCTTTACTGGCCTGGCTTCAACAAATCAAGGGGACAGGGGTCATTTTTGATTTTCCAAAAGACACCATTAATTAGTACAGGACTAAAGCTCTACTGTTCCAGTTGGGCAGAACTACTAGTCAGAACATGCGGGATGACAAACCATCTTTCTTATCTGTTAGGCCTTCACAGCCATTTTTTTTTAATTTCAGTTAAATGCTAGGGCTGTAACTATCTAAATGTTCTTGGTTGAGTCAGATTGAGCTGTTTAATATGTAGATTTGCTGCTGTTGCAAAATGTAATTTTCTTATAAAATTATCACAAAAATCTTTGGCACAAATTTCACTGGTATTTCAACCACATTAAATGCCACACAATTATGATAAGATCTTTTTACATGTTTAAAAAGAAAAACAACTGTAATCATGAACAGTTCTACAGCTGACTGCCCCCGGTTAACTGACCAACAATGAACTCAGTTAAAATCTGCAGTAACGGCAACTGGAGCCTGTGTGATCTGCAATAAGTGATGAGAACTATTAACAACGCACACACATGTGGGGGGCTTACAGACAGACTACTACTGTGAGAGGGAAGAAAGGGGAGGAGTCACATGATCACATCCCATACCAGGAAAAAGGATGCCATTGGTCTGGCCCATGGACATCAGCTTGGATGGGAACGATGCCAGACTGATCTGCCAGATAAAATTAACATTTGCCTTCTGGCAGATGTGTCTGGTTTCAGGTAAATCTTTTGGCTCTACTATATAATAGAATAATATGCAGTTTCTTTGTAATTTGAGAAGAAAGACCTATACATGACATGGAACAGTCAGTTGGTGGCGGTAATGCACCCCTCAGCTGGTTTGCTCAAACTGTAAGACTAAAAATATTGTTCTAATTTTGAACATTCAAGCTCAATTTTACAGTTAAGTATTTAGTCTTATTTGTGTTATGCTATGATTACGCTAGCTAGTATCATTATCCATAACATGAAAATATCAATGGAAAAATGTCCGGTGGGTAACGTACCACATAAACTGGTAGCATATTAAATAATCAGACATCATCTGACCTATAAAATAGTTTTTCAGGGCAAATTAAATATTAATGAGTTTTATGCAAAAATGTTTTTGCGAACACTGTTGCAGCAATGGGAGATTCACACAATGTCTGGTCAGGTGACCAAGCAGCGCTCTGCACATCCAGGGTGTAATGCATACAGAGCTATAATCTCTCATGAATCTGCATAATATTTACATGATCCTTGACATTCATGCTACAGATGTGGTGCAGAATGTCAGGGATTAAACGTTACTAATCTCTGATTGCTCATCTTTTCTTTTTTAACCTTTATCCTTCTCACTCAGTCAGCCATTTCAGTCTCTCTAGTCAGGTTGTCAGGACACATTTGACAGGAAACAATAAGTAATAATAAAAACCTCACAATCAAATTGCCAATAAGCCACAGCCATTTCCTGTTGTTCTGTGTTCTGGGATATTAATGGCCAAATTGACTGTAAAAACAAAGTCTAGCATCTAGTCATGTGAGGCAGACAAAATGACACAAAAGAACATTATTAAATGTGATGAAAAATGGTGTAGTTATTGTAAACCATTTCTTAACTGTATTTAAACATCACTTACAGTATTGTGATATACACTGTTACTCTGATACATATGTATAAAGTACTTAAACTGGTCATACTACCAAACAAAGCAGATCATTAATAGGCTGAATCATCTTTATGCAAGTCTGACACTGAGAGCAGCGACACTTACAGAAGGTTGAGAAGAGTTACAAACCTTGGAGTAGAGCCCTTAGGATGGCTACATCAATGTCCTGGTGCTCCTCTGAGCTGATGTGAAACACAGTGATCTGTTTTTCCAAGAAACAAGATAGCACACATAATCAGATTCTCACAGACATCAGCCCAGACGTTAGAAGGGCTCATGCAATATGAGGTGATGATTTAAAAAAAATACCCCAAATAAATAAATAAATAAATAAATGAACAAATGAATGAACAGTGGGGTCACCAGATCATTGATGTGTCAGAATAAGATTAAGTGAACAAATCTTTGTCTTATTAGCAATACTACGATTTTATCAATACTACTACTTTTATTGATACTGTTTATCAATAACATAGGTATAGGTTACTGCTATTTTAACAGTATTCTCATCTGTTCTTTTCTTGGGTTAGGGTTCCAGTTCAAATGAGATGAAAATTATTTAATTTGCTTTTTTCCAGGTGATTTGTGGCCTAATTAATATATAGGTTTCATAAGGAAAGTGTAACAGCACTGTTTTGAACTAACTGCCATCATTGATTCTTATTTTATTATGACAGTAACTTGACAGAAATAGAAATAATTATTACAGCAAAAAAAAATTGTTCATTAGAATAGTTAAAAACAGGACTTTTTCTTCATTAGTATTTGACTGTGTTGTGGTTTGCCTACAGCTTCCAGATCTTTAAATCCACCTGCTCTAATCTGTGAAACTATGAATGAAACAGATAATGCTCTGACCATTTCAGATATAATTTATGAACAGATCCATAGCAGAACGATTCTACCAGTCACTTCTAATCTCCACGGTAGGCTCTAGCGTAGCAAATATTTAGCATGCTAACTCTAAATATATGCTAGCAGGTTTCGATACATAAACAGATCAACTATCGTTATGTGCTTAACAGTCGAACTCCACATTCCTCCACCTGTACTTCACAGGTTTTCGCAGGGTTTAATAACAGATCACTTATGTTTTCTGCCCAAATATGTAAAAGACTTGTTGCTCTGTGTCCACTTGTGCCCACTGTAGTTCTATATGAACACAAGCCTGTGTCTCTAGGATGTCTGTGTGTTTGAGCTGCACTATCAGAGAGTTGACCCACTCAGAGACCTGAACCCAGGACCCTTATCTGGACTGAAAATCGTGAAAATGCATCATAGATGAATATCGTATTAAGAAATGAAGTTGGCAAGAAAACCATTATGATGCTGAAATACATATGAAATCTGTGTTCTATTTTTCTGTCTCCAGTATTGTTATGAAAATCAATAATGTCAGAGCTTATTGATATCACCGTCTTTAATTATTTGGCCCTGGGGCCAGTTTAGTACCAGGTTCCAGTACCCTTCCCTATATGTTGATGTTTATATTTCAGGGTAAAATGAGTCAGAGCCCTTTAAATGTATTTTATTGCTGCACTCCTGAATATGAATAGAATTTACCAGTTCTTTACTCTTCATGCACTCCATGAGAGTCTGAAAGAGATGGATGGCATCACTTTGGCTGAAATTAAAAGTCTTTTTGATGGTTGCAATGATGTCAGTCTCCACTCCATCAGGAAGATTTCTATAAAAAAAAAAAGAAAAAGAAAACATATCAATGTTGAAATACATGCCGATACAAAAGTTTTATATTTAGTTTTCATCTCCGTAATGCCCTGAATAAATGAACTTCAGTTATGCCAACAAATTACAATTTTAAATAAATGTAAGTGTCTCCAGTTGATTCGATCTACATTTGGGATTGACTATGGTGGAAAATAAGGCAGCTAAGACCACCTTAAACCCATTAAATCCAACAGAAAAGTATAAAATTCTAATACACATTAGAGGCTTTATGTTTGTAGAACATACCATGTACTGTGGTAAATATCTTTTATTAATTTGATTCAGTAGATTAACTTTATTCTGTTCTTTAACTTCATGGACACATTTAGCAATCTGTACAAGTTTCTTTGGCTGATTAAGCCTCCAGGAACTTTTAACTTCTCTCTGTCATTGTTTGAGCTATTTTCAGCTCCTTTATAACAGACTAGGCTGTGGTTGGGTTTTAGAAATAGATCAGAGCCACCAACGTGGATGCCATCACAGGAAATGTTACATCACTGTCTGCAACTGTAGCATCATACTGCCATTTAATTTATTCATAATGATTATAATGTCACCATTATATTTGTTTACTCTTTACATTGTTATATTTCCACTGGCTATGTTTGTATTAACGTGTGTTATGTTGTGTTTGTCGTACCCTCCCTCTTCAGTCTGCTTGTGGACGTAGGCTAGTATGTCAGCAGCACGGCCTGTCCCCTCACAAACCACCACCGGGACCGGAGGACTCTCCTGAAGGTACTCCAGCACTGTCAGGATCACATTAGGACCCCCTTCAAAGATAAGGGCCACGACAGGAACACCCTGACCGATCCCTGAAGAAAAACAGTCCAAAACAGGTGCTTTTACAACTTGCCTTTTACATTAGTATCCTCATTGGAGATCTCTTTCACCTCATATCATGCAGACCCACCCAGAAGACAGTATGTGGGAGGCTGAGATAATAATGCCCAGCTCAGTTTTATCAGGCTGTTTCCACCACCCAAAGACAAGCAGACTCAAATGTGACTACAGTTAAAAGTTTAGATTCAATTAATGAAGGTGTTTATTCTTTAAATGGTTTAATGGTTATACATTCCAAACCTCCACTGCTCAAGCACATCTAAAATCAACCAGTTAATACTTTATCAGTAAAAACAATTTAATTTTGTATTTATTATTTCAACCTCACTGAGGAATAACATAACTAAGCAACATCAGGCAAATACTGTATTAAGGACATATACTCCATATATCCTCTAAGATGAAAATACTTGACCATGAGACAACTCTGAGGAGCCAAAGTAATACAAAAAGCATAAAAAACACAATGCCAGTTAACTTTATGTGATCAGAAGGGATTCTGTTAGCTTAGGCATGAAGCTCTGGTCCTCATAGATGATGATTTTATTTTTATAGGAGTAAATGCGTCAGAAGCATTAAATTCCTGGAATTCTTACGTGCATGTATTCTTTGAAGGTTAATGTGCTTCTCCAAGTCACGGCGAAGTTTGACCTCAGCACCGTACTTTCCTACTGTCCCATCATCAACCAGGAGGAAATGGGAGTGCAGATTGTTGAGAACATTCAGTTTACTCAGAGGGTTCAGTAGTGTTTGATACGGAGCAATGATCTGGTGTGTGGGAAGGAGAAGGTGGTAACAGAAACTTCATCAAAATGATTAGATTTTCATGTTTCTTCCATGCACTACCCTAAAATAATTACTGTCCATGAAAAAACAACACTAGAGGGACAGCAAGGTTTGGCTTCTAAAAATATTCTTGTAACAGACAATTGCTGTGTCTTACGTCTCTGCCAATGAGATCGTTCCTGTTTTCGATGACTCCCCAGGGTGCGATACCGATAGTGCAAATTTTCTTTGATGATCTTGAACAGTGCTCTTTGAGTGCGTCTCCAACATGCTTGGCCACACCTACAAAACAACACAAAGATTAAGAACTTCTAATCGTTTCCTGGACAAAAGAGAAAGATTTAACCTATTCAGGTCTGTGGATATTTTCAGGATTTTCACATACTTTCTTAAATTCACTTTTATTTGTATGGTATTTACAAATACCAATACTCAAGTGTTCTATATCAAAATGATTAGGATGATCTCAGTTTTGTTTGAAATGAGGCCTTATCTTTGTCCTGGAGCACAGTAGGAGGATACAACTCAGCCCAAATATTGAAAATTTCAAGTCATACTTATGAAAATGTTCAAATCTCTTGTGAAACACACCTTTACTCATGTGGACAAAGGGTTTGAAATAGGTTTACCAACGTCTTGGCTTCATAAAAGTAGTGGAATCTATGAATAAAAATTGTATGTCATTCTATTTTCACCATAACTGAGGCTAAATAATGATTTAAAATTTTATATCAAGCTTCATTAGATGTGTGCAAATGAGAAAAGAGCATTTCAAGTCTTTTTTCTCCAAAACAAATATTTACTGAGCAGAAAATATTTACAATATTTGCAAAATGTATGTTCATTTAGGTCTTTTTTTTTTTAAACAATTAAACTGTTGTGCTACATGTCATGCAGCAAAATGGTTCCTGTCCAGCTGCACACGGAGGACAACATCCCTTTTTCGACAGGTCTATTTCCCTCCAATTTCCTCCCTCTTCTGCTAAAACTGTGATGAAGTGGACCTTAGTGATTCCTTAGTGCTAGCTGGTTGGCAACAGTTGAGAGACAAGGGATTTATCCAATTACACACAGCTAAAGGTGTGCATATTGCTCATTTACTGGCCCTCTATCTCCAGCTGTGATTCACATGGGATGTCAGAGGAGGTGTTAACGAACAGATGAGATTGTCCTGTTTACCAAAGTATTTGAGGAACTTTTCTACGCCATAAAATGACAAACATAAATGAAAACAGTGGAACCATCACAAAAATGCACCACTGCATGCACCACCCTCAGAGGGTATTAAAATCCACACGACCTTAACCAAGTCTAATTACTACAAATTCTTACATGTATTAAACTATGACTGACAATCCATTTATATAATATATTTGGGTGTAAATCCATCAATATTGGAAGGATCCCGTTATCAAAGTCTCTAAAAAGAAATGGCCACAACACTAGTGATTCTGTTACCAAATTGCCGCCTCAGGGGCAGGTCCACACAACTCCATTAGTCCCAGAGTTGTTTGTGTACCACAATCCTCAGCTAATGGATATCATGGATTCAGCAGTAATTTGTGAGCCAGAAGACTGTCCCAGCTGGTCGGGCTGCCAGAGAGGCATTAAGAGTAATCACTGGTCTGGTTAATTGACCCCTGTGAGTAATGATTTAAACACTATGATCAGACCACACCATCTTAACAGCTCACTGTGGCTGCAGACACACCTTGGCCACGACATACAGCCAAATGACACGCTTGGAGGCTGGTATTACTTAACTTCTGCTACATCAGCGCATTGCACTGATGGAAACTCTGTGGTCATGCAAGTTTGTCAACAGTGAATGTTTTCAAGTGAATCTCAATTAATATCTCTAAGAAAGTGGAACCTATGTGGTTATTTCATTTTCAATTACCTGACTTCACTACTTCCAGAGAGCAGGTTGCTGTAGTATTCTACTACTGTGTTGCAGTGACCTGAAGTTATGCTTTTGTTCAAGCAAAATGTAAAGAGTTACTGGCATGTCACCCTTCATCTGCAAAAAGTAACAGACCAAGTGTTTAAATTTTTTGACAAAATAAGTAATTTTGTCAATGAATTAGCATGGGGTAAATAAAAGTACACAACAATGGCAGAACAGGCTATATTCATTATAAATGGCTGTCAAACAGTAGACAACATAGTTGTAGGAAAAAAATTATTAGACCATCAAAAGTCATCAAAAACAATGATTATGCAATCATGTACAAACTCCTGTGTTTACCATTTGACTAAAACAGACAGAAAAGAAAACATGAAATGCCTAAAAGCACTGTTTTTGTCAGTACAATGCCATAGTTATTGATGGAAGAACTGAAGTGATATTGGTTATTATCAAGAAAACATGGAAAATGAATAGATATCAGCTCTGAAATTAAACTGTTATGAGCTATTTTTGTTGGTATCATTATATTTGTCCAAACAAATGTACCTTTAGTTGTACCAGGCATGAAAATTAACAAGAAATTGAAGAAAAGAAGGGGTGGTCTAATAATTTTTCCCACAACTATAAAGTAATTTTTCTTTCCCCCCCTCAGATAAGGGGTAAAAGTTTGGTCTCCTTATCAGTTCACATAGCTGTTGCAACTCAGCCATTTCAGGTTTTATGCAATCTTTAAGATCTAAGTAGATGGCAGACAAAAGGCTGAACAGTGAAAGTTAAATATTTGCTGTATCAGAAATTATTATTAAGAAAAAATAATTCTGTCTCAAAGTAAATTCACTCACCTTCTGAAAACAGGCAAATTTCATTAAGAATTAAAATAAACGCATTAAAGAACATTTCCATTAACACAAATAAAATATTTTGCTACAACCACAGCAAACACACCAACTAAGTCTGAAACGGTGATGGTGTTGATAGTGGGTGTGAGACAAACTCATTGAACCTTCTCTCCACAGTATATTTACCAAAAAAAAAAGAAAAAGTGATTTTTCTGACAACATACCTGTGTTAACCCCTCCGGTGAAAATCCAGGCCCCAGTGGTGACTGCAGCTTTGATGAGGCCTTTTCCCACCACCTGCTTGATACGTGGGTGCAGCTCAAAGTTCTGAACTCCACCATGGACAGAGATGAGGATCTTGGGAAGCTCCATGTGCCACTCCTTCATCATCAGCTTCAGGATGCTCTCTGGCCGCGAGTCGTGGGACAAACGCACATACTGTAAAACATATTCAGACACATGAAGAACACTGCAACAACTCCACTATTTTATATTAACTTTGAAAGATGATCTTTTAATAACTAAATGTAAATATTCAACACATAAGGTAGAGATATAAAGAAAACAACAATAATGGGAAATATTTTAAGGAGTCTGTAAAACTGAGCTACAAGTGGAAGACATATGGAGACACGGGGGTATCTGAAGGGATTTTAACCCTTTAACCCCTGAGACATTTTAATGAAATGAGCCGCTTGGAATTTGTGGTTGTAGTAGTGTCATTAGCTGCTGTGAGTATGTGCTGGTGTTCCTTTTCTTCTGTGGTTTTGCTTTACTGTGTGTTTTAGGGTCAAAACAGGGTGAAATAACAAAAAAAAAAAAATAAAAAACAAAGAAAGGAATTTCAGTTTTACCGGTTTTTACTAAATAAGGCACTCAGAATGTACATCACTAAGAGATTTAGGATGTTTAACATGAACTGGAACACACTGAACAACTAGTATTTGAATTTTTGGCCCAGTATTTTTTTGATTTGAGGCTCTTTTTTTTTCTTAAATCAGTCCAGCTATTTTTTGGCACCTGGTTGAAAGCCAAAAAGCAGTTACACAGTCAAAACTTGGTAAACACATAAATAAATAAATAACTAAATAAATGAAAATCACAACACTGCAAACAACAGTAAAAACCAAAAAAAAAAAAAAACCACAAGGAAACGAGTGTAGAAAAACAAAAACAAAACCAAACCATCTATTTTTTTAACAAGTCAGTCTCACTCACTGCTCTGTGTTTTGCCTCCTATTTCATAGGTAGTGGGGGGTATACTGAGCATGCTCAGATGTCTATGGAAAGCACAAGGTCTATTCTCTAAGCATGTTTTGAAAATTTTCTTATTGAGCAAATGGTTGAATTTTTTTTAATATTTAAAATAATTCATGCAATCAGAATGCTCACCACAGATACATCAGGGGTTAAAGGGTTAAATGAATTAAAGAATGTTCAAATCACATTTTTTCCACCCTTAAGTAAATCCACTATATTAAAAACAAATTGAACACTGTGTTAGACCATATTTCAATAATCCATGTCCAAGTTACAGAGCCACTAATCCCCTTTTTTAAATACAGCTGAATGGAATTTGCCATCCTACCTTGGCTCTGTAGGAGTGAGACCCTCCCTGGAAGTTGATGACACCATAGGCATCAGTGGGGCTCGCCTCTGTGTGTTTTTCCACCGACCACTCCTCCAGCTCGGGCATGGACAGGTTGGGATTTTCACCCAGCTTCACGTCCGAGTACTTCGTGGCCAAGCTGGCAGTGAAGCCAACATGCTGCCGCACCAGACGTCCACAGCAGCACCTAGAAGGCAAAACACAAGCACTTCTAACACCTGATGCAATAATGTTTATTATTTTAAATCTATTCAAAGTATACACAGAAGGAGACTGGTGATACTGAGCAGCTGAACCTGGACTTTTCTTTAAATCAGAGGACATTTTTATAGACATTTTCCATTTTAATGTATGTCATTCACCAGTCCCTCATTCAGCCACATAATAAAAGAACCATAAGCTGATAAGCTTTGGTCCTGCAGACTGTAGGTGAGCTACACTGTAAACATTGGAAGTTTGCCTTAGAGTCTGTTCTGTGCTGTGGGGTTGTTTTTTTTGTTGACATTGACAGACTATTTCTAAGCTAACAAGAGCTAGTGTTGTCACTGTAGAGGAGCAGCAGAAAGATACAGAAGAGTCTTTTACAATGAAAGTCAACAGGGTGTTATTTTGGCTGTTACCCAGGGAAGGTAATTATTTTACAAGATATGTTGATTTGTTCACACTGCAAATACAAACATGAGAAATGTAATTTTCACAACAAAATGCAACATACTGAACATAATTCCTCTTAATTCCTCATCTACTCTAGTCACCTTAGGAGACATTGTGCTTTCTGACACACAAAGCCCTTAAGTTAATTGTTCCCTGAGGTGAACTGATGGTCAGCAACACACAAATAGCACACAACATGATACAAGAATCTGCCTGCAGTCCTTTTGCTGATGTAAAGTAACAGGTTAGCTTAGATTCTCTCAGGCTAAACCTGTCAAGCAACAGATAATGAGTAAAAAGACCAAACACACACTTACCGAACTAGCTGTTGGCAAATCTGGCATCCTGGAAGGCATCTGCAAGGAATTTCACACAAACACTACTAATCAGTAGTTAAAAACACATAAACACTGGTCACAAAAGTGTGAGGTAGAGTTTCACAACACTACCAAGGCAGGTTGATGGATGAACAATGTGAGAGCTGAACTCTCCCAGTGAGAGGGACGTTCTAGGTAGAAGTTTGAGGACATTAAGGAAGGTTATCTGTCTACTGGGCAGGCAGCCCACTTAGATTGGCCTTTAACCAGAAGAGAGTTATGAAACCTGCCAAGGGGACTCTCACTTCGATCAGTCACACGGAGGCCTTTGGTTCCATGTTAAATGGAACTATGTTCACCAACACCTCAAACCAATCCACCAGCAGCAGCAGCTGCAGCACGTACTGTCCTTAGTGGAGGAAAACCAGTGACAAATAATTGATGTAAAAGAAAACATGTGGCAAAGAGTAACCTGGGTTCAGAGCAGGTTTACAAGAAGTGAACTTCTTCAAAGTGTAACTAAAAACAGAAATGGCTGACAGACAGGGAAGTCTGCTGAAAACTAAACAAGAATATATTCCATACTGAATTTGCAAGAATTATATGAATAAAAAGTCTGATTTATTTGAAATGTATTATATCCACGTTATAAAGAAGCAAGAGTGGTGTTTCTCACCCTCTCACATGCCAAGCCTTGCATACAATTTTAACATGGCTTTGTAAGATTCCAGGAGGCCTGTGGAAATGTCTGACAAAACATCACTTCTGAACATACTCTCACAGATAATTATAAAAATAGTAGAGAAAAATGATAATTATATTGATATTCAGATGATTAAACTAAAATAATTGTGCAAGTTATTAGAATAGACTGAAATGTGATCATTTTGACCATAATATGTAGGAAAACAAAATACCAGTACCAATACTAATACGATAAAGTAACAGTAAACATATAGAACAGGTTTCATATTATAAATAAGAACATTTCTATGTTCATAATATATTGCAGAAAAGTAGAAGACAAGTCAATGCTTGTGTTGTCCTAATTCTTTCCTATAGTCACATATAGCTCAAACAATTTTTTTTTGTTTTACATATTAGAGGAACTTTAACATAACACTGATAACATCTGAAAGAAATGAAGGATTCCTAGCTTTAGTACAACAGAAAAATATGATACACAACATCATCACTGGCCTTCCCCCCTTCAGTTAAATCTGTAATTACAGTGACAGACATAAACATAAAAATTATGTGGAAACAGACTCATTTACCCTTTGGAGAGTAGTGGTTAAGGTTTGGGCCTACCTTAACACACACACCATACAATTACACGGTTTCCATGGGCATCTCCACACGGTACAGTATTTCTAAGAAGGGGCCAAAGCACAAACACATACCTGTGGGGGTCCTTTGACACTGGAAGTATGTACACACATTCCCTCTTGGTGAAAGTGCTTTCTATCCAGGGTTTCAGGGACTGTAGAAAAAAACAGACAAACCGATGCATAATGTGAACAGCTGATCATTCCTATGTTTGTATTTATGTCTTTACTATGTATGCTTTTAAAAAAACTTAAGCTGTTGAGCGCATTGTTGGACTTAGGATGTTATAGCAATTACCTACAGTACAGTAAAGAGCGTCAACACAAACAACGCTATCTGATCAGTTTTAGAATCAACAATACAAATTACTCATGTACAATTCAAATAGGGTTAATTCACATATGCACAAATATGGTGCATTGTATGACTTACTTTAGCACAAAAACAATTATTTCTGTAAAGAATAAACTGTGAACACCCTAAAAAGGCCAAAAGGGAGCTAGTAACCTCTTAATCCAGGATTTGGCTCCAAATCAAGGATTAGATAGAAGATTAAAGAGAAAATGAATAAATAAAAATCAGGTATAACACAGTTCTGGGGCTGCATTTCAGCCAGTGTTTAGGACAGCAATAAAGCAGTCTTGTGCTCCATCATCATTTATTCAAAACAAGGATTTATGCCCCAGGAATTTTTAATTAATGCCTCATATGCCTTATTGTTCTGCCAGTATGGCACAGAGAGACCCACAAGCGATTAGTGGCAGTAATCCCTTCCAGTACAAAGAGGGGAAACCTGCAAACACTGTCACCTGCTTTACACCAAGGCGTTTCAAGTATTCCTGAACCTCGGACAATAGCATTACCACAAGTAGGGGTGGAAATACTGAAGGGCAGACTGTATTTTTCTGCTGGAGGTTTACAAAACAGAAACAGAAACCAGAAAACAAATAGAAATAGTGTTTTCCATAGGTTTGTGAAGGGCTTAGGTGCTGTGAGGGCTTATGTGTTAATAAGTAAGCCAGTGTTATGTATAAATAACCATTTGAAATAATGTTACCAGGTGTTGTACTATGCAAGGGTGATATAAAAAAGACAAAAACTGGAGTTTAAAACCAGGAAGTATTAATTGATAATAGTGACATACATAAAAGCAATAAAAACTGCACAGAGGGTCAACACAGAAGCCAATAACACAAACGTAAAGCCATAAAATAATAAAACGCTACACAGAAGGCACACAGATAATAGGATTAAGTGCATACGATGTAGTTATCGTATGTCTTACAACTCATCTGACATTAAGACACTAAAAACGATGCATTTTTGGAGCTGTATTGTTCTAATAAATTAGAAAGTAGCTCAAAACAAATCTTCCAGTACTAGAAGTAACAGATAGCAGTGTCGATTCACTTTAATATGATACTGTATATTTTCTGCAGTGCGAGAAACCTCAGTAATGTTTTTTGGTTTCTTCAGATTTAGTGCGGTGTCTAAGGTTTACAGCAGCAAGGAAATAAGCACAATCCTGACTCGTTCTCACAGATGCATCCATAGGGCCCTGATTTTGATGCTGCCTACAACCAGAGGTGGTTTTACAGAAGCGTCTCAACAAACAGGTCATCCCACTGCTTGACCAGCGACATCGAGCCAATGAGTGCATACCTGGATGTCCTCCTCTTCATCTCTGTGTTTAAGGGCTTTGTACAGGAACATACCAGGACTCCTTCATGCATCTCCTGGACAAAACCACAGTCACCGCAGCCTCTTTTTCGAGCACTGGATCATCAGCGACAAATCACTACAGTTCTCTCAGTCTCCGTCTCGCCGAAGATGTGCGAAAAGGTCCACGCAGGTCTCAAAGTCTACGGCAGTGCTGTTATCGTACAGATCCGGCCTCAGTTAAACACTAAGTGATCAGTGAGAGGTTGCAGCCTCCGAACTCCATCCACAGTTAATCTGTAAGAAGCCACTCAAGGGGCAGATGAATGTGTCTGGGACAAACTAGATATTATACTTAGACTGAGGAGAAAGAGACGAGGGAGGCGGGGGTGTGGGAGAGGATTAGTGGATGGGCAGAGGCCTCAATGATATATACCTTGTTGTCTACTGAGGACACACCACCAACTGTGATTCATACAGTGCACACAAAACCTCTCCTAACAACTCAGACTCCACACAGACTACAGCATTAAAAACATTTAGGCCAGTCTAAGTGACAGTAAACTTATGATTTTAATACGCTAAACACAACTAACCTGTTAAACCCTGAGCCATTTGTTTATAGTCGGAATCATTTCGGTGCAACACAAAACAATGGATTAGCCAATAACCGAAGCTTCATATGAAACCAAGTTATGATCAGAAAACAGCAAAAGACAAAATTCCTACTTACCATTTATATATATATATATACACACACACACACACACACACATATACA
>JAPQRP010000019.1:42749342-42761943 GCA_037367295.1 Apogon hyalosoma
AGTGCACATTATTGAACACATTTATACATTCAATTTCAGTATAAACATGTAAATACGCCGGAGTTAGCATCAGTACTAATTTTCATCTGCATCTCATAATGCAAGCTTTATTTTTGTTCTGTTTTGGTTTATATACACACAGGTCATGATGCGACTAGTGACAAAAGACTCAAGTTTCACAGCTGCTGAGACAGACTGATTGATCAGTCCGGAGGATTAATTAATCAACACGATACTTTACAAATCATAAGCACCAGTTCCAGTAAGTCATTTCTTTGCACTGGAATTATTGACAACTGACTGGAAAAAAATCTACATTTTTAGAGAGATGTTCAGTGCAGTGGTCATCCAGTTTGTTACAAAGTCAGAGATAGTTGATTTCTGTCTTTACAAAATCCTTATTATAAGAAGCACCAATTTAGAACTGAAAACAAAAGTATGTGCCTTAAAACAGGCAATAACCATGTTGTAAACAGGATAAAGGTAGAGAAACAAGCTTTTCTAGAAGGTTTGGCTTTGAAAAATGCTTGTCGTTTTACTCATTCAGTCTAAAATAGTGGACATACCATCAAGTATTCCCTCGGTTCAAAATAATGCATCACATGAATACTGACCTGTGCAGAATGCGATTTGAAGATACTTTACAATGTGTTGGGTTTAAGTCTCCGATCAGTGCAGTAACATTGCACAAAGTTACATCCAGTAAAATTAATAACCAGCAGCGGTGACAATAATACTTCCACTAACAACATTTTGTCTCAAATGGTAAAGATGATGAAACTACAATAAAACTAGTCAAACCGACAATAACTCAGTGGTATTGAACTGTTGTTTATTATGCCTGGTGGTGGTGTGTGTTTTGGCTACTTGTCAGGTCATCTTACTGGGGCACTTGAATAGCGAGGCAAAGTCCTACTCCTTCTGGAGTCCCACAGGGCTGTATGGTAGAAGTGTATGGTAGTGGTGGGAAAGAAATCATTGTCTGATTCTGTTTGAATCATGGCACCAATAACATGTAGGATGTAATTTAGTCAACAAAGTCAAAGACTGACATACAGATAGTGCAGTACCCATGAGTTTTATGTGAAAGGACCACAGTCTACTCATGTATTGTTTCCAAAATGAAGTCAAATGAGGAAAGAAGAAGGCGGGACTTGTGCTCTCTATACAGATGTGTATCACATGACACGAGGTGCAGCCAGTTTACACTAAACTTAATACTTTACTAACTTTAAAACAAACTGTAGCTTTCTAATTAGCTTTTACATTGACAAACATATATGCAGTCAATGGCATAATTCTAACAAGACTGAAAAAATATCTCTTGCTACTGGCTTCCATAATACCTTTTTGCTCCTTTGGTCACATGGAGCATGGTGGAAGGTGGTGGGACCTGTGCATTTCCTCCTATGTCAAAATGTCTGTTGTGATAAAAGCCTGATGTCAATCTTTCCATATTACTAAAAAAAAATAAATATTACTGCGGCTGGACAAATGACCACAACCTCATGTCACAATAAGTAATTTAATACCCGCATAACAATATATAGCACAATATTGTATCTTATGATATTTCACATTTAAAGTCCTGCTATTACATTTTGAATGACATTACTCTAAAAAACAAAAGGACATAAACACATTTTATTATTTGCATGTAACAAAATACAATATTGATTCATACAGTACATTATAAATAGGTAAACAGATGACCACATCTAAGTGTTGGGCGGCTGCTTTCTAGTCATTTTCAGATTTTTCATGTTAAAAAAGAAATTGATAGAAGATACTGAAACACGTGTTTGTGTTGACAGTGCCTTGCACCTGTTGACACAATGAGATGTAACAACTAATTTGTTTGACCATTTATGTTGATGCCATACATTCGTTAAATCTTCCTGGGTAATTTTTCGTATCGCAATATATATCGCAGGGCTACAAAAAAAAAACCAAAAAAAAAAAAACGCAATGTCAGTTTTTTCTAGTATCGTGCAGCCCTAATTGGCATAAAGAAAAACAAACCAAACAATGAGCATTACATGTAACTGCAGATGTTTTACGATAGTCATTGTCACGTGATATGTATGCTCACATCACACACCTCTGATTTGGTCTGTAGTGATGCATCACCACCTGAACTAATGACAGATGTGATACATGCAGTGCAGAGGTCATGGAGGTGTGCTGTGGAGGAATGCCTTCAATGAAATGCTAATGTCATTTCGATCAGACACAATCTAACAAAGTGTTAATGAGGCAGATAAAGCAGGGCTGTGTTCTGCTAACCTGTAACCATGGTACCTGAGAATGTCAGGCAACAAAAGACTGGAGTGCTTTAGAGCCCCTGCCAAAAACACTCTCCCACTTCCTCACTCCCTCCCTCTTCCTCCCTGCCTTCTTTCTCAGAGTTTTATGATTACTCTGTTCCTGTAGGAAATATACTACAGCACCTTTCCATCTCTCGGTTCAACAGAGTCAGATACTGGGGGTGTTGTTTATTGGTAATCATGTGTGTGCTTTGTTTGGTCATAATGTCCTGCACTACCCTGTGTTTACCAAAGAGAAAGTGACTAAGAAGAGCATATTGTCTTTTAATCTTATGCTCATCAATATACATAAACAGAAACACTCTGAACCCAGAAACCTTTCCAACCGAGCTCTTCCTCCCTTGACAATGCAACAAGGCTGGCTAGTCAACCTATCATTCCTGTAGGCCTGTCTGACGTAATACAGGGCGAGATAACATCTGGCTCCTCAATTCTATCACACATTACAAACGAGCGGTGGCAACGGGGTCAGCACTTTAGTGAGAGCAGGAGACAAATAGGAGTGCTTCTCACAGATGAACAGAATAAAAGGGAAAAAGTACGAACTGCAGTTTTATTTTTTCTATTCACTTTGAGGAATTGGTGTAAAATGCCTGAGCCTTTTCCAGTCTGTTTCTGATCCAACAGAGGTCTGATCTAAATCTGTTAAAAGAAATAAAGGTGAATTGCTGGAAAAAATAGCTCAAACGGAACAGCAAGTGTGTGCAGTTGCCTCAACATCCTGATACAGACTGTATTAAGAAGAATTATAGGATCTTAAAAGAACAAGTGCAATGAATTCACTGGTATATGGCTGCAGGTATGAACATGGGCAGAGAACTGGGCCATCTTCCACGCCACAGTGAGCCGAGCCTCTTGTCATGAGTTTTTTTTTTTCTTTCTGTGTCCTAACCTTAATTCCTTGCCACTGTTCGACTCTGAATGAAACATCATACGAGTACTGTACACAAAGTACAAAATGTAATAAAACACACAGTTAAAATCACGACTGATGACACAGATCCGAGAAGCTGATAACCAAATGGGAACTAATAAAAGTATATGATTAACGATTTTTCACATTTGATTCAAAGACAAAGGTCAGCAGAGCTCTAAGTAGTGGTTAATTCTAATATGCTTGGCCTGATTACCAATAATTCAGCTGCATATAAACTGAATTGCAATTGCAATCACAATATCATTATACATCTGTGTAATTCTATAATCTTTAAAAGACCACAATTTAAAACGTCTAATGCACACATGAGCCTGAGCAGAGAGAGGTACTATGTAACACTGGGCAATATATTGATCAAAGGGTTGTCAGTTGGATTTCCCGGAACAGCAGAGAAACTGTTGGGTGATGTGCCCTTGAGCAAGGCACTTAACCCCTACTCATTTGCTCCCCGGGTGCCTGGCATTACAGCACTGCTCCTAGTCTGCAGTGTGCGTGGTGTGTTCCTGCATGTTCAGCTAATGATGGGTTAAAAGCAGAGGGTCAGTTTCAGTGTGTGGTGCATGTCCTCATGTAAAATATATACTGATACATAAATATTATTGTTCCTCTATATAATTTAACTAAATCAATCAAGGTTTTGCTTTATGAAAATTGCAACAAAAAATATGACTGAATGGCAAAATTAAGCTTACTCCTCTGGAAATCTTTCTTGGACATGAAAAATTCAATATGCAACCTGTTTACTTTGTGTAATATTAATTATGAATGTGTTTCTCCAGTCATGGCATTCAGCTTGTTATCATGTTTTATCCTCAGTTCATGTATCCAGAAAATAATTATTTTTTAGCCATACTGCCCGATTCTAGTGCTGTGAAAGACGTAAAACAAATACACATTTCTAAATGTGTGATCTATGCATCTTCCTTGATAACTAAGCAAGTGGACTCAAATCACTACTGAAAATTGCATAAATAACTGCTATACAATTCTGATACCAAATTGTGCTACCATACTAATGACAAAGCGAGCAGTAAAAATCAACAAGGTAATGCCATTAAAAGAATACCATCCAAACTATGGAACACAATGTGGAAATGATGATAAAATGTGTTTATCATCTGACTGTTTATACAGTTTAGTTTTAGATTATGATTAATTAGAATAAAAGCAATCAGGTGATTATGTAATAAGTGTGACAGGCCTACTTCTTAGCAACAATATTAAGAGAAGGGTTTGATGGAAGGGACAGCTGACTTTAGGCCTGTGCATAAAAGTGTGAATATCTACAAAAAGTCAAGTCAACAGAAGAAGGTTCTTGTTTCTAGCAACCACAGCTTACCCAAACAAAACTAAATATCTAATTTCACAGATAATGCCATCCAGAAATGTAAACTGTCAAATATCAGTAAATCAAAAAAAAAAAAGTTGCGTCTCAGCCCAAACATCTATTTTCAACTGGCTAACCCTAAGCAGAAACATCCTCTAAAATTCTTCACATGTACACTCAGCATGTCATCTTTTCTCCCTGCACTGATATTAATGAAATATTGAATGTACTTGGATGTGTGTAACCTACTTTGCTGAAATCTGGACATAGAATAGCATGCTAGGAAAATAAATAAATAAAAAAAATCGCTACATTTGTGGAGCAGCCTCATCAGGAGACTAAATCACATGTTAAGCAGAGACATTTAAACAGAGACGGGCCTCATCGATTTACCAGCCTTGTAGCATTCTTGCTGTTTCATGTAATGTGGAGAAAAGAGTTCATCAGAGCTTTGAGATAAGATTCCTGTTCCTGGAGAGCACACAAAACTGTAGTCAATTAATACAGTCATGAGACTCAAGTGTGATGGCTCTCACACTTGAGCCCCCTGGACACAGCTCTGAAAGCTGCACAGCACGCACTGATGTAATTCTGTCATAGCACCCTGAATCCTACCTCCAAGCAGATGTATAACCTAGTAATGTAAAGCATGTGATGTCTTCTTTCTCAACATCTGCCACTTATGGTTAGTGAGCCAACAAAAACTGAGCTTAAACAGCCTTAGTTCAGTAAGTATCAGCATCGACTGGGTTTGGTTGCTGCTACTGTTTAACTTCTGATTAAATCCCAAGATGATGGACTAGGAGCATCTGGGTTCAGAGTTAATGTTTTTTGTTACTTGGCTAGTTGGGCAAGTGGGCCAGAAATGTACTTGACTGATGTCAATATTTACTTATACAAGTTATTTTGTTATTATTATTATTATTATTTTTTTTTTACAAGTCTGCTCTTCAACTTGAAGCAATACAGTTGGAGTTTCACCCACATCCCCTAAACCCATCTAACTAAACTTTATTCATTGAGGACTGAAATGTTTACTTGCTTATGAGTCTTTAACTACATTTTTATTGAGTTCCCCAGGCAGTATGTGCCACTCTCTAGAAAGATATAAAAGGAGTTAGAGGGCTCAGTCCTCAGCTACTTCTATCAGCACCTTCTAGATTTACTCCCTGATGTGTTGGGCAATCCTTATTTTAGTGTCCTATCACATAAATATTACAGATATTACAGAGTATCTGCAATACGAGATAATCTAGTTTGACGTAGTTACTGTTTTCTCCAGTGGTCTCTGACTCTCAGTGTGCATACATAGAAGCAGAGATTGTCCAGGAGCTATGCCTCTGAAAAAATGAATAAGAGCACAAGGGGAGCTCAACTGTGTAAGAATTACAGGGAGAACTCCATTCATAAAAATCTACACACTGAGACTGTGACCAATTTCTCTGAAAACCCAGTTAAGAAGCACTGGAAAAACTCTTGCGGTGCAAGTAGATTGGAGCGTGAGATAACAGGAGCTCAGAAAAGCATAGCACAGTCACTCAGCACGCAAGCAGATACACACATTCATGTTAAGAGTTTATTCTGGGGCACAGCATAGTGACGCAAGACCACCTTTAACCACCTTACACAGAACTAAGGCCTCAGCTGAAGACCACTTAAACCATCTACAATTACATAATAAACTGATTTGCAAAATACAGCTCCATTATGAAAGTTAATAGAGCTGCAAATGTAATCATATTGTCAGCCTGTGCTATTACATAATCACAAAAGGCTGCAATTGAGAATATCCAGTGTGTGTGGTGATATTATGACGCTGAGCAGAGAGACACAGGATAGAGAAGATGTAAAATGATAATCCCAACAATGTTTTGTTGGATTTTTCATACTAGTTTGAATTTTCATGTTTGAGTTGGAAAACATTATACAAATCAACAGTGATATGTATATTTACTTTGACTTCATTTACAATACTGTCCATGGTAATAGCAACATGACTGAATCATATGGTCCTAAATGCAGGCATTTTAAGACACATTCTTTAGAGTTAGTATAAAGCCAGTCATGACAACTGGACAATTAATAGAAATACTGTCAAATTCTCAACAGGGGCAGGTCATAAAATGTGCCACGATGGTAACAGACACACTCCAGATGTAAGGGAACGTACATGTTCGGTACAGACCCCAGCAAACACATATTCATTGACATATTTTTCTCATTTACATGGTATGCAAATAATTAACACTCCCTCTAAATGTACTGTTGATGTGTCAAAATATTTGCCACATGATTTTTTTTTGCATGTTATTTCAGCCCTACGGACAACTCTGATGAACCCTCATTACTTCACATCGTGCAATTATTGGTGATCCTGCAACCCTCAGCTGCACAGGACTGCTCAGAGCAGCAGAACAGCAGCGTCCCTCATGAAGGAGTAAGCTGTAGCATGTGACCACCTCAGGCCAACACTGTTGGAAATAAGGCAGTTCTGCAAATGCAGAAGACAGGCCTTTGGGAGTAGGGCTGCATCCACATGACATGGATGAGAGGAATTTATAGTATCAGGTCAATGCAGGCGATGCTAGAAGTTAATTTGAAATAGATGCAATAATACTTCCATGAGGTTATTCCAACTTTTTCTGCATTAATGACAACCCATATCAGCATTTCATATAAAAGTAAATGTACCATAATAAGGTATATTATTCAGCACCACCCTTTTAACACAAAACCCTTCATATTCATGCATTGTCGTCAGTTTCACCCAGCTCAAGCACACTGTGTACTAACAACCCCGTGTGGTCACATCTGACTCACAACCTTGGCAACATGTCTTCTCTATTCACTCACTGACTACAAGTCAGGAAACTTCCAAAAGCAGAATCCAAGCACACACTAAAACGACACGTTACTGTCTAATATTAAGATCAATACTCAACCATGTCTGCGGCAGGCCTGGACAATGCAGCCACTCCATACAGACACAAAACTGTCATCAATCTGTACATTATAAACACACCATTTCAGACTTATTTTACTTTCCCAAAGAAGCTGGAGGGGGGGAAAAAATCAGCCAGTTAAAGCGGACTTGGCACACACTCAAGGTGGCATTGACTTGATACTGGCAATAACAGCGTGTGTTGTCTCGACATCTGGCACAAATGTGTCTTAAAGAAGTGCCAGCTGTCCTGAACTGGACTCTTCCTTCTATTCATTATCTGGAGGACTGTGTGCTGAACACAGCCTCCGTTTGTGCCGTCCGCCACTGCTAACACCAACCAGTTCCCGCTGCTAGTTACGCTAGCTTAGGTTGAGTACCTAGCATTTAGCGTTAGCGAGCTAGCTATTTAGCCTGCTAACCTTACGCCCGTGTGTGATTTGGGGGTTTTCTTGCTAGACACTGTGTCACACTGCGCACTTTACTGGTTACACCCGAGACACACGGTCTGAGCTGAACAGCCGGACAGTCAGCGAAACCAAACAAACGCCACCCGTACCTCGGCTGGGTCCCCGACAAACGGCACGCATGGGGGGACCTGCCACTCAAAGCCCCCTTAAATCAGTCACGACGATCCTCGGCGCCACTTCGACACCAGAGTAAAAGCAGAGGTAGACACGGAGAGCCCACGGAGGACCACGTACCATTCTCTTCACCGTTGAGACTCAGGAAGAGCTGTGTCGTGGCTTTTATCCATCTATCGGCGGTGCTCTCGGTTAGCCTTGGAAGGAAAGCCCGGTGGACGTAGGAGAGATCCGCTTCGGTTGCAGCTCCAACGGAAGGTTGCTTTTTCATAATTGTGCGACTCCAGACTGACGCTGTATGACGAGCCGGCTGAGTCAGCCTGCACCGGGTCACGTGGGGGGCGGAGCCACGGCCACATGTGCGCTTTGTTTTAGTTCCCCAAAACACAAACGAAGAAAAGAAAAGAAAAGAAAAGAAAAGAAAAGAAAAGAAGGGATGGTGTGATACCCGCGGTCCGGTTCGACTCGCATGACCTGGTTGACTGTGTAGACCTGCAGACTCAAAATACCTTTAAAGACTCTGTGATAGGGATTTCAAGAGAAGAATGGTCAGTCCTCAAGTCACTGAGATTGAAGGATTTTAGTAGTGTTGTTATTGGTATTTTTCTTTCGATCATGTAACTGACAATTAAAAAAAATAGAAAATAAAAAACAGAACATTTAGTCACTCATCCATTTTACAACACAGTCACCAACACATTGCAAAATTGATATCCAAATCATAAACAAACACCTTATGGGGTTTATTTGTCAATGTACCTCTGGAAAACCATTTCTTTATGCCTCTTTTTTTAAACACAATCATACTGGAAATTTGTTTTAGTTCTGCACTCAATCTATTCCACAGTTTAACTCCCCTAACACTGACATTAGCATCTGGAGTTTTAATTAACCCTAACTAGTTGGTTTAGTGATGAAATAGAGGCAAATGATGGTGATTATTTTGTTTCATATTCAATGATGGATGTTAGCAAATATTCTAAGAAACGTTTAGTTTATAGACAGTAATATTAAGTGACATTGCTAGTATTCAAGATAACAAAAAAGTCCTTTGTACCACTTACAATTTAAATTTTTTTGAGGTGAGAGAAAAAGTAACTCAATTCTCTGTATAGCTAGTAAATTTACAATAAAAAAATCTTTGAATATATATATATATATATATACATACATACGTGTGTGTGTGTGTGCATAATGAATTACTCCTACACAGTATGCACAAGTTAAAATGAGCCCTTAACTGTCTGCAACATTTTATGATATTCCAGTTATATACTATGTTACTCTGGGCCATCATACACAGTCTGTGGTATTGAGGGTTCTTGTGTTGACTTATAATATAACATTGTAGGTAAGCTCACACAGATCTTATTTTATTATCAGAAATCAAATGTGGAGGCAAAACATTGATGAAATAAATGCGTAACTTCATTATCATAACTTACGGGTTAATGTTTGGCACTCCCCCAAGTCTAGTCACCTCAAAAGCCATAAAATCTAACAAAAATCATTTAAAAACTTGTTTTATGTCTCTTCACAAAGTCAAGAAATGGTTGCTTTGACGTCTGTGTGCAAGTCAAGAAATGCACACGAGCATTAAATAGAACTTTTAATATAAGGCATTAAGATAAATCACATCATACAAACAGATTACACAGAAACAGTTATCAAAAGTGAATTATTTTGTTGCTACAAGTTCTGTAATTTAAAACCCCACCTCTGATGAAATAACTGTTAAGCTAAATAATAAAGTGCTTTCTCATTATGTCAAATGCGCCTTCCTTTTCACCAAGGCATTATAAGTAGAGGCAATGTCATTACAACTTTCGGAAAACGAATTTGAAAGATCCTCCAGGCACAAACAAGCCTTTGAGTCACTTAAAATATCTCAGTTTCACTTACACAGCATTTATTAGCCTCCATTCAGTCCTAATAACCCCATACTGGTTTTTAAGAGTCTGCTCATAATCAACATGTTCCCTTGCTTTGCAAATTTGCTATTAAAATGTAAAAAACACAAGCACAGTTGGGACCATCTTCAGCACTTGTCTCCATCTACACAGTGGTCAGTTCTTCCCTCTGTGGAAAAAAAAGGACAAATGTTAATAGCTTTTTGAGTTGGTATTGCAACTCAATGAATCATAATAACTAAGGTAAGACAACTGTTTAAGTGGTAATTAAATCTGGAAAGTGTACTGCATATGCAATAGTGAGCAAGCAGTACATTTTACACAACCAACCAAAAAACAAACAACACAATCAGAAATCCATGCCACATCTCTCCCAGGTTAACTGCAAGCAACAGCATGCAGAGGGCAACATTAACATGTTGGAAACTGCATGAAGAATGGAGTGAGTATTAATTCCCACTGGTTGGATGGAGGTGTGAAGAAAGCAGAGAAGGATTAAACAAACTGCAGAAATAAAGAAATGAAGTTAATGTAATGGTATTCCAGGGCCATGGCTTTGACATTCACACACAAGGGTTATGGCATCAAAAGATGATTTTCTATTGGCTAGAGACACCTAGTGGTCAGTCAATTAGAACCACAACCTCATAAAATCACAAGTGTGTTTTCAGTTGGACAAAGTGTCCTTTCCAAACCTAGGTTTATTTGGATTATAATGTATACCATCTGTTGCATCTGTGCACAACTCTGACCCTGGAAATCAGGAGTTAAAATGTCAAAAAGAAAAAGAAAAGGGGATAAAAGAAGCTGATAAGGCACAGAAGTGAGCAACACTGTGAAATGGCATGGGGCGTGGGGGGGGGGTCCAGGCCGAGGGGAAGCACACCTGGTAATAAAGGTTCCCTGGATGAGTCCAAGACCTGGTGAAGATAAAGTCAGGGCAGAATTATATATCTTTCCTGCTCTTTACCTCTGTCTTTCACTCTCTTACATACTGAAGTATATTTCACATATCCATTTCATCTTGATCTTTTTTTTCATGAAACATTCTACAAATACTAGGTTCTGGTTTCCAGGAACTTCCATCCAGCCTAGCAAACCTTTCAGGTTATGCCAGGCCAGTGGGTACATTAGTATGTAAAGTTGTAGGTACTTGAAACTGAAGATAAAACATCACAGAGACATTCATCTCAGTGAGCTCAAAAGAACTATTGCACAAATCCACTACAATTATTTTCACACACCATACTACACAAGCAGTAACTGTCAGCAGTGAGTTCCTAGAATGTATGAGGAAATCATAAAATATGAGTGGAACAATTTCAATACTAGAATTACAATGAATCTAGCAACACAACCAACCACCATTTTGATTTTCACAACATAAGCTGCTGTTTAAATAACCTAGTACTTGACTTTATGATCCTGTTAATATTCTCCATGCCATCTGTGATGTAAATACTCCATTTACATATTTTATTAGACATTTGTTGTGGCTTAACAACATATGTTAAGTTTGCTGAAACACTGATGTAAACTTCACAACACCAGGAGGACATCTGAGCGTTTAAAGCATTTGTAATCCCACTACTGGGTACTTTGGGTGAATACTGAGCAACAGCACTGTCTTCTCTTGGATTTCATAAACTTGTCATGGCAAGCTTATATTAAATACAAGAGAAGAAAGCTCCACCTGAAATACACAGATGCCAAACTGAAAGCACTGAGCCAGCAGTTATGCAATACTCCAAAGCCAAACCTGTTGGGGACTGCTTTTAGTTCTCTCCTAGTCTCACCTCATAGGTCGTTCCTGCCCAGAACTGCCTCATCTCTCCTCTGCACCCTGCCACCACAGCAGACGTTATGAGGGTGAAAGGCACCAAGTAAAGAAGAGCCGGCTGGCCCATCCCAGACAGCAGCATGACAGCAAATGTTGTTATCATTCCTAGCAGATAAGCTGTGAGCAATGAGGAGACAGAAAGATTAAAACTTAGATGTTAACTTTGAGCTTGCAATGGACAATAAGAAAACCACAACTTGATTGAAGTAGAAGTATAAACAGAAATATCAGATGGATACAAGTTCCTTTAACAAAATGCTGGGTGAATAAACCTACAAACCTGGGAATGTTTATCCTTAGGGATGGAAATTACATTCCACACATTTGTATACTACCCAGTGAATCAATATACTGTAAATAAATAAACAGATGATACAACACAATATAGTACAACAGGGGTTCCCAAAGTGGGGTATGTGTACCCCCAGGGGTACCTGGAAGAAGCCCAGGGGGTACTTGAAATTTTTTTTGAAAAATACAAAAATAAGTTATATACAGAATACAGAATGAATAATGACAATTAATGCTGAAATATAAACACAATACATTCATATAATAGTTTTATTGTCAATCATCTTGTTTAAGCTTTGGTAACATTCTATGAACATTTCTATTTTATATTATTCAAAATTAGTTTATCTGAGTATCTAAGTAATTATTTTTTGTTGATGAAAGATTCATCTACTAATCAAGGACCAATATATTTATTTTCAATGAAAGAGGGCACTTTTCAGT
>JAPQRP010000019.1:42832680-42855038 GCA_037367295.1 Apogon hyalosoma
ATGTGTATATATATACACACACGCACACACACACACACACACACGCGCACACACACGCACGCGCACACACACACACGCACACACGCACGTGCACACACACGCACGCACACACGCACGTGCACACACACGCACGCACACACGCACGTGCACACACACACACACACACACACACACGCGCACGCACACACACGCACGTGCACACACACACACACACATATACACACACACTTTGTATATTTGGCCCTTTGCCTCTATTTGAGACATTTTTAAGTAGACACAAGAGGCTTATCTATACAACATCAACTGGATAAATTAACATTAATGCTCTCAACTTATAAACATTTTACAACACAGTTTACATTTCTCTGTGCAAGTAGCACTAGAAATTGTTTTCACAGAGCAACTTTTTGCTGTTTACTTAGAGAACCACACAAAACGGAATTTTTGTTTGTGTCCCAACGTTTCAGCGGTAATCAATTCTCAGTCAAGAAGCAATAAGACTGGTCTGAAAAGTGGCTGGTTTACAGGAAATTATATGCCAGTTGTAAAACATTTGAGAAAAATACAGAACCTGCCAAACTGATGCAGAATAAATGGTGGCTAACAACATAAAACAATGACACCTCGTGTAAACAAAGTCTGTGGCTGATCTGGTTTAACATTATACAAAACCTTTGGCAAAATGTACAAACATCAACCACCAAGTTTCAACCATTTTTTCAAAGACATTCTTCAAACAGGCCTTGAATGAATAATCACAATCAGAGTAATTATGTTTTCCACTGTTGTTGACTGTGAAGACCCTCTGCCTCTGATCGCTCAACGTAACAGAACTCATTAATGAAATCACCAAACACTTTCTAATCTTGACAGATTGAATTCCCAGTGATAATAATACTCTGTCCCTTCCTCATCCTCACAGTTCAATCAAACAATATGTTGTATAGCTCAGTAGGCACTCTTTCAGATTTATTGGATTGATTTCCAGCCGTGTTTATAATGCATGCAAGTCTGAAAGTGTTATTTGCTTTCTGAAACGGAATGCATTTTTGACTACATCAGAAAAAGGCTTGTTTTCATTGCTTTAATCTTGGATACTACAGAACACCAGGCAAGCTTTAATGCAGAAATACTACAGTCTCATCAGCCTGAATCACAAATTACAGTTGGAGTACAGAGGAGCATCCTCACCAACTGAGAGGCTTTGGATTCACTCTGTTCGCTGCATCTGTACTTCTCAGTGTGATAATGCTTTGTCGAGTTTACTTTAATCACATTATGTTGGATAATGAAGTTTCAAAATTTAATTCAGAACAGTTTTGTACCACCACGGTAAAAGGGAATAGTTAATTCCGTGTGCAGCTGGAACAAACGTTTTTGATATGAAGCGGCCATTCTTTGTGCTCTTTGCAAAGATGAAAGCGGGTCAGAAAGCAGGTGTGTCATATAGAAGGTATGCCAAGCAGAGCGTGTTATGTCAGGACACTCTGAGTGTGCTGGGTCACTGGCTCTGTCCTCGTGTCATATACTATCCTTCACAGTGGGCACACAGCTGCCTTGTGTGACCTTTCCACAGAGCCCTGCAGTCCCTTTGTGTCCACAGTACTTCTCCTTCACCTGCACCTGCTCTGCCATATCCTGTCTGTTTTCTAATTAGCACATAGTCATTAAACTTCTCAAATATCCCAGTGCCTGAATTGAATTGAGAGGAGCTGAAGACCCCCCCCCCACACACACACACGCACACATGCACACACACACACACACACACCTACACACACACACACACACAGGTGATATTCCTATTCTTTAATAAGCATCAGCCCTCTGGTCAAATGCATCCACATGGGACATGGGGACAGTAAGAGAAACAGATAGGATCAAAGGTAGAATCTCATTTTATCATGCTCTAGTGCACAAACAGGACAGTTTGGGCATTTACTACAATACCTGACAATGTTATCAGCGGAGATCGTAGGTTGCACTGTTCAGCACTTTGTGTATCTGTGGTCAGTAGCAGCAGATAAGTCCAGATATAGCACTGCTACAGATCAGCTAAAACAATTACCCAAGAATCCCTGTAACACGATGTCTGGAATCATCTATTCAACTGAGACAAAATCCACCACAAAATCTTATCTTGGCCTAGTCTGAAGAGTAAACAGAATTTTTGGTGGCAACGTGGCTGTCTTATCTGCGTCACAATAAGTCTGCTACAACCATGAGAATAAATGCCAACACAGATAAGGAGTATAATGTTCCTTTCAGTGGAAAAGGGGCTGAACTTCCCCAACAAACTTGATGGTAAGAGAAGAAAAAAAAAGGGGGGGAAAATAACTACATATACTCATCAGTCAGCTGACACTCAGCTCTCTTTTATTTTATGGTTTCTGGTTGAATGTGAGTGTTCATCTAAGTCCTGCGATGAACTGGCGACATGTCCAGGGTATGCCCAGTGGTGGCTGGGATAGGCTCTGGCACCCCCACAACCCTCTCCAGATATGGCAGACTCATGGTAGCCTCTGTATTGAACATGAGCATTTTTTTTTTTTTTAGACATCAGGTGTTACTCTTCACTTATATGATTCGTCCCTTTGCAGAGTCATACTGTGAATTTAAAAGCAGCATCATAAAGAAAAGAAAAATAAAATAAAAGGAGTTTTTGCTCCCAGGCCATCTGTGTGCTCAACTCTGAGCCTTGAAAACATTGTACCATGCACCTTATTGACACATCTGCAATACTGCGAATGTACAGTATATGGCCACATCGTACGCCACAGCACTTTGCTTTAAGGGAAAATTGATGCCGAGAGAGAGAAGACCCACAACATGGTCTAGTGACATCAGAAGCTGAACAAGCCTCAACTACATGCAAGCAACACAAAGGGCAATGAGTTGACATAACTGGTGAGCCCTGACATCCAACCCTCTAGAAGAAGAAGAAACTCGATGATGATGTACAAGATTTACCCCTTTTAAGTTTACATTGTTTTTAAAGGTATACGTTTATATTTAGATTTTTATCGTTTGTATTATGTGTGAAATTACTATTTTACTATTGGCTGCAGGTGTACAAATACATTTCGCTGTACATTGTACAGTGAATAACTGTGCATATCTTATCTTGTTAGGTAATGCTCCTATATTTCAGGTAAAGAAAAGCCTAGTGTGCATGAAGCTTAATAATAGGGATGGTACACTTCTCTCTGTTCTCCCTGTTAAGAGAAAGTTAAGAAAACACTAAATAAACCATGAAAACTCACCGACCTGTTCTCTCATCCATCCTCCAACCCAGTGGCAGCTGACTGACAGCTGTAAGTGAACCCTTCTCACTCGTCAGTGTGTCAGACGCTCTAATCAGAAAATCTAATTTGCTAGATTGATCAGATTCCAAAAATAACACATCGGTATAATTACAAATTGCTCTAGTACTGTACACCAATTCCAAATACTGCAATAAAGAAACTGTGGGTCTGCAACATTCTAAAGGTGGAACATTTTCAAGGGGCACAAAGTTACTCCAAATTATACATTTCTGATAGCGTGGTCTTCAGCCATCGAAAGGCACAGAAAGTTGCTTTGAGTCTTGCAGCTTAGGTCAAATGGTCTGAATGGATTGTACAGTTTGTTGTCTTTCACTTCCGCTCTGGTCAAGGTCAGTATGTCTCACAGACAGAAATGCACAGTCAACACATATGATCAATTTAATCAAACAACAACTGACTACCTGGTATTTATCCACTGTTGTGGGTATTCTCATTATTTACTACACGTTTGCAAATCAAAAGTCAAATTCAGGGTGAAAGAACTTGATGAGTATGCATGTCTTTATGTCAGCGTATGTTTCACAGTAACAGCTCGACCTAAAGGGGTCAAACAGCTGTAAGCCGAGCTGTAGAGTTAGTGCATTCAGCAGTTTTCATATGGTGTGATTTAAAACAACATGGCAACTGGAGGTATTGTTTACGGCCTGTACTGTATTCCCTCTTAGTCCAGCATTAATCAGTAAAATACTGACCACTATTTTCCTGGTTAATAAAAAAACACAGCCAGTAATGTAAGTTGTCTGAGTTTTTGCAGGGACAATATTGTCAAGCAGGTAGTAGAACGGACTTAAAACCCAGAACTGAAAGTGGGGACAAGGTCACGGCAACTTGAATTTATTTAAACCAGTTAAAACAGAAATCTGAGTTAAATTAATGATGAGCATTATTACATTTGCAAAACTCAACAAAACAACGTTTGCCCCTCAGAGGATTTATCTATATCAATGAATTAGAATTTTTATCTTGCACTCTTGCACTTAATTAAGTGGTGGTAATATATCATCTGGATTACTTCTCAGAGGACATCTACTTAAAAGAAAATCTTCTGTCCTGTTGAAGGTTCACCTTATTTAATAAGTATAATTTCCATTCAAATGCATTCCGTAGTCCTGACCTTGACAGGTGAACACAAAATGTTTTTTTTCTCTCTTGTTTCACTTTCTAGAGCAGAGTACTTGATGGTGATCATTTTTAATGCTGCTGTCCTTTAGTGTCACAATCTAGGCCAAGTACCGTAATGATCTGTAAAGGTCTGCTCAGCTGGCCATCCAACACACACTCATCTCCACAGACAGCAGAATAAAAAGTGACCAGTCTTGGGAGAAACTTTAGATTTAAAAAATTTGAGCCAGGGCATGGAACGAGGACATCACATTATAGCTCAGGGAGATAGGGAGGGACGTGATCAGATGCCTAAAAGAGGCTCAGGTGCTGGAAACAGAAATTTAATGATGTCCCAAGAGGAGACAAAGCCAAAGCAGGCTGACCCTGTCAAGTCAAAGCCAAGGATAGTTACCTTGCCAGGACACAGGACATGTAAATGGCTTGTCCCTCTTCGATATTTGACAATTTAGTGAACCAAACTAATTTGCTCATTGATGTGTTAGTGCAGCAATTGTGGATTTGGGTTGGGTCTGTGCTATTATTTGGTGTCAAAAGTGTTAGAATATTTGGTTAATAACAGTAGAATTCTTCAACCACACACCAGTAAAATGATTTGGAGCAAAACAAAACAGAGATGCTGCTGACATGCAACACTGTTTCTGTCATTGAAATGTAGAAGCTCTTGCTACAGTGACAGATGGTGCAGCCAGCTCGAAAACAATAGTGAAGGACAGAACAGCCAAGATGTCATGGTACATCCCTCCCTTCATCTGTATTGACTTAGTGTGAGTGCAAGTGAGACGACCTTACATTGGGCTTCTCTTATAACACACTACATCAACTTTATACAGTCTATGTCTATATTCCCAGGACCAAACCCTGCACAGCACCCTCTCATCAAGCAGGTCCAAAGGTCAAATGGCTGCACAGTCCGCCTCTTGTCAGATTTACAACTTACGAGAGGCCTTGAGACACATTCTTACATTTTCACAACACCGCAGATGACAGAGCACAGCCTCCCTTGGGAGACGCAATCTCCATCATCCCTACTGACCTTGAGATTGGACCTGACTTCACTTTGTCAATTAATTATAGAAAAAACTATGTTGATCTAAAAGTAAGTGCAGCCCATCCCACTGCAGTCACCTAAAAATGTTATTGGAAAGGCCAGTCTGCAGTGCAGTATTTTGAACTGCACCAAAAAAAAAAAAAAAAAGTCCACAATTCCAGAGTGTCGTTATCCTTTTTTTCTGTTGGTCAAACACAAGATATACTGTCCAATAAAATAGGCAGGATAATATCATAAACAGTAATTCTTATACAGTATGTGTGTGTTTGACATCCCAGTACAAACACAGACTCAGACTCCCATCTGAGGATTTAATGTACGTTAAGTCCAGTTTAATTTAGATACACCATGTAAGATTTGTACAAGCGTGTGTTCTTATGTGAAGTTTATGTTGGAATCTGCTTTGTGCTGGAGCCGATTGCTTGTTGACATCAGCTAACTCCACTAAGCTAATAACAGTTTTGGTTGCCTTCATCCAGCCTATATATATTGATTTTTCAGAGAAAATCTTTATGCTCACTCTTGAGCTCGTATGTGGCTTCTTCATTTCCATCAGAATGCAACACTAGATAACGTTAACTTGACTTTGCACACACTAATGTAAATAACACATTAAATACAACATATTAATAAAGGAAATACATTTGCATACATTTGGATTTTTACAATACATTAATGTGTAAGTGCTAAATAATTTAACACTTACACATTAATGTATCACATGAGTACCACATGAATTGAGCCTGAACTCATGTGGTCGCCATCAGCTGGAGAATTATTAGGTTTGAGAGAAGCTCATATGTACAAAAATCAGCAATAGTGACCTACTTGAAAATACTGTGTGTCTTTGGCAGTTAAGTACATGACTAGATACTGCATTGATGCAAAGACTTTCATCTGAAAAGCATCCAAGCTGGCTCTACTGCACCGAATTCTATGACTCATTGGATTCTGTAGCAATCATAGTGATATCCACCTTCGTATTTAGACAGGACCATTAACCCATAAAGATCCAAACAGCCACCAGTGACCAAAAGCATCTACTGATCTAAACTGTTTAATACCTGTTGATCCACTAATCCTATCAAGACATGTAAATAATTGGTGTAAAATACAGTTTGTCATCTTTTCATGGTCATCAGATATGACCCATTTGGACGTCCAAAGGCTCCGTCAACATGATATCATGAATTGCGAACAGATAACACGCCACTTTTAATTGCCGTGTTATCTGTACACATTATAAACTTTCCATGTTTATGTTCACGCCACGTAAAATACCACACAATTAGTGGTTAGGGTTAGGGTTATGGTTAGGTTTAGGGTTGGCAGTTACAGATATGCAAACTGGAGATCTTGGTGTACATTGACACACGATCAAATGGCACTGAATAACACTCAAAAAGATGAAAATGCATACTTATAGCATTCCAAATGCCATAAGAACAGACGTGACATACAACACGATTTCATGAGATCAGTCTGGCTCTGTAGTGAATGTGGAAACACCGTCATCTTCTGCAACATTGATTTCACTGTTGCAACTTTATTCCACTGTTGCTGCTGCTCATGCTGCTATACGCACCACCACTTTAACTGTACTGTTGCTGCATACTGTGAATTTTGCACATATTGAGGAATTATTATTATTTTTTTATCTTTTCAATTTTTTTTCTTTGCATATTTTATTACGGTAGTTTTATTCTACCCTATTTACCACATATATTCTATTTAGTTAGATTTTATTCTTTATCTTCTATACTAAAACTGAGACTTGGGTAACTACATTTCGTTGTCATGTACCATTGATTGAATGACAATGAAGCTGAGTCTGAAAACCCAAGGAGTTGGATCAATGACAGTGGATGGACACACTTGGTTTATATTTAGTTAATGATAGATTTGTTGAAAATGTCATTTTTTCCCCCCAGTTTTCTCTGTTTCTGATTCAACAACCTTTGAATTTACTCTGAGCTTTAATGAGCATCTACATGATCGACGGATTAAATATAGGAAAATACCAAAAATTGTGTAGATCAAGTATGTTATATGGATTTGTAAATTAGACTGCTGCAAACCATCATCACCGTGTCAGATTAAGTGTTAGATTGTCTCTCGGGTAAATGCATTTAAAACCATATCCTGAACTTGGAACCAGCTCTCTTCAAAATTAAGCAAAGATAAGTCCTTCTAAATGGAAGAAAGAGATCAAATAATGAGCAAAAGAGATGACTGTGTGAATTAGTAACATTAGAAACTGAGTTTATTTCCACTGACATGCTGTATTTAAGGCTACTGCTTTTTAGGTCCTCTCAAACCTCAGCTTGATGTTACTTTAATTCCTTGGAGAAGCTTCCTTACAGATAGTATTCTCTTCAGATAAATATACACAGGCTTTCTGACATGCACTCGCCTTGACCCCGTGCACTTCTGAAGAAAACACATTAAGTTTTTTTCAATATGTGGACTCTTGGTCTTTACTTCATCGCTGCCCCCACAGCCCTGCACTTCTCACTGTATCCTTGCAGTGATAAAAGAGAAAACCGCAGCTGGTGAAAGGACTGCAGATATTAGTCTTTATCAGACTTGTGAGACAGTGACACTTATGAAGACCTATGTCATTTAATATACATCATCAGCTTTAACTCTGAAAATGGAAGCTGAAAGCACAAGCCAGTGCCTCAGGCAACTCAAGGCTGGGCTAAGCAGAAGGCCAAAGGAAAAATCATCCTTGTCTCTCAAGGCCACCTCAACAACAGTCAGGAAGGAGGAATGTTATACACTGATCTTTTCAGTCTTCTCACCTTTTGACAGACTCAGTGTTTCAATCTAAAATTCTAGATCTACAGAATATCTCATGAAAAGAAAAGCTTCACCTTACCTTGTGCATTTATGTCTAAAATAGACCCAGCATTGAATCTGATGCAAAAAGATTTCATTATTTCTCAGTCACACAGTATCTTCACCATATTATCAGCAAAGAAATAATATCCTATTTTGTCTGAGGCCTTTCATTAATCAATTTAGAAGCGACAAGCAATTATTTCTCATGGTTAAAGTGCATGCCATCAATCTGGACTGTCCAATTAGCCTCTACAGAACTTTAGAATGAGTACTTCACTTGACCTCCCTTGCATAAATGTTGTGAAGCTGTATGCAGTAAGTTTTCATCAAGAAACTTTAAAACTGACCTAAATAACTTATGTATATTTCAAAGTTTTCATCACTTCTCATTTATTCATTGACTGTTTTAATTGTTTTGCTGGCAACACTCCGTACATGTGGGTGATTGTTGAATGATGAATGAGCAAAAATACTTAAAAAATATCAGTAAATTATAACTGTAATGTGAAAAAAAGTTTTATCACTTGTGTAAGTTAAGCTGGAGAAAAAAGCATTTTAACTTTTAAAAATGTACATATATTTAAATTAATGATAGTAAACAAAATATATTTAAGTGGAAAAGTTGCAGTGAAGAAGCTGCAGAGATAATGAAATGTAGTATTGCAGTGTTGGTACCTAGACTAGTGTTCAGTCTTTTGCAGGCCAAACACACACTGTAGGAATATAACACTTGTTTTGCCTGGAGCCACATAATATGATATCTACCACATGCAAAAGAAAAATACCTGCTGTGAATCGTTTTAACCATTTTAGCAGAGATAAAACAAAAAAAAAAAAACAAAAAAAAAAACAAGTAACAAAACACACTGATACTGATAGTTTTGGCACAATTGTGGTTATCTGGGCAAAAACAAGTTCCTCACTGGCTTCAATCACAGTTATGTGTGTACAGTTGCCTTGTAGTGTTATTAGCAGTGGTAGTACACAGCATTATTCATTGTGCCCAAATCCCTTGTAAGTATGCCCACCTGGCACCAATGAGGATGTGGCAATGTTGACAGCGCTCATAACACGATGTGTGATGTGATCTCAAACACTGTTAATCTCATCTGCTGTTGAGGACATGAATGTATCTAATACCTGCTTACATGTTCTGATCACATACTGTAGGAAACGCCAGTGTCCTGGAAATGGAGGTTAATAAACACAATATAAACACAAAAGGTAAACACCCTGTTTTGCAAACACAGTCAAATAAAACATCTGATGGTTCAGTCATTTCTTTTTGTTTTGCTGCAGGCTTGATTTTTAATCTATTTTCTGCGTTTGCAGCACTGGTCTCTAATGGCCTAAACACAGTGCAGCAGAGGATGCTGACCTTCCATCTCCAAAATGCTCAGATCATGTGTTTTTGATGTGATGAGTTTGAATAAGGAGCTTGTCTCCCCTGTGGCAGCTCTGTCCAGCCTTGCATGGTCTTATAATTTAGTAAATGGAAATTCTGTTGGCATAGTGCAGAACCTTCAGCTCCTTATCTGTTTTAATCAGATGCTGTGAGAATAGACAGCAACAAGCAAGTGTGAGATCCACTCTCTCTGATCATTACATCAGCTACTTATTCCGCTAGCTGAATATTTATCAAATATGTTTTACCAAGCATGAACACAGCTAGGGAACATTGCGTCTGAATTCTAAATTTGTATTACATCAGTTTGTTTGAATTTTCCCTTTAAAAACTTCACCGGTGCATCAGTGTCTGGTCAAAGTTCAACAACTTTACAACATTCTGTGCAAGGGCTGGGCGATACGGAAAAAAAAATCATATCACGATATTTTTTTTCATATCAGATGATATCGATATGTATCATGATATATTTCAAATCACTATTTTTGTCAAGCTTAAATTTTCCATTAAGTAAGTTAAGTGCCTCTGTTGTATGCAGGAACCACAGCAGTTTGCACTCTACTTTTCAGTAACCTGGTCATCCAAGTTTTCGGTCAAATTTTCTCCCGAGGGAACACTCATTACCTCCCACTGCAGCCCAAACATTGGTGTGTGTGCTGCGGCTGCTCTTACGCCTGAGCTGTGTGCATCAACCTAACTTGATGCGGCTCTAGCGTGAAAAGTGTAAACTGGCTGTTCTTATGTCTGTCAAAACATGGATGAATTAATTCTATCGAAATTGTACCGTGCTTGTCTCATATTTCTATCAAGGAAAAGTTATTTCCTGATATATATCGTTACCATTTTATTGCCCAGCTCTATTCTGTGCTGTAACGTACAAGCCAACTACCAGGAAGAATGTCACAATTCATGTTTTATCAGCCTTATTTGATATTAAAGCATCAGTATTTTTTAGAAAATGTTCATATAAGATCATGGTTTGGTTTAAATATTATTAAATATCACTAAATACATTGTAAGACAAACACCAAACTTTGAGTTTTTAGTTTTAGACATTGAGGGCACAGACTATGCGGACTTATATAGTAAACTAAGCCCTGGTATATTTCTTTAAACCAAATCAAGTGCTATCTGTAAGTAAACCTAACCACCAAAAACCCTTAAATACACATATGAATAGAATTTATTTGAACCCTTATATTCTTAGGTGTGTCTGTCAAATTTGACCCAGTTCAACATTTGACAGCAGCAAGTAAGCAAATAAATAGATAAATAAGAGCTTTTAAATGTCGCATAGCATTGGGTAAATACTGGATATAAATGGTATAATAATTAATAAATAAACAATAACTTTAAAATGTTGTCACCATTTCCAATTCTAATAAAACCAATATAGCTTTTCTGTCTTCATGTCTCAGTTTAAATATACAGAGTATGTTTTTCCTCCATAAACAGGGGGTGTAAAATCCAAAAAGCACATACTCTTTGCTTCTTAAATACTGATTTAAGATTAACCTTGACACCAGAGAGGCTGCTCACTTCATTATACTGCATTACAACATCAGTCTAAGTAGATCTGTTTAGTTTTTAAAAGCCATGGGCCATTACAACTATGTAAAAATAGATATATATGTGTATTGACAAAAGCAGAAAAATAAACCTCTTTGTTTCAGAAGCACTGATACTGTACATATCCATGGTTGGCAGAATGTAGATTGGCAGCGTTTTATTTCTGACGTCTGGGTTGCAGTATATAAAAGATTACAAAGGATTTGCTAATTGTACATTTTTGGCTGGTTTGCTGCTTGTGACATGTGGTAAACCTTTTTTTTTTTTAATTTTTTTTTTTACTGTTGTTGTTTCCTAATTATATTTACCACTGTAAAAAAGGTAATATAAAAATGTATATATCTGTCTCATTATATCAGCTCTCTTTAACACTGCTCTGCGCTCTTACTTTCTTTGCCAGGTGGCCTTTGATTCCTTCAAAATGTCAGGAAAATCAGTTGTTATCTTGTTAGCAAGATGTTCCCAACAGTCTATCTTTAGTCTCTCTCTTATGGTTCGTGCATGGTGATTCTTCAGCAGTGACACCACCTCCGATGACTCACTGAGCAACAGACACCAGAGATTATTAATGTTTTTACAAAAATAGTTACACAGAGATAACAGCAGCAGTAACCCATGGTTACAGAGATGACGTCACCTAGTGTCAATGATCTCCTCAACACTTTCCTTCCAATTTCCTAATATCTGAGGTGACAAGCAATTGATTTAGGATGTGTTGTTACAAAAGTAATTTTCATTTGTAAAACAACAAAAATACATTTCAATTCATTTGCCGCCACAGCCCCAGAAAATGAGTCAATATTTTTCCACCTGAGGGAGATGTGCCTGAGTGGTGTCTCGGCTCATTTGAGAAATGTTACATCACCAGGAAAGTTCAACCCTTGAACTCTCTTTAGTAATCTTTGGTAATAAGTGAGGGGAGAAAAGAAATAGAATGTTTGCAGAGGAGAGAAGTGTGGCCGTAATGAAGCGGCTTCCTGCAGGGTAATAAAGGTCTGCATCTAATGCCAAGGGCAGCCAGGCAAACACAAAGACCATTACAGCTGAGCGGGCTGGCTTACCGTTCTGTCTGGGAGGCCAAAAACAGCTCAGAGACAGCACCCACCCCCACCTGCTCTTGACTGCAGATACAATTATCTTGTGATGTTGCAGCCAATATTTCCTTCTGGTGCCAAAGGTGAAGACATGTTAGAAATGTCATTTTTCAAAAATACTTTTTCTCTACTAGAATGGGGAGTGCAGTCCCTGGAGGATTACTTCAGGACAGCAGGACAGAGGAGAGAAGCTGAGAACAGCAGACGGGAAGACATGTGCTAAAAGTACTTGGTCTTATTTTGCTATGGCTGATGCATGATGAAATATAATTGCTTTGTAAAAGTACAATGTAAATGCACACTTTTTACTTCCCTTCTAGTAACCAAAGATAAATCTCTTATAGTGTAGGCTATAGTAACATTTCAACTGACAGCATTTAATGAAAATAACTATTTGACGCCAGGCATTTTTTAAGCTAATGAAGCATAAAAAGCAAACCAACTTCTAATTGCTGGAACTTTTCTTTTAGCTTTTTAAAGGGAAAGAGGTGGAAGAATCATACTGAGATCTTTCAGTGCTGAGCAAAATAATTTGCACAAAATGAGATGCAGAAAGCTATTTGAAATCGCACTGAGGCTTGAAGGAGAAAATTGTAGAGTGATTTGTTAAGAATTTCCATTAACTGTGCATTTAATTTGCATGGACTTTGATAGCGTACATAGTGGCTGTACTGTATCTTATACTATGTGTAAATGAGTGAAACATGGTTGGCTTCCAAGTGGAAAACAAAACTATGTGGAAAAAGATGGCAAACGAGAGCAGAATCAGTTCATGTGGCTTAAGGCTGCACATACTGAATAATGCCAAAGAATCCCATATGTCTAAGGTCACACAAAGAGGTGTGAATATACAGTCATACAATTCCCACTATAATCTTGCTGCAGCTTTTAGCATAAGCAACACTAGAATAGATGAAAACTGAATTAAATGGCAACATCATTACTCTTCTATTTGACCAGTTACATAAGCTATAGGTTACTCCTACACATGAGATCTACTGTGCCTTATTATATATGGACTGAACTGCATAAAATGTACTATTCTCATAATGTGCTCATACTTCAAATATCTGGGGTTTTTTTTTTAACAGTTTAGATTTTTAGTCACTTTTTTTTTACCCTACCCAAAGGGGAGGCAATGATAAGAGATAGGGCAAATCAGGTAAAACGTTTGCGAGGGGCGGGGTTTGTTGTGCCTGGCACCACTTGTTTTTGGTTTGCTTTGTTTGTTTGTTTAACACTCCAGCAACAAAACTATTGCTTCAATTCATACCAAATTGGATTTATAGATTGCCAATGACCCAGAATAAATGTCATTACATTTTGGGAAGAGTATGTCAAAGTTCAAATTTTTTATGAATTTTTAAAATCTTTCCTTTTCCCCATTTACTTATAATGGGCAAAATTTCAAACAATCAATTTTATTTCATTTTACTTCAGACTTGGCACATATACAGAGGCAATTGATATGTTGACATCAGCACATGCATAGACATGATGACGTCAGTTGGATCGATGCCAAAATAAGATACAATATGTGCGAGGGGCGGGGTTTGTTGTGCCTGGCACCACGTGTTTTAAATGCACTGTCCTTTGTTGTCATCATCTTCTGTCACTATTTATTTCACTCAAGCTGTTTGCCAAATACTTCACTACCAATGTCAAAAAGACTTAAAGTAATCCAAAACAAAGCCTAAATACAGTTTGTACCACTGGAACTGTTTCCAGTAACAATCCAGCACAGACACAGAAATGTTTTAAAGGGATTAAACTTCCCATTTTATTGCTCAAAATGTCCAGTTTCCTTGATTTTGCTCATCACTACTTTTTTGAACAATTATTCAACAGCTGAAGAGTTTGGCATCAAGTACTTTAGATGACACAACAAAAATATAAAGTGAACTCCCTTTACTTTAAACTAGTCATTTTCACCTCTAAACAACTTCAAGTCAACAGCCTGCTCAGTGAGTGTGTACTGTAATGAAATTAGTTTGAGAACATGAAAATCTTTCCCTATGAGCTGTAACATCAAAGCTGGTATACAATTAGGCTTCACTCCAAATATCATCTATTTATCTGTTACCGTGCCAACACCATTAGCTGATCTGTCACAGTGTTGATTTCTTTTTGAGTTTCAATGAACAAGATGTCAGGGGGAAATTTTTGATGGAGATGCTTATTTTTAGTCATGGGTCAAAAAAGGTAGTGCAAACAGAGTGAGCTGAGGGAGAAACATCAAGGAACGTCCTTGTGTCGCCACCGCACCTATCTGCAAATCACATGTATATATTAGCACAATTTAGTTTCATATCAACATATCTAAGCATGTGAACATTAGTGTTATAACTGATCATGCCTTTTTTTTTTTGACAGAATAGATTTTGTTTACCATAATAACACTGCCTTCAAGAAATGTAATCACTCAGCTTAGTGAATACCAAGACCTAGGTTGAAAAGTAGAGAAATGAATCACACTGTAATCATTAATAATAACCCAAACCACAGCACTTAAAACATAAATACCTGGATTTAGATTTTTATTTCCATCATCTGCCCCAGTAACCTCCTATCTACAATGGAAAAGTAGTGAATCCCTAAATAAATCATTTTGCTGAAATCTGGGGTTTCCAAACAATGTCAACACTTATTCTGGCTACTGCACTGAAAATGTTATCTGAATTATTCTGAGACGTTCAAAATAAAATGCCATGGATTGGGTATTGAAAACTGAATTTTCTGAAGTGAACTACAGAAATGTTGATTGCATAATTAAACTCCTCACAGCCTTCAAGGATTCACAGTAGAATAAGTATCTAGCACAATGCACTGGTTTGGATTAAAGCAGAATTACCTGATCTTACCTACATGATAATGAGAAAAGTTTGTGGGAGAGAGATTCTTGATTAAATCTCAAATTTTGCTTATTTTTTCTATCTGTTCATCTATCCACCTATCCATCCACCCATCTGTCCGTCTATCCATCCATCCACTCTTCCTTCCTCTGTCTCCTTGTATTACACGGTAGATATATCTTTCAGACATACAGGGACAAACTAATCTGATGGAAAGACTAAGCAGTGATTTCAGGCTCCAAACAAGAACGTGTCTCACATGAGCAGTGATGCGGTTTTATAGCTCCCCTGGCACCGAGCAGAACATTTAAAAGGCACGGCTCAAATGAGCTTAGCACACTTTATTACCCGTCTGCAAACAGCTTAAGTGTCAAGCAGCACATCCTTGAGTTAGTAATGTTCACAGGCATACTGAAAGATGAGGGCAATTAGCCCGGAGAAGTGCACATGGGTGGTACAGAAGCAAACAATCAAAGCCCTACAGGCTAAAATAATAAAGCATCTCCTTACACTCAAACTTTCATATAATACAATGATCAGTGCTTGTGCATACAACCCTGGTCTGTAGAAATACACTTTAAGATGTATCTGGGTGAGTGGATGATTTTGAAAATGAATCCACCAAGCTGCAATGTTTCCTATTGTTGACATGCAAATTGTGTCTAAATGCCAACCGTTGCATTGTAATTGTAACATCATTGAATTTAGAGTATTGTCATTTTTGTCTATGACTGTTGAGGAACTGCCAAACACCTTCATCTACTGCTTTTCCTTTCTTCCCAACTTTGTCATAAGGAACTCAGATTTGAGTCTTTATATACAGCAAATGTCTAAATGTATCTTAGTTGTAGGTTATCTTATTAATTTGCAATAATTTGTTGCGTCAGTTTAGCTCAAATAGAAGATAAAAAACAAACATTTTGAACCAAATGGCACAAAATACTCCATAAAATGAAGGTCTGTAACATGCATCAAGTAAACAGTTAGCTTTAGGATGTGACAGCATCATCATGGTTACAAGAAGAATACAACATGTCATTATGTGTTAAGAAAAGCACTGGTTGATTTCCACATATCAACATTTACATTCATTCATTCATTCATGTACAATATGCAATACTTTAATTTCTGAAAGGCCACACAGTTTTGTTTTGGTTAAGCACTGGTCTTGTGGATTAAAAGCACTTGAGGAGTGTTTAACAAAGAGTATGTATAACAATAAATAAAGTACTTTTGTGGATTGCTTGTTGAGTCCATTTACATATATTCCCATGTTCTCATTGCCATCCTTTACCACCCCATGTAAAACCGTTAAGCGCCGCCACTGCCATCCTGACCTCATCTCCTCCCACTAAAGCGTTTGTCCTCATATAACATCATCACCAGGCAGTTAAGATATTTAATGAACACTTTCTCATCACCCACATAATCATTACCGTTTTAACCTCCCTTAACCAATCCAGCCTTGTTTTTCAGGTTATGTTGGGCTGTATGTATGCTGTTGTCCAGATGTTAAATAGTAAAGTCAGCTTTAATTCATTTTCTTGAGGAATGATAAGTTGCAAAAATATGAATGTGAGTGTGACAAATGCTTTGGGAAATAAAAATAGACAGCTATGACAGGTGTGTTACAGGACATGTACCACCGGTGTCCTCCTGCCAATCATCTGTTACAGTGTTGCTGTCTGAGTGATTAAGGAACGTTCAGTTTGCCTCTAGGCTATAAGAGAAAAAAGCAGTCAGGGTGCTGGAGGGGTTTTGTTTCTATTATGGGAGAGGTCCTTTTTACCCTTTTTTTAAATATGAATTGTCTGTCCTCTCAAAATAGCTCATTTGAAGTGTCATTGAGCGGGTGATAACGAAGGCTGTCAACAGTCTACCTTTAAAGATCGAAGGTCATGAAAATGTCTTTTTGCTTCAAATGATGTGTTTTGAAATTCAGGCTGGTATTTCCACGTAGGGAATATTCACCTGCACCTGCAAGGACAGCACCTTCCCAACTCAGCTGTGATTTATCACCGCAAATTAAGTTTCAGTGGAGACTTGCCCTGCTTCTCCAGTCCTGACAGCGTACAGGGGCAATGTGTTCTTCAGCTAATTTAATAATGTTCTGTTTGTTTATTAGAACCTTTATTTATACAGGGTTAAGGCTTTAACATTCACAAACTGAGACTTGGTCCTTCTGCCTCCCCTCAGCCCTGAGCACTGAACCCATTCACAGTTTAATTAACATCATATGCCTGCTCAGCAAAAATACGAGAATCCAGGAGGGTTTAAGAGGTTCAACTGCTTCATGAGAACTGGGACAGAACTTTATGACATTGCATGATGTTGTTTGTTTTTAATCCTGTTGTGCTTTAGTGTAATAACACACAGAGCTGTGTAAAGTCTGAGCAGACCATAAATAGAACTTTCTCTGCTGAATATATTTTAAATCATTGAGATTGTGAAATACGCCTTAAACAAGAGAGATCCTGAGCACCCTTTTAGCATTATTATTACTATGTATTTTAATTTTGGTGTTCCCTACTGATTCTATACAAGAGCTCCTTCAGACAGAAAATGATGTCTGCTTTTATTCCTGTGTATTAACATTTTATCACTGTTGAACAAGCAATTCAAGTGAAAACCACTCATCTTGTATTTTTCTGTGTAAATATCAGGGTAATATAATCATGCATGATATCTTGTGCACTGCCTGTTTTTAGAGGTGTTCATGCATCACTATAAGAGAGTTTGAATATTTTGGCACAAACTTTCACTTGGACTGATAATAATTTGGTGGCGAAGGGTCAAAGATCAACTTTGCTGCAATATGTTCTATAAATGGGGCTATATGAGTGATTTCTACTTTCAAATATAATTTTAAAAATTCTAAAAGTATAATCAGAGAGTTTGGAATAAAGAGCTCTGAAGTTAGGCCAAAGACACCAACGTCTTGGATTGTACGGATATAAACTGAATGTATTCACCTCAGAGGACAGTTGGATTTAAATAACCACTAAAGTACATAGAGGTGAAATATTATTTTAATTCAAATATTGAAGTATTAGGATGAATTGTTTTATTAGTTAGTAGTTAATGTTTTAACATAGGATTCATTTGTTTACTCTGTTTTATTTCAATAACGTTGGTGATGAGTTCTTTATGACCAGGATTTATGTTTTACCCTGTTCTAGTTTAAATATTTTGGTCAGTATGTTAAGCTTGTTAAGCTAGGAAACATCAGTATGGATAGGAGTTAATTATCTTCTGTCCTTCCTTTAGATAAATGTCTAAACACACATACTATTGTAAAATATAGGTGATAAGAAGTAAACTTATTGTTGGTGTAAGTTTACTTAGAGTTGAGGCCCCACCTCTGTTTGATCTAGTTAGATAAAGCTAAGACCAACCCATATGTATGGGTGACCCGTCCATAGGGAAATAAATGTACAATTCATCTAATATTCGGGCTCATTGTTCTTTGTGACCTCAGTGCTAAGTAGCCATCTTATTTGTGAACAGAATAAATGTTGTCAACTTTGAAACCTAGATGAATCCAGACTCATCCCTGGACCTTCCACTAAAAGAACACGTTAACAGAGGTGATTTGTGGTTTTATTGTGGCTATTTTCGGTCTACAAAGTTAAATTGCTAAGCTAACGGAACTATAATGTAAACTATCAGCTGACACAGCACATGAAGATGATAAATAACTGGAAAATGTCAAAATTACTAGCCATGTTTTTGTTTGAAGAAGAAAACTTGATGATACCGTAATAAAAATGTCTGTAAACAATGGGCTTTATACTTTATTCAGTCAGTGATGCAGTCTGTGGATACATATTGTTGATTTGTTGGTGCTTTTGGTAATTCTGGTACATGACTTCACCCTGCTGTTGAGAAGAAACATTAGTTCTGCACAGGATAATATTTTTTTTTATAAAGTACATTACCAAATGTTTACAATATGAAAAACTTGCAGGAAATGTGTAGCCACTGAATTCCAGTTCCTACTGGTCATAGAATGATAGAAATTGAAAAACGTGCCTGAACATATTATGGTACAAATATAGTGGATGCATCTGACTGAACTGATGGTTTTTGTTTTAAGAAAATGCTTCATGAAGAAAATGACTGAAATGTTGTTCCACCATCTGCACACATTCTGCACCTACACATTTTGTAATGCAGCCAGCTGGTTTTATGTTTGAATGACGATAGAGCAGAACAAGCTGAACCACACTAATCCGCAGAGCTGGTGGTATACCTGTTTTAGTTCCACTAAAGAGTCAGACATCACATTGAAAACTCACCATGCTCCTATGTGAAGACAAATCACATCATGCACAAATCAATAACTGACTGAGGTAAGTCATTTTGTCACTTTACCATCAACCAGTGCAAGCAACTGGAGAAAACTGTGACCATAACTTGGTTATACGTATAAAACTTGGACTGCTATTTGGTTAGAGTAAATTGAATGTGTTAAAGACAATTTTTAAAAATTAATTTGATGATACAATTTATTCGATGTCTCTCTGGGTACTCTGGCTTCCTCCCACCATCCAAAGACATGCACTGGTAGGTTCATTGGTTCATCTAAATTGCCCATAGGTGTGAATGTGAGAGTGATTGTTTGTCTCTGTATGTCAGCCCTGTGATGAACAGGTGACATGTCCAGGGTGTACCCCGCCTTCGCCCATAAGTAGCTGGAATAGGCTCCAGTGACGCCCGAGACCCTAGTGAGGATAAAGGGGGTTTAGATAATGAATGAATGAATTCAATGTATCAATTTTCTTTCATTTATATTTGTTTTTTCATAAAGCATATGGAAATAACATTGCAGCACCTGGCTTTCACAGTACATTAGTTTACTGGTTAAATTTAACTGGTTACAGGCTCTGAAATGAAAATGGTTCAAGAGCCTTAAGTGGAAAAACCACAGGAAGATAAGTCAAGGACTTGCATAGACTTACTCAGCATCCAGAAATAAAGCTCTAAGAGCTCACCTCTGTATCCGAGTTACTGTACAAGCACCAATTTATCATCATACTTAAAACTCACGGGGGGGTTAAGTGCATGAGAAAATCCCGCCTATTAAGCTGATGTACGAGGGCAGTGATGGTCATTTAATTCTGCTTAAATGACCCAGAGGGATCCCAGCGTAGGCCATCATCTTGTTACGACTGCTTTCATCCTCAGCCAAACGTGCGGTGCTGTGAGTGAAGCTGGAATGTGTGTTTTTGCTCTTCTGAGCCAACACTCTGGTATGAATCCAAAGAGTATTGTTATGCTCAATTAATTTGTTTGGATTATCTAATTTGACATTATACAAACCGTGACAGTGTCAGAATTCACAGCACAGGACTCATATACCACAAATAGTGAATCTTTAAAAATATGAGTAGTCGGTGACAAGAGAAATTTCTTGCTGGTTTGGGGGTTATGATGATGATGATGATGATGATGAAGGGAATCTTTGAGCAAAAAAGAGAAGATACTTCAGGCAGATAGTGAGTAGGAAACTTCAGGTGAGTATATGAGGAGGGAGAACGTTAATTGTCAGGCAGGCGATCTGAGTTGGTGATCTTAGTTAGGTAAGTGGGGAAACATGATGAGAAACCTGCAGGCAAATATTTCATATGTGATGGGGAGAGATCTGCGGGTAACAGAGAAGGATGAGACACCAAGGAAGCTCCTGGAGAACGTACAAAGTTAAGTGCAGAGATGCAGTCTGAGAAAGGGTTCCACTGAACAGGACGAGTGAATAATAGAAACTTTGCAATTTGTGATCAATGCACATGGGGGAAAAATCAGTCTCAGAAGAACTGACCGTATGGCAAAAGAGTAGGCAGTAATGAAGTCAAAAATCGATCCAGAGTCAAAAACAGGAGAATGCTTACTCTAAAATAAGGCTGGCTTGGAGTGAACACAGGAGACTGGCAGGCTGGATCAGGAAATAGAATCATAGGCAAGGAGCAAAAATGAAACCGATGTAGGACTGGGCAATCTCATATCTTAGACCGTGATCAAACCTAATTTGGCATATGATCTATATTTTTAGTAGAAATCGTGTCACTGAAAAAAATAAGTGCATTGTGAAAACTTTCTTACGCAGATAATTTTGTTTTAAACACCCTGAACACAAGTTTAGTTTTGATCTTTTGTAGACAGCATTGTATCATGGCTTTGTAGCATTAACGTAGGTATAAGCTAGTAATCCATTTAGAGCACTGTGTTTTAGTCTCCTTTAAATAGTAGCGTTTGTATATTACATTGTGTCACTGCTGAAGAAATAATGACCGATGAAAGGATAACTTCAGACAGCAAAGAATTACTTGTCTTGAGATGCTGGTCCGACGTCTGAGCTCCAACATGCAGTGAGTGTGATTTATACAGATGCTTTAGATGTGTTAGAGTACAAATACATTTTCACGTCATTATACAACTCCACTGGGACAAAGTAGGTCTTCAAGGTAATTCTACATAAATAATGGAACTATCACTAATTTTTATGCTCTTAAAAAATGCGGACTGATGTTTATATCACTTTGATATTGTTAAAATATTGCAACTATGTCAAAATGATACAAAAATGCGGAGTTTCTTGTCAGACACAAACAACAAAAACACATCATACAAAGTTAAAGTCTCAGGAAACCAGAAAAAAAGAAGAAAACAAGCCATTACTTTGGTTGTGGCTCACCTACATTTTGTAAGAAAACTGTGATTCTACTTGAAAAGATCTTCAAGCTATCTTTTGGCAAGACCGCCCAGGCCAATGTGCTGTAGAAACTCACAGAAAAACCTTCAGGAGACGTAGTGTTAAACCAGAACTGATGTTAGACGTGCAGCCGGTGGTTATGGAGGTAAAGAAACAATAAAACTGCAGATGATTGAAAAACAGGCATAGAGGCAGTGGAGGCTCATCAATGGAGGGCGCCGCTCCACCTGTCTCACATGAAGAAGAAGACGATTGAAATCCCCTTAAATAATTTTACAAAATGAAATATTATTTTGATACACGGTTGAGGTCTTTAGTTTAATCTTTTTAGTAAATGGTAGTTTAATGTTGTTAGGATTCCTTTGTTTCATTAGACTTTTTTGTTT
>JAPQRP010000019.1:42869254-42882741 GCA_037367295.1 Apogon hyalosoma
TCTATCTATCTATCTATCTATCTATCTATCTATCTATCTATCTATCTATCTATCTATCTATCTATCTATCTATATTTCAGATATACGTAAATATACTGTAAAACCTGATATTTGATTAGGTTAACAACCAAATTGCATGTTACATACATGCTGAAGAGGACCTCTAAATTTAGTAATTAAATGAGCGCTACAGCATTTCCACATAGGGTACACAACACTTGATGAAATGTAGGTTTTTCCAGCAGTGAGGCATTAAATTGCCTGGAGGATGTAGGTGAATGGCTGAAGGTGACAGGAGCATAGCTGAAAATAATATTACTATGGATATTGGATGCTCTTGCCTGAACAAATGAGTTAGAAAATGGAAAATAGTCAATGTAGAGTACATGTTCTCCGGTTTGAGGAAAGGGTGATTTTTTTTTTTTTCCTCTTCTGTGGGTTGTTTAAGCAACTTCATACTAAGACGTATGTTATTTGACTGTTGATTGTTAAGCAGTTTTAGCCAACTGCAGGCTAAGGGACAAAGGTGAGACTCAGGTCAGCTTATTTGTCAGCTTGCTGTCCTCCAGCAGAAAAAAAACAAAAAAAAACACGCAGGTCAACTCAGACTGCTTCTCTGAAAGTGTTTTTGCACCGTTGCTCTTATTATTAGGATTCTGATTTCACTAGTGCACTGACCTGTGGGGATTCACAGGTTCTAGATGTGGTAGATTTTGTGCTGTTGTGCAAGGGTGTCCAATCCTGTTCCTCGTGGGCTGGTATCCTGCACGTTTTAGATGTTTCCCCCTTCCAGCACACCTGATGGTCATTATCAGGCTTCTGCAGAGCTTGATGATAGGCTTATCATGTGAATCAGGTGTGCAGGAAGAGGGATACATCTAAAACATGCAGGATACCAGCCCTCGAGGACCAGGATTGGACACCCCTGCTGTTGTGTAATCGTGCATGCTATACTGCATTTGTCCAGCAGTTACTGCCAAAGCCTTCTGGGTATAGCAACATGATTGTAAGACCAAAATTACTAATATCTCCCAAAAATAAAAATTGCCATTTTTGCTAGTCTGTTCCTTGACCAAAAATACATAAGTACGCCAAATTGCAGCAATCAGCTTTGTACGGATTTTGTGTGAATCCCAAGACAAACATACACGCGCGCACATAGAGGTCGCTTGGCTTTTATAATATAGATGTGTCACAGCAAGAGCAGTTGTTTAAGACTCTGTGGCTAATAGAATAATAATCGGATCTGATGCGTTAACATCCACTTCAGAAATGTGATAATTGAAAAACATGCTTCTGAAAAGACAGAGAAAGTCAATGTTCAAACTACAGAGCAGCTCTTCTCCTATAAGTGTCATACTCCCTTTGTTTAAATTTCATAATAAGTTTTTTGGTTTGGCTTGGGTGAATCCCACCTTGTATTTGCCTGATTCAGAGTTGGGAACAACTTTGTTGATCGGTGTCCATAAAATACAGGATTATCTGGTTTTCTATCTGGGAAGTGCCAACATGAAACACACTTGAGTGCATCTGTGCTCTCTGTCGGAGTTTGACACACTGGAGTCAAATCTTCAGAAACACCACATCAGTACATGTCGGCTCACCTGCAAGTACCGCACGGCTCTTCGGTGACCATGGAAACCACGCCACAGCTGCGTGGACCACACCCAGCCCACCTGGAGTAAACCCTGGAGCATTAGTGTTACTGTTAGCTCTGGTATTTGCACTAGCTGCAACGTGTTTAGCATTTAGGTGGTGCCGGAGGCTTGACTGCAGTGTTGTTCAAACTCTTTGTGGCATAGTTTGCACACAGCAGCGCTCACATCTAGGCCATTTGACCCATTTGGACGTTTGGATGCTCCATAGTGAACATGGAAACTACGTCATTTTCTACAACACTGATTCACCAGTAAAAAAAACTCTGTCATTTATCACCAGTTTGATAAATGACAGTGGATGGAGACGCTTGTTTTATGTTCAGTTAATGATATCTTTGGTGATAAAGTCACTTTTTCTACACTTTTCTGACATAATAACCCTCAACTTTAATCTGAGCTTTTATGAACATCTACATGATCAGTGAATTAAATATAGGAAAATACCTGATTTTCACTTAAAAATGCAAAATGCAGAGGATCCATGATAAACACTTACGAAAGGTTAAATAAAAATAAAAAATAAAAAAATTGTAATTGCCACAAAAGTAGTAGCAGGTCTTTATGGGTTAAATGTGTTGTTTTTTTAAAATGTTATTTTTCCTGCAATTAATTAATTGAAAATGAACGTGTTCAAGTCCCAGCCCTAATATATTTTTAAGTGGTATATAAAGGTGAATCAGAAGTATTCAAAAACATCCAAAATAAGCTCAGACCACGAAGGTTTAGTGGGCTCGGTGAGGTTAAACCAGTAATTGAGTACCAGTAAACTTCATGACAGAATCATAACTCCTTAAACACTTCCATGACAGAGCTGCTGGACAGAAAAATAAGTTTAATTCAGTAAACAAGATTTCCAAATGTCCAACCTGGCAGCCACGCTAAAGCTAGCTGTCAATCACTACACAAACACGGCAGACAGAAAACACTCACCTGTCAGTCATAGCAGACACTCCCTTAATTATACACAACGTTTCTCTTGATATAATCTAGACAGAAGAGATGCGTTAGAAATTATCTTCTGTCATAAAGATGGAGGACCAAATCACTTTTGTACCAAGATGTAAATATGTGTATTTCAGCTGCAAAGTTGACCAGTTTAATATGGGAGTCTACGGGGATTTGTTCATTTTGGGTCGGCCTCCAGAGGACCTTCAAGTCACTGCAGTTTTTGACATTTAAGCATCACCTTCATTTTTCAGCCCTGAAGGTTTCCACTTGAATTATACACACACACACACACACACACGCACACACACACACACACTCACACACAAAATCTGAATTCTACATATTTTATTCCGTTTCTGCAATTAGATTCCCATAAGCCCCCTTTGAATCTCATCCACTGAAACTTTAAATTTTATAAACTTCCTTATTTCAGCCATAAATAGCTTTAAATAAAACTGTTACTCACTGAAGGATCTAACATGTCTCTTGCTGCTTAAAATCAGGTTTTTAATGGAAAGGTTGTAAAGCTATGATGATACTCCTTGGGTGAGAATCCCAAGATAGTGTAGCTGAACCACATTCTAAAATAAGAAGTAACCATGCCTTCACTGTGGCCCACAGCAGAATAATGTAAAAAGTAATACATTAAAATTTAGAGGACTGTTATAAGGTTTGGGGGAACTTGTTGTTGGCGGACGAAATTCATTATCAGCTTGAACCTTGCCCCGTTGTTCTTGGAGGCTGACAGACAGGATGGCTGCTCATTGCTCCTTTCCTGCGCCCACACCCAGAGGACATGGTGATGGATGATTGGCTGAGGACAGCTGCTGCTCTGCCTCTCAGGAGGGTAACTAATAGAACGGGGGCAAGTGGGCCGGTGCAGAGAGTACAGACAGAAAAAAAAAGGAAAAAAAAAAACAAAAAAACACCCTCAAGTACTGAAAAGATGCCGTCGCTTATCAGCAGGCAAAAGACACTGACAGAATTTCATATTACTTTCTTGTTATCTGTTAATAAGTCAAACGGATTAGCTGATGATTATCCTTAGAGTAAATCAATGCATTTTCAAAAAACATGCCCTCTCTTTCCATGGCTGCATACAATATGAAAATGTTCAACTTTAGCATATTTTATGACAATTACCTGCCCTGTATTAACACACTACACTAAGCAACTTTAAGAGCACACATTTAAAAATTTGCTAGAATTGTCATGAGATGTACTCAAATGCTCCAAACACCTTCTCAGACACACAATATTACTGTCGTTCTGCCTGACTGATTGTGCTTTTTTCAACCACAGACCAATCTATGTAAGTTGTACTCACAAGTGTACAAACTGGGGAGGGGAGTGAAAAACTGGGATGGTAGTGTAGGCTTTGTACACATGTGACCCTCCCCATAAAAACCCTGAAGTAAAAAGGGGGAAAATGTCTGTAGCAAAAATGTCACGCTTGAGTGCAGCCAACCGTGATCAGGCAGTCAGGATGCTGCGTGCAGGAATTCACGCAAACAGACGTTGCACGTCACTTTGGTGTCCATCACTCCACCATTCAAAATCATGTGTGTATGTCTCCCAGAATGTGTGCAATAAGAACAACAACTATAATTGGAAGAATAGTCTGTGAATTAAAAGTAAAACATTCATGAATTTCATTGTGCATTTTTAAAGTTACTTAGTGTTTGTCAGTAATTCTAATAATAATGCTTTCACAAAAGAGAAAAGTGAAATCTTTAAAAATCACCTTAAAAAATGGAAAAGTCAATTTTATTTATTTATTATAAACGTAAGACGGTGGTGCAATGGATAGCACTTGTGCCTCACAGCAAGAAGGTTTGATTCCAACACCAGTCGATGGGGGTGGGACCTTTCTGTGTGGAGTTTGCATGTTTTCCCAGTTCTCGGTTCTCTCCGGGTACTCTGGTTTCCTCCCACCATCCAAAGACATGCACTGATAGGTTAATCGGTTCATCTAAATTGCCCATAGGTGTGAATGTGAGAGTGATTGTTTGTCTCTATATGTCAGCCCTGCGATGAACTGGCGACATGTCCAGGGTGTACCCGCCTTCGCCCATAAAGTAGCTGGGATAGGCTCCAGCGACCCCCGTGACCCTAATGATAATAAAGCAGGTTCAGAAAATGAATGAATATTATAAAAGCAGCAGGTAGTATGTCTTCTCAGAAGTTATTTCAGTGTTTTGTATCCCCATGCAGGCAACAAAGAAAGGACTTATTTTACTCGTTTAAAAAAATTAAAAAAAAAATCTTAGTAAGAACATCTGGGAGAGCAAAGCAGTCAATAATACAGCTAATAGCATATGTCCTAGAAAATTATTTCCCATATACTACCATACATCTTACCCTACCTCCTACTAAGAAATGTGCCTTTTTAAACAGCAAAACAATCAATCAGTGGATTGTTTGTAATCCTGAGGAAACTGCAGAAGGAAAGTCCCTGTTGAGGTTGTGACTACAGACATCAGGGCATTGGCTGCTGGAACACGCTCCTCTTACACTGGAAGGTTGAGACATGACTTGTGGATCCCAGACCACAGTAGGGTCAAGCTGTCATGTGTTGTAAGATGGGTCATTAACCCAAAACAGATTAATATTGTCAGAGGGATTTTATTTCATGCATTTCATGCCATGTTGATACATCTTTTGGTAATTATTTAGCCTTGAGATGTGAATCAGTTCCTGCAGACAGCTAATCTGAGATCCTTTACAAATGGCACGCTTGCAGCTTAACGGATAATTTTGTGATTTAGGTGCTGTGTTCAACTAAACTTATCAATGAGAACACTGGAAATATTAAAAAAAAAAAAACTTGTTCTTTTTAGGATAAGCTGTCACTTTTTAGGAGTAATGAGTGAGACAAAGTAACACCACGTGTGCAGTTTTGTGATGGTGATGTAAAATCATAGAAACACTTCATACACATTATGTCATTATTATTGTTATGCACTCAAACACAGCTTTATCAGTACGTTTTTTTAGTTTCTTTTGTGTTTATTTGTCTCAAACTTTGTAAGAAAAAAGAACTAAAAAAACCCTCAATCATTTTTATGTGCACCCATCAATGGTCATTAATCAGAAAAAGTAACGAAATACAATAAATTTAACATAGAAGTGTACATATGAATCAACTCATAAACACAATTTGAGAATGGACAGAAAGAAGCAAAAGCTTATCTAGTCCTGCCCCTTCCTTACTTTGTGTCAAATTCATAACCAAATATATTTCCTTCAGTGGCTATCTATCACATTAAATTAGAGAACAGGGAATAACTAGTCATAACACCTTTATATTGGTTGTATCATCACTGTGCAACCATTCTGCCAGAAATATACATAAACAGAGACTAAACTACACAATGTCTACAAAGCCCCAAACTACATAAACCAATCAACAATAACTCCTATTTCATATACCAAAACATGAATATAATTCTTAATATAGTTGTCTTTTTGTCCCTTAAAGAGGTTAATATAACAACCTCTCAACAACAGGGAAAGTCATGTACCAGAACACACCTTCTCCTACCCAAACCACTACGTCTCCACAAACTGTATCGCTCGCTGAATAAAGTAAAGCTCAGTTCGTAATGCTAAACACATCTGTCCTATCTTATCGACTTTTCTCCTCCATAAAACAAAAACAAAACTCAGTCAATTATTTTGCCAGTCATTCAAAATAACATCAACACTGTTTCATAATCTTCACATAACTTCACAGCTTCATAAGCCTCATAATCAAACACACTTGTGTAGAAGAACAGGTGTGATTTCAGCATCAAACTCTATTCTTTTCATTTAGAGGTGTGTCCAGTAGTGAAAACAGCAGTACCTCTAGCTTTTGCACTTTTACTTTGACTCTAAAAGTTGTTTCCTTGAAGTTTTCATCCCAACTTATCACTTTCTTATGCTTTGGTCAAAGGCCCCATGGTGATAGTTTCCATCACCATTGAGGACCAGCAGAGTGACTCACTACTCCCTCTAGTGGTCACATAAATTCATCGGAACATCATAAATAGATCCAGTTCACATCCCTACAATCCGATTCCAACTTCAAGACTCGTTATTCTGAACACTTCCATTTTTAGGTCATATTAGACTATTTTACTGTAGAAATACTGCATACAGTGCTATCAAAGATTACTGACTTTCTCACACTTTTGCCCATAATTTTGCCCAATAATTTTATTTTCAGACATATTCCTCTTTTTTATTCTATTCATACACAGCAGTGCAATGATGGACCAGTGCAATGATTTCATACTGAATCCCAGTTACATTTAAATTATCGAAAAATCCTATTATCACCATCATTTCATGAGAAATTTTTTTATTCAGACTTTTTGGGCAACAGTGTATTAGTCCTACAAACTGTAAAATCCAGGGTCATGAAGACTGGAGAAGAGTCAACAATAACAACTTTGTGTCCAAAAAATAACTAACATTGCTAGACAACTGTTAAAAGTTACTCTACAAAATAATTTTGTTCACAATGTCTAATTAACATGCACTCCATTTCCTGCTCAGGTCATGGCTGCTTTGTAAATCTCATGAAAGCACTTAGTGTAATCTACCATGCATCCACACTCTCTTGAGAATTCAGCCCAGTTTGTATCAGCACGTACTCCTCTGGGTGTGGCTGACTGCACCATGCGAGGGGAACAGCATGACTCATTGCAGGAGATGCATATCCTCTCATCAAGAGGAGCCCTTTTGTATTATTGCATTAGTTTCACCGGAACTGCATCATCAGCCTGTCGATGGAGTACCAGGGCAAATATAACAATGACACTAAACACAAAAAAAAAAAAATACTGAGAGCAGGAGCTATATACTTTTACTGCATGTCATGCCAGCACTCCCAAGAAGGTTGGAAGAGTCAGAATCTGAATTTTATGGGTAGGTTTTGTTTGTGTGGTTCCATGGGGAGAGTTGAAAGGATGGAATGGTTTCATTTGGGTCAGGTCATACGTGTGGTTTGTGCCCCAGAGTACATTAGAAAGAGCTGAAATAATGCTCTTAGACAGAGCCAGGAGCTTACTTGAGTGCCTTGCTGCCCTATAGTGCTTTTAGCATGACATGTGGATCCTTTGGGTTCATTAGGCAGTTGGGGGTTTGTGTCAGAAACCTCTCCACAACCTGCTGTGACACATGGAAAATGCCCTTGACTGAAAAATGTTGAACCTAATGTCAAGGGCAAACTGTGAAGGGCACTTTATCAGCTGCACCTAACTGAAAGAAAACAGTAGCTGAAAGATGGAGGCTAATGAAGAAGTCACAGTACTTAATTTCTCTGTCATAAAATCAACAATAATCCAAAACTCTAAATACAAAAATACACAGACAAAGCCACGTTTTGAATAAGTACTGTTAAAAACTTATATTTCGGCTTATTTTTTATACTCACAGGGATAGTTTTTTCATTCTACTTTAGAACAAAACTACATTTTTTTTAAGTCCCACATCACTGCCTCTTAGGCGTCTGTGTTCCAATAATCAGAGAGAATATGATTTAAGGTGATGATGTGCAGAGGCACCATCCTTGTCTGGCAAACGCCTGCTGCAGTGCGGTATGAAAGTGCTCCCGTTGGTAGTGAGCACGTGTTGCTCCGTAGCAGCTTCCAACTTAGAATTCACTGGAGATAGACTAGGTCTGCTGGCACTTACACCAGAACCTCACAGCCTCAGATACTTATACTCTGTACAATATCAGTCTGAAGTATGATGAAATTTTCTGAATCCATCCTAAAAGCCTTTTTTCACAGCCCTGTCTGCAAAGGATTTAATGTCATATGAATCTTCACCAGTTGAGAGCTAATGTTTGTGTTCCTGATGATAAAAGTTCTTGGTCACAAAGAAAAAGATATGCATTTTGTCCCATAGGTATCCTTGTATTATTGCCTATAAAATGCCTTTATGGACAAGTTTTTGATTCATACTGTACTAACTGTACATTAATGATGAATGGTGGACTTTACATGTGTCTCATACACTGCTCAGATTATTTAATGATGACAGAGTATGTGGTTATATACTGCAATCTAATATTTGATGTTCATTGAAGGGGTTTAATTAGTCTCTAAAAGTTCACATGTTTAGTCAAAACAATAGTGTATTAACCCCCCCCCCACACACACACACACACACACACACACACATACACACACACTTGAAACCCACAAATGAAAGTGTGCTTTATTACCAATGATGGAGATGGAAGCAGTGAACTGCTCCACTCCACTCCCTCAGTTCAGTGTAAAAGTCACTCATCTAGATCCTCTTTCCATATTATTTAAACTAAATAAATAAATAAATAATTTAAAATTGTGTATAAATGACCTTAACAGATAAGAACCTCATTACTGGAAAGATGTCTCAGGTTGCAATATAACTTGAAATCAATATTTAATGTTCATTTTCACACCATCTTCGCCTGAACTATGGTGATTTGGTGGCTGAGCACGACCAGATACTGAAATCAAATATATGACTGTCGGACAAGTAAAGTCACAACTCATCACTTTACAGTTATCTGGAAGAGACAGGTCATCCTATGGTCCTGACACAAACATGAATCCTCCTAACCCAAATAAAGCCATCCCAAAGCACATCAGCTAGTCGGCAGGCAGGTGCACTGAAACAGATACCAACACTTAGAGCCACTGGGGCTGTTTATTTCCTCCCTGACAAAAGAGGGCACAGAAAAATATGTGAAGTTAAAAGCGAAAGAGGCTGTGCAGCAGCAGAAAAGATACAACAGCATACAAACTCTGTACTTCACATTTTACCCACAGCAAAGTCAGTTCACTACGCATTAGCGCAGTCTGCATTTTAAAACATCACCCTGAGCCGTGTTTCTGAGTATTTGCAGATAATTGGCATACAGAAAGTAATGTGTATAGCCCATGGTTTACCCTTCCAATCATCCTAATGCTTTTTGTCCACACCCTGATACTGGAGAACTCAGCCAGAGGATTGACTGCCCACGCGGTGCCTTGCCTGTCAATTGATCGGGGTCTGACTCCAGCTTAGTGCACCCTCACTTGAAACCTCAAATGAGGCCCAGCGCAAATGCATTTGTCTTAATCAGAGCACGGGACATAGGAGAAAGTAACAGGGGGTTTTCATGGAGCTGGAATAGTAACAGGGAACACAACAAAACCAATAGTCTTCATCTCTATTTGCAGCACTTTGAGTGTTTACCAGTATCACATAATACCCCAGTGCCCAAGAAAAGAACTGCGCTGCAAGATTTATCTTTACAACAGCATGCTTTTGAGGCTTTTTTTTTTTTTTTTGGTTCTAGTAGTTGTGTTGGAGTAATTGTAGTAAGAGCCGACCATGCTGACATTTGTAAACATACAAATACATTTTCCTTCTCAAATACATTCTGCCCAAGAAAACATCATGCTCTCAATCCTGAAGCAAGTCTGGATTTTCTTTTCAGCTGCATTTCAGGTAAGTCCTAGCTTTATCAGAACTTTTACAGGTCAGTAACTACTGCAGCTTTAACCTGGGATGAAATCAGACACATTTGTGAGATGTCTGCGAGTCAATACCATAGGTTAAAACAGCCCACTCAGACAGAGAATCTTGGATTTATTCAGGCCAGTGTAATTCATTAAACTGATGTTCATGCCCATTTATCATAATCAATCAAAGGGTAGCTGGGCCAAAAGAGCAATTTAAAGCCTGCAGAGTTTTGCTATTGCTGAGTCTGTAATAAGTTTGAGGAAGATCATATAGGGCAATATTGGACCTTGGGGTACAGTTTGTGTCAGAATGTAATGAATCATTCATTACTTGTGATGCATAGCTTACAAATCTGTCTACATGTTTATGTTCAGAACACACAGATGAATCTGAATTAAAACTGAACAGATGAATGTATTTACAATGAGAAATATCACACTGCAGAAAGATTCATAACATATGTGCTTATAGATGATTTTTAAGTAAAAGGAACACCATTTTTCACACTACTGAATATTTTCAATGCTTTTTTTGTCTTTTTGCAGAACATCCTGACAGTGTAAAATTCTCAGTTCAACTAGGAAAAAAAAGTTACTTTCATGACAGTAACAATATTGTGTGGGTGCTTTATAATTGGCAACTGCTTGCCCTAGGCAGACTGTGGATCCCAACACTATTGATTATGAGCAACACCAGATGCCAGAGTTGGATGAGCGATGAGCAGTGAGAGGATGAAACTGATGAGTGTGCCATGAGGGAGTTGTTTGTCTTTTGGCCAGGGAATTATGCTATGGCAAATCTGGAAAATTTTAATTGTGGTGATAAAGGGGTGGCAAGAGGTTTTATCAGTTTACATGGGAGTGGTATGAGGGAATCCATGCACTTGCACTTCTCTGTATAATGATCAACATTTTTTTTTTTCACAGCTTTTAGTTTTATGTTGTTGTGTGTTTTGATATGAAATTCCCTCAACTCACTCAAAGCTCTGTGCACATTTTGCAGTAGTCACTAACAAAACAGAAGTATTCTTCCACAGACACAAAGAAAATGAACTTCAAAAACAGACTGGATAATACATGAGCGATTCTTTTTGGTGTTTGCTTTGTTTAATTTCTCTGACTTATAGGTTATACTATATTGGATTAAGTCTACCAATGGATAAATAAATCAGTTAACACCCTTCTCTCCTCTCTGTGCATGAAAGAACAATGTGCCCATTTCTTTTCAAGAGATGTGCTACATCAGATTCTACTAACTAACACTATACTGGTACAGCTTCAAGTATTTTTCTTTACTATGTTAAAAATCTCATCAAAAGTGTGCATACAAATAACATCTTGTTATGAACTGTGTTATATATGTGTATATAATGCCTGGCCAAATAAACTCCCATTTAGATTTAACTAAGCAAATAGATAAGATCCAGCTGTTGAATAATTACTGCAGTTTAACCCATAAAGGCCCAGCGCTTCATTTGTGTCACTTCCCAAATGAATTTTCTCTATATCTAACATTTCTTTATTGATTTATCACCATTTATTATAATATTATCTTCTGAACTTTGTATTTTATCTGTGGCTCCAAAATGACAATACATATTTGGCTTATCAAACGCCGTGACAACCACAGGAAATAAAATGCTTTAGATTTAGGAACTTAACTGAGTTGTAGGCAACTTTCAAAGTGAACAGCGTGAAGTTATCCTGTCTCGTGACCACCTGTCACTTTGGAAATCTTAGGTGAACAATCTTTCAGTTTGGTACATTCTAAATAAACATATGTTGATTAGAACAACTTCAATTACAAATGTACACAGTACTACAACAGTTTTACAAAATACCTTGTGCCACTGGCTACTCAATCCAGCTGCCGCAGACGTGGCTCAGTCAAAGCTTTTAGCATGTCTGGGCTAAACAGGACTCACCGCCTCACACTCTAACCAAGTCTCGCGATATTAGCGACATAATTGAAATAAAAAAATATTTACGTCAAGCCCAATATAACAAACAATGCATCTTATGCATGAGGTGAAACATGTTTTCCACAAATGAAGATAACTATGTCAGCTGTAACAATATTTCAACAAAATATCTTAACTCTTAAAACTAAATATTAACTTCCTTCATGTTGAAACCATTTCAATGACACATTATCAGTATGAATCATGTATTTCCTATATTTAATTTACTGATCATGAAGATGTTCATAAAAGATCAAAGTTGGGGGCATTATATCAAAAACAGAAAAAAAAACTGCAGAAAAAGTGACTTTTTCAATAGATGCTATCAGTAACTGAAGATAAAACAAGCATTTCCATCCATTGCCATTGATCCAACTCCATGGGTTTTACTGGTGAATCAATGTAGAAGATGAGGGTGTTTCCGTAGTAACTACGGAGCCTCTGAACGTCCAAATGGGTCATATCTGATGACCATGAAAAGATGACAAACTACATTTTACACCAATAATTTACATGTACTGATAGGATTAGTGGATCCACAGGTATTAAACAGTTTAGATCAGTAGATGGTTTTGGTTGGTGATGGATGTTTGGGTCTTTATGGGTTAATATGTTTGAGCCGCAACAAGTTCTGTAACCCTTTAACTGATGTCGTCCATAGCTTCTCATTTCTTGAACAACCATCAGTTTGGTCGAGAGGATACAGATTGGAGTGTGTTTCACTGAAAAAAAGTCATGTGGTCTGACGAGTCCAGATTGACCCTGTTACAGAGTGAGGATGAAGTGATTACCCATCATGCCTAGTGTCCACAGTATAAGCCTATGGGGTCAGTGTTATGATCTGGGGTTGCTTTAGTTGGTCAGGTCTATGTTTGAAACATTACCTGTCCATAAATCTTGTGACATTAAATAAGCTTATTGAGCTGTTTGTGCTGTTGTTAATATTTTGTTCTTTTTTTTTTTTTCATTTAGTATGTTTATTTATTTACTTATTTTTGCTCAGTTTACTCAGTTCTTGTTCTAGTTATTGTTATCATTATAATTATCACCATGGTTGTTATTGTTACTATTGTTAATATTTTCTTGTGAGGGTCTTTGCCACCTCCTTTTTTTGCTTTTTTTTTCTCCCCCCTTTGCTTTCACCTTCTCTCCTCCCCCTTTCTTCTCCTTCCCCCTGTTCCTTCCTGTCAGATCCAGCATCAAAATGTGCTTCAATTAAACCCAAAATAAAGACCGTGGAATATCAAGGGGAGCCTCATATACTTTATGAAGTTCCCCTTGGCAAAGCAAATTTGTTCTGTGCAACAAAGCAGCTAGAGCACCATTCTGCTGTTATGATGCTGGACAAGACAAGTTAAAAAAAAAAAAAAAAAGCTTGTTAAGTCAGTATTTGGTCGTCTTTTGCGTGTAGACCACATATGAAGACATAATAT
>JAPQRP010000019.1:42883052-42893163 GCA_037367295.1 Apogon hyalosoma
GAGCACCATTCTGCTGTTATGATGCTGGACAAGACACGTTAAAAAAAAAAAAAAAAGCTAATTGAAATGATGGCAAAGTGAATGTGTGCAAAACTAAATCTAAACTGAAGGTAAAATAAAGCAAAAGTTAAATATACAGACACTCTTTTGGGCCAGGCTGTGTACTACTCTACAGTAGTTTTAGCTTTGTGAAAGATTAACAGTGGGAACAACCGACTGATGTGGATCCCTATCCTGCTGTAGACTTACCCCTGGAATTATGTCAAGACTCACAACCTTCAAAATACATCAGAATGTGGACATTTCATTTCATGATGCTGCCAAAGAATTCTTGAGCAAAAATGACAAAAGACAGTATGTCATCGATCTGACACACATAGTTTTTTTCTCTTTTATCACTTTCCAACAGCTTGTTTGACTCAGAAAAGACTCTATAAGAAATGTGCTGCTGAATATTATAACAGATAGATACGAACAATGCTCTGATCCTGAAATCTGTTTTTCCTTGTGATAAAATCCGAATTACTTTGTAAATGACAATGAAGACATACGTATAACTTGATGGTTTACTGTTGCTGATGCAAACTAGTTAGCACTGATCATTTTCAGTGTATTTTCAAGTCAGGTCTGCTGATACCTCATGCAGTCCCAGCAGGGACATGATGCAGCTGCTGTATTGGTGTCTCTTAGATCTTCAGGACTTGGGCGATGTTTTGCCCCACTTACATGCAGCATACTTTATGAATTAAAAAGGCTCCACAATAAAGTGTGCTTGTGTTGCAGTGGATAGCAAGGCTTTCTTGTGGGTCTGAATTTGTGTTCTTGGACCTCTACCCAAAGTCCCTGCAGCCAAAGCTGAGAGAATTTGCTGCATGACACCAGCAGAGGGGGATGTGCTCAAGTCAGGATGAGCAGATGAGTGTCTCAGCTGAAGCCTCTGAAGTTTCTCAACAGCCACTCCCTGAAAAAAGACAACTTCGTTAAAAATCACTACCAGTATGGGGCTGCTTAAAATAAAATAATACAATACTTAGCTGTAAATAGCATTGCTTGCAATCTATTTCATTTCCAAATGTGTGTTGGAGATTAATCACTCATTTAAACCACATTAAACATTGGTTTGTTCAGAACTGTTAACAGTATATCTAATATTTCATCATGTTTTAGTTGTCATTTGACTAGCTCCTGCTGTCAGTGTGTCACCGTTTCTCCATCCCCTGCAGCCTGTTGCTAGAAAACAGAAATATTTCTACTTGTAAACAGAACAGGTTAAAAAATGATAATTGAATATAACATTCATTCTGACCAGCTCCAATGGCTTCTGCTATAATGAGATGAACATGCCCAGAATCTTGAGATTTAAATTATTTCTTGCCAAGACTTTTCCCAAGGGCTCTGGACTGAGGATTTTTACATGTACAACTGTAGCTGTCACTTAAGAAACAAAACTGAAAAACAAACTGCCTCAGATAATCCAAGTGAATAGTTTCCCTCCTGTGCAGAGTGCTAATATTTGTGTGTGTGTGTGTGTGTGTGTGTGTGTGGGGGGGTAATGAAGGGAAAAAAAGCAGGTTGAAGAAAACCCTTCTGCAGGGCTTTATGGAATAGTCTGAGATGAATTATGCACATCCACTGGCTTTTGATATCCATCCCATGGGGCTTTTTCTCTTTTCATTAAACCTCTAATTTTTTTCCCAACTATGCATCCCTTTTTGCAGAGAAAATTACTTGGCAAAACCCTTTAGTTCAAATCAGCACAAGATTAAATAGCTTATTTTGTGTGCTTTTTCTGAGGGTGATGCCTATTTATTGGTTAGTTGCTGAAGTGCTTGCTTAATTTAAAGTAGGCGCAAAGTTTTGGAGAGGTCCCTGATCCAAAAAATAAAAATAATAATGGTAAAATCACAATTACATTAGGCAAAGAATAAAAACTTTGAGATGGAAGACTCATCCTTTTGCCAAACTGTATCATTCTTTGTAGATTTTCAGCAGATTGTACAATAAGAGCTTATATGGAATTTTTTTTTACACTCATGGGGCATGTCACAGATTAATTTTATACACTTGGTGCTTAATTTCTCTTAGCTCTACCCTATATCTCTCTAATCCTATTAAAGGAGAAGCCACCATACTTCTATTGTGTAAAGCTGCAGAGGAAACAACAACTGAAGATCCCAGTTTTATCCTGATATGAAGCTTTGAGCACCAAAATCTTATTCAAGTCTGACTTTCTCAAACACCACCTCCCGTGCAGTGGCACTGTTTTCTCAAAAGAAAAATAATGGACGCATCATAAACTATTAAATAAGTTGGACTTGTGTAATTGGAATTATATCACATTAATGGTAAATGCACTCACACATCCTGATTAAACCATTATAGCAGCGAGCGTCGCAGCCCTATGGTAACACACACACACACACACACACACTTTGCAGAGTCTCATGATCCAGCCATTTGTTAAGAAAAGACTGATAATAATAATGACGAGACAGGGAGCTCATCCATATTAGAGGAGTCTTTTTAATGAACTCAGACCGTAAAAGACACTCCTCCTGCTCCCGGCTCTGCTGCTCCACTCCCGTATGATCCAGTCGATGCGCGAAAGGAAATTCACAGTCCCATCTTTATCAGCATCAGCATCAGCATCACTGTGGCGACAAAGAAGAGCTCTGCAAATGAAGATGTGCTCCGGCAGCAGAAAAAAACAATTCTAGAGTCACTATTACTGCAGCCGTGCCCGCCTGGAGGCAGACAGGAATCGGTCCTTGGAGACTCTTCGGGGATGCGCAAAGATGTGAGAGTAAAGAGCGAGAGGCATTGCGATTGGCCGCACTCTTTCTAAAAGCATCGGGCACAACGAGTCATGTTTTCTCTTGCCACGGTATCAACGGGGTGGCATCAAACTTGAAGGAGACGCGTTTCAGTCCGTGGATGCGTTCACGGCGTCAACCTTAAACTTGCATCTTTTTCTCCAAAGGGGCAGGCGCTCTTTTCGTTGGATCGTTGGAGTGTCACTTGTTCACCTGCCTTTCAGCTCTGTGGTACCTGAGAGCCTCAACAAGGTAAGTCCAACACTGGATGCAGTTTACAGCAAAACCAGACAGCTGTTTTCAGTCCGATCTCCAACATGTTGTGTTCCATCCGTCATCCATCTGTTGTCTCGATTCAATGTGAGCTTATAGACAAAGTATAAGTAAAGTTAATGGCTCAGTCACTGTAGAGCTGTGTGAAGTTGCATACTACAACTATGGGGAAGTACGGATCAACAAATACCACTGGATGCCTGTTGAATTCATTGTTTGCACTTGAATTATCAATTAGTCTCCACATGTTTTTATTTCACATTGTATAGGAGAAAGAACCAAACTTATTAATATTAGTATGTGACACTGAATCTTTGGTGTTTTTAATAAATCGGCATAGTGTGATGTGTGGATTTTCTGTCATGTTTACATCTGAGGTGGTTCACAGTCATGCCTTTACTTCTGAGTGTGTTGTGTATTGTTTTGCCACCTTTGCAAACCAGCTGTATTCTTAATAACTCAGTCAAAATACACAGTTGGATAAAAATCTGCATGCAAATCCATGTAGTTGTTTCTAAGGCTGCTGTCCATGTTAATAAGGGCTATTTAGGTTTGCTGTGATTTTTGAGGTTGATTAAAGGCTGTTTTTGGTTGAGCAATGATTGGGAAGCCAAGCAGTTTGTGTTGGTCTTTTAATTTGCTGCCTGCTGCTACCAAATAACTTCATGCAGCACACATCTGTGCCGAGCAGCTTTTTTTTGTTTCATTGTGTGCTACTTGTACTTCCCTGGCTTCCAAAATCAATTTATGTTTCATGTCTTTGAACAAAACTTTGTAATTCATGAGGAGTCAGTGAACCATTTCACAGTTGTTAATACTTTTATGTTCTTTTTAAACGGGCATACCTGTGGCTCTAATAATCACTCCAGATGGATGATTGAAAACATCGGGGCAGTGTTGTGTTTGTGCTAAGGTTCAGGTATCACATATAGGATTCGTTTAATAGACTATAAAAATAGCCCAGCCTCAGGCATGTATTTTGGGTTATTTCACATTTATAGAACAAATGACTCTGCTTCGGCATCTTGACCACAACCTTTAGTTTTATGTTGACTTTAAGCCTATATTTACAGCCATAAACATCCATCCTGTGTTGCCATGTATTAACTGAAATAAGATGATTTCATTAAAGTCACATTATTAACACAAAATTTCCTTTACATTCTCATTTGACTTTTTCAATTAATCACTCTATGAAGTCAGTTAAAATTTGTTAAGGGTTGAAGAATTAAAAAGTGCTGTCGATCTTAGTCTTGTGATGTTTCCTGTTAACCTGAGAGCAAGTAAGTGTCATCACAATAGACCAAGATTCCACTGAGAAAAGGTATTGGTTGAGTGTCTAAGGTTGTGATTCACAAGTGCATTGTTGCTTTTGTACTGAAATGTTTTCAGTATCTCGTTTTTCAGACGTCATTCATTCACCTATGAAGTGGTAGACCATGTGTGGGCTTGTGGCAGACTTCACATGGAGCTAGATCTGGGTGATGGAGCCAGAAAATGTAATCTAAATGTACTGAAGACTGAATTAAACTTGATTCAAAACTATTATTTCTTTAGTAAAACTATATGTATTGAATGATGGAAAAACAAATTCACAGTTAATAAATCACAACAAGCAAACAGGTTATACTTTTTTCTGAGCAAGAAAGATCTCAGTTTAGCAATTTAGGCTTTTTTGCATGATTTCCAGAGAGCAAAACTTTTTTTTTTTTTAATTAATTTGATATATTGCACAGTCCTAATACAGAGATTAAATCTAAGATGCAAGTTTTCTAGTTAATGCTTGAATCTAGTTTGTGTAAATCAAAGGTGAATAGCAAAGCCAATGACAAAATATATCTAAAAGGGCTGTGCATAAAATAAAACAATAATAAACAATAATTAGATATAAAAAATGTATAAAATGTGTGGTGAATTACCCATAAAGACCAAAATATTCAGTATTCAAAATGTTTTAAAGGCAAAGTAAGATACTACTAATTGACAATACACATAACACCCACAAATCCCCATTCATTAAAGTATTGAATACATACATAACTTGCAGTTATCTTAATGTGATGAAGGCGATGACTTCTGGTCAAACTGTGCTCAACTCCTTTCAGGGTGGACCTACAGGAGAATAAAGGTTTCTGCAGAGCTATAATGCGCCGCTATTATTTTTTTATCTTCATTTTTTGGTCAGTAGGGAGGTGCAATCCTTTGTATCAGCTGTTTTTTTTGGGTTTTTTTTTTTTTTTTTTGTAGAAATAATATCATCTTGAGTTTCATCGGTGTCGTGTTTGACACTGGTCTGTAAGTACTGCAGGGTCTACATGGCTTAAAAAATTTAAGGACTAACATAAGAGTAAATTCATTTGTTGATCGTCTTCTGAATCCATTTCTATTTCCATGTAGAACTGGATTTTTATATGGGGGATTTTCACACACACACCCTCGTACCACACCAATTAAAATCGCCTCAATCCACCACTGACTTTTGATCTATGCAGAAACAGATTCTGATGTCTGTTCTTAATGCAAAGATCGACTCCTCGCTGAGATCATAAACAGAGCTGTAATTGTGAGTAAGGTTGCTCAGTGGCTTTAATCAATTACTGCACCATCCTCCACCCAGAGAGATGGAGAGCGCAGGTGTCATCAAAGCAGAATGAGGCTTCTTTGAGGTGGGAAATACGAGATTCAGTGACTTCACTCAGCTGGGTCACTGGACACACAGCAGAGCTTTGACGCGTACAAATTGTGCTTGAAGATGCTATGCTCATCCTGGGAGGCTCAGGGGCTGGCAGGGGACCAGCAGAGCGGGGACATTGCACTCCAGATGGCCCAGAGAGGCCAGAGGAAGAGAGCTGTCCAAGCCCAGCTGGGAGTAAGGGAAGCTGGACTGCCGGTAGTGTGTATCCTTGTGTGTACGTGATTGTGGGAGCAAGACAGGATGAGAGAAACAGTGTAAGACAGAGAGGGAGAGAGGTGTGTGAGTGTGTGCATGCTGAGGGAGTGATTTGGTGAGAAAAGGTATGTGAGCAGGAAGTGAATACAACACGATTCGCTGTGTGTGTGTGTGTGTGTGTGTGTGTGTGTGTGTGTGTGTGTGTGTGCATGTGTGTGCACGGAAGTAGTGATAGGAATAGTGTGGGAGGGAGAAGAAATAAAGGAAGATGAAGGAGCATGTATGTCTTTCTGCTTATGTATGTGTACGTGTGATTGTGTGTTTGCGAGTGCAAGTGTGCAATAAAGGAGTGACAGGAAGGCAGAAAGAGGTTGGAGATGAAGAAAATGAAAGAAAAAGAAAGAAAGAAAGAATGAAACAGGCGCATGTGTGTCTGTGTGTGGGAGGGAGAGAAAATGAAACTGGGAAAGCTCGTGTATGTGTGTATGTATTTGTGTGTGATTGCAGAAAAAGCATTAGTGGGAGAGAAAAAGCAGAAGGGACAGAAACCAAAAAATGAGGAAGACATAATGTCTAGGGGGTGAGAAAAACACTATGGGGTAATGTGTTTTCAGGGCCGTTTGGGTGGGATGTTTGCTTTAGAGCATATGTCAGAACAGTGTGAGCACATGTATTGGTTTAATGACAACATGCTTAGCAAATAATAGCAAAGCAGACCTCCAGATGTGTGAGAGAAGACAAGTAAAAATAGGGGTTATGCTGTTTTTAATCATAATCAAGTTTCACTAAGTGAGTTGAGATCTTTTTTCTCAATGTTGAAATGTTGTTTAGGGTTCAGATAGACTAGAAACAGCCAAAATACTCCAGTGTTTTCACAATTTTCACTGCGTATCATTATTGTTGCATTAGAATACTTATTAAATCTGGGTTTATTTGATAACGGAAGTTGTTTAAGAGTTATAACTAGCAGCAAACAATGATTTCATTATACAATAACCGTGAAAAATCTATCTTTTTAAACGAATATTGAAGCGCTGACACTTTTGTAAAGCAATTGCCTGTCAGTACTCTGGGAATAAAATGGACAAAACACAATCTCTACTGCTTTAAACAGAAAATTGTCTATAGTTAAATAAAAACTGAGCACTTCTGTCATCTCGCTCCTTCATTTGCTGCCATAATGATGCTCTGCTGACTCCTCAAAAGCCCCTTTCAGCAATTTTTTTTTTTTTTCATTTTCTATACTGCTGTTAGCCACACTGCTACTCAAACGGCATTCTTTATGTGGATTTACAATAGAAAAGTAGAGCGATGTAGTCGTATGTTAGGCATTGATTACTGGGGTTATTAAACGCATTTTGAGGTTATAGTGAATTTTGGAAATACGAGAAGGATGACATAAAATGACACCTCATCTGCAATTCATGGAAATCAGAAATTGTGACCACCTATAAGATCAGTCACGATATAAAGTCGTCAGATGTCTGCGCCCTAAAAGAGGATGTTTTCAGCAGAGCATTCAATCACTCAGGTCTGACCTTTGATTCTGAGATACACTTTATTCAGGTGCGTACAGCAGCCATGTGACATTCAGTCGTTATTATGTATGTGCTTTACAGCCCATGGCTTAAAGCACATGGCTGCCCGCTGTGAACTCAGAATTTCATATCCACTCCCTGCTCTAATTCAGAAGACGTGTGTTGCATGTGGGAGGGCTTTTTCTCCCTCTTTTTATGTTACACCTTTGAGGCGTTGCTCTCCTTCTAAAGTGAAGCCACCTGAGAACAAGCGCTCAACACACGACAACAAACACACAGTGGCTTCAGAGAGATAACTTCGCCTCACTGTTTCCATTTGGAAAGCCGCTGGAGAGCAGACAGAGAGAAGCACACTGTCTTCGTTCTGCCACATCTACTCTGTGATGGAACAGAGTATGATCTACACTTTGATCACAATGAATTATTCCTATCCCTGGCTATAAATATGGTCTGTCTTCAGCACCTGATCTCTCTCTTTCCTTAAACCAGGAATCTGTCGATGTCTCCTGAGCATGACACTGTGGCTGTTTTGCATCTTCTGGTTTTCTTCTTCATACTGTGAAGAAACTAAAAGCTCTATTTCATAAAAACCTAGAATATGATGTGTCTCACTAGGAAAATGTATATTCTCAGTCCAACCTAGTAATGACAGTTTGTTTTTATGTCAAAATTACCAAGATGAGTTTACAAGAGCCACTGAAAAGATTTGTGTTTTTTAATGAACAAGGCTTTTAACAGGCTTTGACATTCCCTATCACCCCGCCCCTAAAAAATGATGTGCCTGTTTAATTAACGGGCACATGCAGATATCTTTCCTTTTGTTCATGTTCTTCTGGGGAAGTTGAACCTCGTACCCATTTAAGCACAAACACAAAAGAACATACAAACAGATAAGCCCTGGTCCAACTGAGGGTTAAACTCAGAACCAGCACTACATAATGACCACAGCGCTGCATGATTGATTTTTGATAGAACAAAATATGTTGAACAGTTAAAAATGTTCCCACAATGTCAGTCATGAACATGCATGTAAATTATTCAACATATTTTGAAAAGAAACGGTTATTTTTTTCATTTGTTTTATTATGATAAAATAATTAAATGTTATATGTGTTTATGCCGATGCCCTCTCCTGCTCCTGCAGAACAAATCTACACGAGTACAAATATAGTTACAGTGAACCTTGTAATACAATCTTGAAGTGGCAAATCTGTTTATCCTGAACATACATATACATAAGTTGCTCATATATTGTTATGTTAAAAAAATATGATTAAGTACCTTTTATATGGATGTTAAATATATAATCCAAACATAATGAGAAATCAATTTTATTGTGTTAATTTTGTATAAAAACATACTCATATAATCTGTACTAAATAATGACATTCATTGTTATCAAGATATTGTATGGCCTTTATTGTAATATAATATTTTCATAATATTGCACAGTTTTAGCTTAGACTGATTACACTGGATGTAATGGTTACATTTTTCCTATACAGGGTTCTATGCACTTCGCTGAAAGACAAAACATGGAAATAAAATGTAATTCTCCTGAGTGTTACCAGGTACCAATCCAGGTTTGGACTGATTTTTTTTGTAATGCAGAATTTTTAATTCCCATTGCTGACTACAAGCACTTGACTGAGGTAATTAATATTCCTATGATATGTCAGGAACGACATTACAATCCACAGGAGAACATGGAAGACATGAGAGAAAGACTGCTTCAGGCTGTGCTGTGGGAACAATCAGCATCTATGTATCTGAATACATGGATGTGTTTCTTTTACCAGCTTCACTGCTTTTGCGTTGGCTGATTTTAATACAGAGAATTAACAAAGCCCTTTCACATTGTCTCACAGCGCTGCCCAGAAAATGGTTCTATCAACCTCTCACCTCTAATGGGAACAAAAGGTCAGTGCTTAATTATTCATCCAGGATGTCAAACAATGCTTGCCGAGTGTTATTTAGGGTGGGGGAGACCCATTAAATAATTCAGGGGTAGGATTCTCTTTCCCTTGAAAATCGGCTCAGAGGTTCTGATGTTTGTGAGAGTCTTATCTCGGTGTAGGAGCCCTCTGTCGGTCCTAAACCGACCTTGGCTGTCACCACAGTGCCAACAAGGGTGGCACAGATGGTGGCTGAGACTGGTGTTCTTCCCTTGTCTGCAGACCTCCTCCACAGACAGAGAGTGAGAAACAGAGCGACCACAGGGAGCTGGCTGCTCCTTGTCCAAGTTCCCTAGTGTCTGTTTACACAACGTGCTATGCTGTGTTGAGCGAGTGCCAATGTATTATAAAAAGCAGATTACTCTTTACTCTTTTACAATAAGCTATTCTGCTTTTCACCCGAGGTACATTTCTGTTTTGGTACACTAGCCATGTCAATTGCTCTTAAGCGGCTTTCTTAAAACGTAAAGGGTGTTTATTGTAGCTGAAGAGGCAAAAGCAGATATTAATGCTATTAAAGAGCATTAAACTGGAGAATGCAGTAATGTGAGTCACTTCCATGGAAGGATTAGAAGGAAGCAGCATGAGAGGACTCTTGAGTAGAGAGGGAAAGTGGAAATGTTCGTCTTGTTTTGTGACAGG
>JAPQRP010000019.1:42903614-42926936 GCA_037367295.1 Apogon hyalosoma
AAATCACTTAAGAAAGGTTAAGTATAGAGAAAAATTCCTTTGGAAACGGCCACAAAAGTAGCACTGGGTCTTTATGGGTTAGGTAAATGGTAGGTTTATCTCAATAATAATCAGAACTTTATTTATATAGGACTTTTTCTCAACAGTTGCTAAGTGATTCACAGAAAAATAAAATAATACAGCAGCATGACAGAAATAAAACAGAAATAACAACATTAAAAACCATAGGCGTTCACACAGAATTAACAGATATTTTTAAAAGTGAGTTTTATGGAATGATTTTAATGTGTTTAGTACTGTTTGCTGTCCAAAGAGAATACATTCAGTACTGTGATACACTCCATTTATGCAGCGTTAAGTCCTCCGGTGGCGTATCATCACTTTTCCTCATCTGCTCTTAATTCTCTGATCTTATTACGTACCTCCATCCTCCTCCTGTCCATCAGCTTTACCACCCAGATGTTCCCTTCTACCGTTGATGTGCTTTTACATTAAAAATACATCCACAATATGCTGTCATTATAGGAGCTTAAAAGTATGAATATGAAGAAGCAGAGTGGAGCGTTATTTTACCAACACAAATGTTTCGTCTATTCCTGGCAGCCGTGTCAGTGCTGTAGAGATATATAGCCTGAAGGTTAAAGAGCCACTGTGCCCTCAGCAGACTGGCTTAATTATAGATCCTGTGTTTATTGATTCAAGTTGATTAAAGCTGCTGTATAATTCATGTCAGTGCCAGCGCATAGCTAATTAGAAGTCTTCCAGTGGCTTACATGAGTGTTTCAGTGTCAGGGCCATGACAGGTGGTGGCAACAAATTGAGAACCAGCGTACAAATTAATTCAATACACATTAATGTGTATGGAAACGTCAAATGGGAAATGTTCTTCAAAAACCAGAGTTGGAGTTTGTTATATTTCCGATGCTGTACTGCCATCATGTGGTTATGTACAAAAAGTCTCAGAATAGAATAAAAACAAAGAACATTCTTTCAGTTTTTTTTTTTCTTCAATAAATGCTTTAGATTAAGTTATAAACAAAAGCCACAAAAGAGTAAGGTTAGGTAATGTGCACATGTAAACATTCAATTCAATTCAGTTCAATTGTATTTGCAGAGCCCAATATCACAACACGGTTGCCTCACAGGGCTTTAGAGAATTAGTTAGACATGAACACAAACAACAGTCAAATAAACAATAGATCAAGGAAAAGGATTAATTTCCCGGGCATTTCCTGTCCTTAGACCCTGCGTCTTTGCAAGGAAAAACTTCAAAAACCAGGAAAAACTTCAAAAACCAGGAAAAACTTCAAAAATCAGGAAAAACTCCAAAAACCAGGAAAAACTCCAAAAACCAGGAAAAACCCCACAAACCAGGAAAAACTCCAAAAACCACAAATGCAAATGTAGTTGATTTATTTTACTGTAGTTTAATTCAATAATGCCTGGTATTGGAAGCTACAACGTGTCAAAAAAAAAAAAAAAAGGGGTAGATGTTATTTACACTCAGGGGCCACAGCCAGCTCCACTTATTTTTATACCTGGATGTTTTATGCTGTTGTATGATGAAAAGCTTTCTGGCAAAACATACTGTTACGGCTGTGACAAGAGTCCATTTTAACCCAAGCCATGGTCTTTTCCAAGTTGTCCTGGTCTGTTAACTTAACCAAAATTGAAAAAGAATTTAAAATGAAAATTGAAAGTGTCTCATAGCGTTGCAAACCCTTGGGTGAAAATCCTGTGTTAGATATATTCATCCATCACATCTGTGGGCTCACTCTGACTCATATTACACATTACAATAAAAAAATCCCCCCCCCATTATTATTTTTTTTTAGGTGTAAACAACTGAATACATGTTTACTATGTACCTGCAAATAGACACTAAAAATGTATATGTTTTAGATTTAATTATAATATATCACAGCTTCATTTTTGTCTTACGGTGCATGATACAAGTGGTTGAAATTAGAATAATGAGTGTTTTGATAAAAGCCTGGACTCTGTAACAGAATCACTTGTTTAGATGCATATGTCCTCCCCAGAACACAGTTATTTACTGTCATTTTCCTTTGCTTGATTAATAACAGAGCTCGGTCAAATCATTTTAATGAGATTTCTATCACTTGGAGATGTTTCTGGAGCGTGCTACAGAGCCGTGCCAAAACAAACAAAGATTTCATGTGGAAGGGGGAGAATTAACCTGGCACGAACGAGTCAGACACGTTACATTATTGATGTCTGGAGAAATATATTTTGACTCTCAAATGTCACCCAAGCTGAAGGAAACAACCCCTCAAATTGGTTTTGTTCTGCCAATAAATGGAAAATTTTACAAAGCCATTGATGCAATTGATGCTATTGTAGACTGTATCTGCCAGCAGCTGAGTGGAAGTCTGTGCATGTGTGCATGTGCAGATATGTGTGTGTATGAGTGTGTGTTGTGTGAATTCTTGTGTGATACATTTCTGTCGTCAGAGAATCAGCAGAAACCTGTCATCAGCCATGTTAATGCTGGCTTGAAGGCAAACATGAAGATTAACTGAGGAACTTGTATTAATAATACTTGAAAAATGGAGCAAAGTCTCTTTTTACAGCGCTCTCAACCAAGGCGAGGTTGTTTATCACATTGGGAAGATGTTTGGTTGCCTCCCTTGTATGTCTGCTTTGGGCCCTTAAGCTGATTTAGCTACATAAGCACGTTCTCTTCAAAGCATGTCAAGATTTTTCACGCACACTAATGAGGTAAATGGATGGCTTTTGTTTTCTCCACAGTTTTAACTTCCCTCAAAGTGCTCTCATGACTTATACAATAGCTGTTGCAGAAATCAGCCTTGAGCATTTAATCAAGTTTCTGACTCTACAGAGTGATCAATTTGTGCTGCAATATTCATCTACCACAAAATAATCTCACATCCTTACCAGCGCACACACATACACACTTATATTTATCTGCACAACAACAGAAGCAGGCTGCTATTTGTTCTTATTAACACAATGCTGCTTTGGAAGGCAAAATGCTGGTGTGACAAAAATTACACTGTGACAGATTTTCATTCATTTTAACATTTAAGAAGAATTTACACACTCAACGCGGCTTACTTTACATTCAGGCAGCATATGCTACTCTGATGTGATCAAAAATGGAAATGAATTTAAGCCTATTATTCTAACAGACGTGCTGCATACTGTAAAAAGTAATTACATCTCAGAGCAAACTTTTCAGTTCTGTGTGTTGTGACTACTCATGTTTGTGGGAGAATACTTACCCTCAGATGTTTTAATCTGATCTCCAGCTGTTTTTGGAAGAGGGATTCCCTATTTCTTGTCACAGATCATAATCCCATCTGACATAAAATAGTCATTGGATAATCTGCCCTGATACTCTCCTCTACTTATAAAATGATATAAATAGATTAATCCATGAGAAGATGAATCTCTGCTGGTAATTTCAGTGACTTCATTTATAGATGCCGAACATTAATTTTTCAGATTTCTGTTACATAATTTATACTACTACTGTTTTCTTACTTTGTGATGATGTGATGCTGTACTGTATGTTATTTACCTGCATGTCTGTGTAGCAGCAGCAGCAGCATGACAGACTACTATACAGATGGTTTTGGCAAGTTATGTGCTCTGTGTTGTAATTCTTTTCATTTAACAAAGGCAACAGGATTGCTAGAATATATAATGTCTATAGATTCACTTGAGAAACTGCTTGCTTTGTTGGTAACACTGAGAATTAACACTTCAGTCTGCAGATCTGTGTGCATTTTGGCTACTTTTAACAAACAATATGCTTTTATTATACATCATACGTTGTTAAACAGGAAAAAAAAAACTACGAAAAACTAGAAAAGCACTCGCAGACCTCCACCAAGGCAGATCAGTCGTCCGCCCCCCCCATCACCACGAAAATTGAATCATTTGTTCCTTGCAGTATCAACATTTCCTGAAAATCTTATCAAAATCCATCCATAACTTTTTGAGTTATCTTGCTAACAGACAGACAAACCCCGATGAAAACATAACCTCCGCCATCCTTGGCTGAGGAAAACGAACAAAAAAAAAAAAGAACCACAATTAACCTTTTATCAGGCAAGTGACTATTTTTGGTCATTTCTACATGCATTACAAGACAGCGAGTCAACAATCTCAGGTCCAGTGTGGTCTCCAGGGTCTGTAAGGTCCACCTCTGCATGAACGGTGAGTGGACCTGCTTTGTTAGGTACCATGAAGTAATGGTACTAATGTAAGGAATGATGTTCAAAGGGATAATGTGGATGTGGACAGGGGTCTGGATCAGTCTAATGTTCTAAAAGTGATGTCCTAACCTTATAAAATACAAGTTCCTTTCACCTCATATGTTTTTCTTGTATTTTTCATATTTATGTCTTTTTTTTTTTTTTGACACTTATGTGTAAGGAACCAAATATGGTGACTTCATTAACCTTGATTTTCTACATAACAATAATAAAAAAAGAAAAATCTCACAAAAGTAATATAGTCTTGTTGTGTCCTCCAGTAACACACTAAGGTGGAAATTTTGAATTTCAGAGCATTTGTATGAGTGCCCTATGAAGGGTTAAAGGAGACCTCAGTCTTTTTCAGTCAAAACTTGCTTTTGTCTCTGACATTTGCTTTGGGTTTAGAGTGACAATATACAGTATTTCATTATATACACTGCCCAGGAAAAAAGTATTCTAATTTGGATATACTCTAACTCAGCAAATACGTGAGACACTTCCATTGGACAATTAATGCAGTGATTAATATATTTCAGCTACAAGTTCTTTAACCCTTTAACTAATAGTGAGTAGCTTCTCATTTCTTATACAACTATTAGTTTGATTAAAAAAAAACCAAAAAAACATAGAAAGTGAACTGTGTTTCAATGGAAAAAGATCATGTGGTGTGACGAGTCCAGACTGACCCTGCTGCAGAGAAACGGACGCATCAGAGTGAGAAAACAGGTGGATGAAATGCTTACCCATCATGCCTTGTAGCCTGTGGGGACAGTGTTATGATCTGGGGTTGATTCAGTCAGTCAGGTCTCGGTTCTACAAACATTTTCTGTCCGTGAATACTACATGAATACACTGAATGACCGGGCTTGGGTTTTTTTCTATCTTGAGAGCACAGATATATTCCAAGATGACAATGCTAAGATTTATTAGACTCATCAGGCTTGTGAAAGACCGGTTCAAGAAAGATGGACGTTGTCATTGCAGCAGTGCATGTGCTGAGTATGAGACATCATTTTGACACATGGTTTGGCCACAGAGTCCAGACCTGAACCTCAGAATCTTTAGGATGAGCTGGAGAAGACTTCATGTAGTGGTCTGACTCTTTCATCATCAATACAAGATCTTATCAAAATAGGAATGCAAGTCTGGACGTTGTGATCTTCATTGTGACATTATTGTGCATCATTGGGTGCTATAAATGCATTTCAATGTACATCCTGTAATCAAAACTAAAGGTGGTCCAAAACTTGTTTTTTTGGGTGGGTAGTGTATAATTGTATTTAAAGTAGTGAGTTTTAGTACTTTTTCTATTTCAAGTACATTTTGATGCTAAAGCTTGTGCAGTGTAATAGCTTTACTTAGATAATGCATGTGAATAAGACCATTAATGCATGTACATGGTTTACAAATGCATGTCCATGACATTATTTCTGTAAATAATAATCTTATTTTTCATGCATTCATTTATTTGTTCAAGGCTATATTATCTATTCATTCTGCTACTCTTTACCTCATTACTCCACATGTAGGAAGCCTGATGGGAAAATAAATTAAGGACACAGCTACAAGAAAACAAGAGGCATTTTGAAAATGCTGAAGATAGTTTATTAGTAGACACCCATCATCCAGAAGAATGTCTTCCTGAAAAACACCATTTGATTGGCAGTGTAAAATAAGGCAAATGGCTTAGGATAATATTTTATACACTTTTGCACCAACGATAAACAGTTATACATTCACTTGTTACTGTAATTGTGTTTTTAAAAAATCTGTCCCTACACCCACTTGCCAAGAAAACTTATCAAAACACAATATTTGTTTTGGCCCATGGATTAGCGATACCTTTAGAATTTGCCCACATCCAAAACAAAGATTAGATTTCACTGTAAAAGCCAACGCACTACGCAGGTTAACACCAACAAAATAATTGGTCTGTATTTGGAAGGGTGGATTATGTGTTAATAAATTTTAATAACACAAACAGGGGCAAATACGTGTCTTTATAAAGTATTTTGTTACATAAAATACATTTCCAGTGAGTTGTAAAAACTATAGAAATGAATCTCACTCTAAATGATACCAGTTGTTTTTACAATTAACAAATTCACTGGCCTCAAAAGCATACAATTCATTGTCTCCACTTTAGGATGAATTTAGTTTGTCTGGGGGTTTTATTTGTGGATTTAGCCCCATTTTAATTAATCTATCTGTAATTTTGTTGTTTTTGTCCTTACAATTGTTTCCTACTTTTTAGTTTTAACCTTGTACAGCACACTAAAACTGTAATTGAAGAAATATTCAATCACTATTTTAAAGAAACCTTCACTTCATATACTTACTCTAAATGGCCTTTATAATTGGACAATCAGGCTAAACAGATTAGTTGTTTCTTTCTTTCTTTTAATCTCAAATTAAATATTTATACTGTTTTTTTTTTTGGGATATCTTATAATGTGTGTGAGTTAACTGGCTCTACTTGATCTCCATTCAAGCAAACTGTTTTCTTGCCTAAACTGCATCTATTAGTATTTAAGAAAAGACAAAAGTTCATGATTTTCGTGCCAGCTGAATGTTGCATTGGAAATATATACTTTATATAGCAGTGTTATAAAGTTACCCTCAGGAAATCATACCTGCAAAGTATGTCTTCTAGTGATGTGTGTATTTATGTTTCCAAGGGATGCATGGAAAACGCTGTGATGCATCTTAACAGCGTATTCAGTACCACACAGACATGCACACGCACTCACACATACGCACGAATACACACAGACTGTGGAGTTGCTGTGGGTACAAATGTCATTAACTAGGATATGTAACAAGGTTGAATGCAGCTCATCTGTACAGGGTCTATTATCCTAGTAAGAGACCAAACAGATCAGGGACAAGTAATTAAAGAGCTAATTTCCAAAATCCCATATATCCATTTTCTTTACAAAAAAACTAACTTAAAAGCACCAAGTGTTCTCAGTTCAGCAGCCAAACTTAGTCATCTTCAACATTTTTAATGGTACCTTAGTTTGTGCAGTCATGTAGTTCCTTGAGAGGTCGACTTGTAATTTTCTGCTGGTGGATATTTTTTGTTTTGGAAAGAAACTCTTTAGTTACAAGACAGTCATGACAGTGGTGTTTCCTAAGGTAAAACCTATGACATCTAAAAGGAGATAAACATAACTTCACCAAGAAGCACTGAATATATATATATATTTATATATATACTTTAGAAATACATAGAAAAATATATATTCATTTGAATGCCCATTGTACAGTTTTACACAGTAGTGTGTGAAAAAAGTTAATAGTGTAGAATAGATGGGATACATACAGAGGGTATAATGTCACTGAGCTAGTGTGGGATTTGTACGTGATAACAGGTTCCTCTTTTCTCCTCAGTCCTGATCAAATGTCCAAACTGTTCATTTTTATCTGAACATCTGCTTTGTGTTTTATATTCCATCATCAGATGTCATCAGTTTCATTTGATATCGCCTGCAGCACTCTGTACCCTGCAAGTATCTGGATGTCATTTAACAACACCCACATAAACATCTGGAATGAGAACTGACATTAGTGTAAAGCATAAAGTGACAGAGTTAAAAAAACAAAAATGCTACAATAGGAGTAAAGAGCTTTTAGGTGGGCAGCACTTGACACATTTTAAAGATCTATACTATTTATACGGTTTCATTATATTAAGGTTTATGCTCTGTAAGCATAGTAAGCAGCTTAGTAAACCACTGACACAAAGTATCTGTATTAGTATGCATTTATACATAGAGGTATACTGATACCTAACTTGTTTTAAGTCAAATAGAAAGAGCAAATATTTCCAGTCTCAATGTATAATTTATTAAATGTGAAGGGTTAATTTTAATAAACTGTAGAACACAGTGGGTGGATATTGATGGGTAATTAAGACAGTTACTTCATAAATGCAGAAGTATCACTCCTCTAAACTTAGAATTAAATTAATCTGAGTAGGACCTTTTTTTTTATTATGGCCTATGTAAAACAGTAATCGCTGGTGGCTGACAAGATAATAATAGTTCAGATATTGATTGGAAAAGAGAAGTTCACAAACATAAGTACACAGAAACCATCACCACCCAGTCAAAAGATATAAAGCTTTTGCAAATGCTATTTGACTCAGAGTTAGGTATAATTTAAAGCCTGTTGAACAATAATACACTTTATTTATAGGCATAAAATGTATAGTTTTAGAATTTATACCCCAACCAGGAACTAGTAGTGAATACACACATTTCATTTGGACAATTTAGAGTACGTAATACCACACAAACCTTTTTTCTTTATAATGATTTAATAGTTGAGATAATCTATAAAATGATTAATGATAAGCAGCTTTTGTTAAAGTCAGAGGAAGTTTGGTTTATCTGATCTTTTTGCAGAGATGCAAAGTTTCAGCGAGAGTGATTTTTTTTTTCTTTTATAGTGGTTGCATTATTACAATGACAGAGATGTAGATGTTGTGGAATGTGACTGTGATTGGAGGAGACCCTTAACAGGAGTCATTCAGTATATATCTTTAAAAGGCTTAGAGTAATTAAACATCAGATAGTCCATGTAATAAAAGTCGTAGACTCGTTGTCTCTGGCCTTTGCTGACCTGTGTGAAGTATTTCTCTGTGATCTGACTGGAGGTCTTCTTGTCTTTTGGATTTCTATCTTTAAAACTTGGCAGTGTGAGGTTCCTTGGAGCCCCAGTGATTCGCAGAAAGAGGTTGGACTCCTCCTCCATGTTCTCAAACTTGCCTATGAAGTCATAGTCTATGAGACATGGGTGGCAGAGTTGGTTGGCCAGCTCCCAGTGGATGTCCATTCCCACAGGACGGTGGACATCCAGCAAATACTGGACAAACTCCTTGAATGTGACACCGTTGCCTGTCCTAAGGGCCTCTTTGGAAGGGTTAACTCTGTACTTGGAGATGATGGGCTTCCCAAACAGGTTGTGGTAGTGGTTGTTGGGATTCTCAAACTTATCCCTGTAAGCAGACACCAGCCTCTCCAAAGGTTCTCGGACAAACACGACTTTTGTGTAGGTTTGCAGACGGTGCATGATCTCCTTGTGATCAAAGCTGTCTAGCTTCTTTAGATGGTTGTTGTAGTGGACTGTGTCATGTGTGATGCTCCGGGCATTAGAGGCCTGGCCCGCTAGGACCATCAGGGTCCTCTTCCAGTTGGAACAACCTGCCTTAGGCACCTCGCAGTACAGCAACTTGTATTTATCCTCCACATAAATTTGTTTCACATGATCACGTGTAATGGTCTTGGAAATGCTGCTTTTATACTTAGCACACATGTTCTTCATTAGTTGTCTGCGTGCTTCTAAGCTGCTGGAGAGTTTCCTCCAGCTCTCAAGAGAAAAAGAGCCTGAGGTGAAAAGAGTTGAGGATGAGGAGGAAGAAGATGAAGGAGAGGGTGAAACGTTGGTGGTGCGATGGATCAGGGGACTTGTTTTTAACATTTTGTGGTTGATTTTGGTGATGTGAAGGGAAACAGTTTGCTGATTAGTGGATCCAATGGTGACAGACTGTTTACTCCTCTCAAAATTTGGAAACTGCATGGGAGGAATCGGACTGGACCAGTTTCCTTCTTCTGCCAGATGGTCCAGGGTGGTGTCAGATTTACCTCCATCTTTGTCCTGAGTAGAAAGGGTCTATAAGACAAAGATAAAACAGGCTATAGTAGACAATAGCAGAGATTAAAGCTGCACAAACACAAACAGTTTTAGATAACAATGTTTATTTTAGGAATGTAACATAGACTCATTACTAAAAGGATTATTTATGTATGTATGTATGTATGTATTTATTTTTTTTTTACAGAGAATCATTTGCTAAATGTCCACCTTTATACTTATCTTTGACATAGAGCATTAAATACTACAATAAGCCACTTGATGGTGCTGTTTCACTACATCTTAAGAAAATCTAACTTCTCAGGCTGATGTCATACACTGCCCAATGCCATCCAAGAGCTATCAATAAACGAAGTTGTAATATCATATAAATGTCTTATAAACACTTAATGGGGGGTCTAAATTAGAATCATCTACTGCTTGATTACCATCAGATGATGCCCAGGGCCATCATGCATTCTGACATTTTATTTCAATTAAATGCTGTAATGGCATCATAAAGCCAATGGACTGGATGTATAATTTTAATTTTACAACAGACAAGGTAATGAGACCATCATGAATCTTGGCTTATTCCCCTTATGACTTAAATGGTCACATTCTTTCATCCACAGGGACATCTGGATTGAAAAAAAGGGGGGAGTGGTTCGTCTCTTTCTGTTTAATGTGCAAGGCGAGCACTGGGCAGCAGCCTACACACCAGACATCACGTTCTTCAAGGTTTGCTCTGATGTGAATCTCTCATCGGTACTGATGTTCACAGAAAAGATGAGAGCAAGCTAAGGCCAGCAGAGAGAAGATACAGCAGTGAGCTTGCCACGTCTGATATAAAATAGGAACATTGTACATGGACCGTCCTGAGGTCAAACGTACTGCTGCTGTCTCTTCAACAAACTGCATCTTGTAGCTTTCACTTGGTTGCATCTGGACACTGGGATACAAATTCATACACCTGAATGTATAACATAATGGATAAAAGGCCAGATATACCAGAAAGATTTGCAAAGTTGTGTGGATGAGATGGAAAATCATCCATCAGCCTTTAACAACTGATCATTTCTCAGCCTATTATCCTGTGCATTTACACACATAACATTTCACGCAGTAAGCATTGATCTTTTTATCTAATTTTATTTCAGTGATTACTGATACTTTTCTTTGTTTTTATATAGATGCACAGCCTTTTGAGTAACACGAACAGTGCTATACATTTAAGATTTGATGTGATTTGTTGCTGAGCTTATTATTGAATTGAATTTAGAATGCTATGGCATGAATATTAATCGCAGCATTACAGATTATGCCATTTAATTAACAGTAACAACTGAAAAACAATGGATTAAAAATGCACTGAATAAAATAAAATAAATAAATGGATAAAAGACAAGGAAAGTGTAAAAAAAAGACAAAAAGCATAGAATGTGTGTGGGACAAGATACTAATGATTTTTTTTTTTTTTTTTATGTACCTCCCAGTTTGTGAGATGCAGTCATGTGTTCTTTATAACAAATGAATAAAAACAAAGCTAGTTATACCTTCATGTCATTTCTCCTAAATTACATTTTGTATAACTAGAACATTTGATGAAACCCTGGCAGTGCAGGAAGCTCCTAATGAGAAAAATCTGATCTCAATCACACCCTGAAGATCTACGTTCAGCGGCGTCCGTTTACTCAGTAAAGTCTGACGGACTCGGTGCACAGTGTGAGGTCAGCCTCTCTACACAGATGCTATCAGACACGCTGAGAGGTACAAGGCTGACAATCACTTTTTTTTTTGCAATAGATAACAGGAGGAGGCAAACTGTGTTTCTGTGTTTCGGGAGAAGTGGAGTAAACACGCACCTCTCTAGACTGCCGTGGAGTGCTCGCAAGCTTTACACCTGGGGAAAGAGAAGAGAAGAGAGACAAGAAACTCAGCACTTAAGTAAACATGTATTTTTGTCCTTGTGGAAGAAAGCAAGTTGCTGCAGAGGCTCTAATAATTAAACACTTCCTATCACGAAGCATTTCTTCTTTTGATCTGAGGCGAACCGCCACTACTGTTCTACTTGTCCACAGAGGTAAGGCAGGTAGCTCTATCTGTGTAATGAGCTGCCACAAGTATGAAAAGTTGGTAAATGAGATGCGTTCCCCGTAAGTAGGCACAGAGTATGAGACAGGAGAAGAAAAAGGCAAAAGAGGAAAAGAAAAACAAGATGTCGTTCCCGTATGTGTGCTTTACTTGAGGATTTATTTTCACCCCCACATTTGAACACAAACATCTGTTCTTTCTAGGCTCATTATTTCGTTTACACACATTTTGTAGAAATTATTGATTAGTTTTATTTAGCACCTTTTCAGTATCATGGGGCAGTAACACATAGAAACATCAACCTTTTGGTTTATTCACACAAAACAAACAAGATGTAAAAGCACAAGGGGGCGGACCACAAAGTGAACCCCTCGTCACGCACTGAAAACTTTGCACATTTGGGGAATGTTTATTTTCAGTATATTGATTTTTGTTTTATTTCCAGAATAGCTTCAGAATTACATAAATATGACATGATGGTGAGTTAACTTTACACAGCCGATAAAGCTTCAAAGGGCTACTTTTTGTTTTTATAATTTACTATATTTTGTACTTTTTCACTTTTACAAGAACTGAGAAATTGAATCAGATAAATATTACACTACTTTATGTTCTTTACTATTTGAATAATGGATGTGGGTAAATTTGCCACCTCTGGTTTGGGGAAGGAAGGAAGGAAGGAAGGAAGGAAGGAAGGAAGGAAGGAAGGAAGGAAGGAAGGAAGGAAGGAAGGAAGGAAGGAAAGCTGAGGAACAATAAAGCCCACCAAATCCAATAAAAACAGCAGAGAAGAAAGATGTGTGATGAAGATGTGTGTTGTTTTACTAGAGGACAGCAGGACAGTGATAGAGACACACAGGCTGGTGTCGGGGCTGCACTCAGGGACAGGTGGTTTATGTATTGGCACCTGAGAGGCACCAGGACAGACGTTGTGTTTAGTGGTCTGTCTCCAGCTGGACATCTCCTTTCCTTAGGCCCCCCCACCCTGCTGATAAGTAATCAAGCTGACAGTTCTGAGTAGGGCTGCATGGCTGCTGTTGGGGGGAGTGCAGACACCTCTGCCTGAGTGGCCTGTCACTTCCAATTTGAGGGTGGAAGTGATGTGAATCTGCACAAGGGGGAGGAGGGAAGGCTGTAGATGCAGGCCACAACCTTCCCTAAGTGATGAGATCTGCAGAGCCCTATCTCACATTAAATACGCCTCGGTGGGCAGGGAATAAAATGTGTTGCTGAGATGCAATGTTGTTTTAGATTAGTATGCGCTCGAGAGCGCCGTGTCGGTGTCTGGCTCTGTGTTGATTCTGTCTTGTCTTCATTCTTCTGAACGAGATGCTGGCGGAAGAGGAAGAGAAAGAAAAAGAAAAAGAAAAAAAGGAGTGGGCTAAGGAGGGAGTGTGTGACATTTTCTAATCTTGTTTGGGTGCCTCTACACTATTTGATCCCCTAACCCTAATGATAGCTCATGTAGGCTGTGTATCAGCTCATACTGGTGTGTATGAAACACATACATATTTATCACAACATACACAGGTGTGATTGCCAGGGTAACGCATCCATGTACAACAATAACCACAGTCTTAGAGTGACTGTTGTTCTAAAGTGATGGTGCAGTACAAGTCTCTTGTATCCCTCACCATCAGACACACACTTTGTTATTGATCTTGAAAACCCCATCAAGGTGGTAATTGAAATCTCCAAAGGTCTAATTGGGTCGCTGTAAGAGTTTCCTTCTGTGGCTGTTGTTACAGGTTTGTCACAGCTGTTGATATCAGTGCTGTCGCACATCTTCATTCACTGCCACACCTTCAAGGAGACTGGATTATTCTGCCAGTATTCTGAAGCACTGCCTGAATGTATTCAGTATTTCATGACCTTCATGTATATCTTGGTTCTGCAAAACGAAAGGCTTTGTCAACATGAAAAACAGATATGCAAAAAGGCTAAACCAGATTCAAGTACATTAACCTGAACACACTGGACATCCAGCACTCCTGTTAAGCTTTTTCTGACAAAGCTGCCCTGTTAGTGTTATTTTAAAAATGGATCTGCCATAAATGAGCTAAAAATCACTTACAAACATGCTTCAAATTCTGACGGAAAATGCAATATTCTTTCAAGTGGGTAGACAAAATTACATTTTGTGTGGGGAACAGTTTTACAGAATAACTGAAACAAGTAATATAACAATACAAACTGAATTTCAGGGGATTTGTAAACATCATTCATCTCTGTAGTGTCTATTTGTTTGAGGGTAATAGTTGCTGTTTGATTGCATTTTCACACTCAGTCAATTCCACTCACTATAACTGTGCTATTGATTTTAACTGCTGTGCAGTGAAACAGTGATGTATTGTTGAGACTGAGGTTTCATCCTGAGAGATGCAGATATTTTAGGCTAGTGATTCAACATACAGTTGAAGGAGCTGGAGTAATAATGCAGTTTATTTCCTAAAAGCTTAAAGGTAATAAAGGTCAAAATTTCTGTCTAAAAATGTTGTAGTTTGCTGATTCCTGTTTTCTTCAAATTTCTTGGATTCAGAATTATATAAAATGGAAAAAAACTGTCATACCCCCCCTGAAAAAATGAAAATAAATCCAAAAAGTCTTTCAGGGTACTTCTTCAGTGCCTTCTTAAGTTTTTAAGGGTCCCACTAAACCAATTCAATTATAAAACCCACGTTCTCAGCCGCTCTGATCAAAGGAGGCTCCTATTCCGTTTCCCAGGTCGGTTCATTTTGCTGATAAACCCTAACTGAAAACAGGAATGACTCTTAAACTTGTCCTCTGTTGCCCTCTGAAGTAACCTTGAGCTCCCACCTCTCTTTCAGAGACAAAGGCTCTGAATATTCATGCAGACGACCCAGAATTACGACAATGATCCTCATAAGCAAGGGCCACATCATTAGCAGATGCATTATCTGCCTTCCCTCTCAAAGACCCTTGTACAACTCTAACAGAGACACACATCAAACATCCCTTTCCCTGGCACCACAGCTGAGGAGGACTAAAGGACAAAAACAATGTGAAATAATGAGCTTGTTAAGTGAAGGATTGTGGCCCCTCTGCTCTGGAGGAACTTGTTAAATGCTGTTTTTTAACCAGATATGGTCTACAGGCTGCTGAAGCCAGACAAGGCGTGTCCTCTTCTGTCCCACACTCATGCTGTGCTACCAAAAACCTTTCATAGTTATTCAGCTCACCAAGCCACAGTGACCCCAACCAGCTGTACTGTCTTCTCTCACCAACAAACCACCCACACCTGAACTCTGCACACACACTCCTCCTCCACTTGACTCTGTGTGGGAATACAAGGCTCTGGCATGCTGGTGTGCTTTATCAGAGGAAAAACGCTTGAGAACAGAGGTATTAGGCGTTAAGCTCTGGTTCATTGATGTTTTAACTTGTTGTTGTAAGAGATAAAACGATATTTCACTCTGTGCTGAAATCCTACAGGACGCAACCAGGGAGAGAAGGTGCTGGGGGGTGGGGGGTGCTGGGTAAGCAATCAGTCATGGGGAGACTGAAGATATGCATGTTAAATGTAAGAATGACAGAAAAAGATAATTAGGTGCAGAAAATATCTGCATTCACGATGTAGTTCTGATGAGTCCATCAAATACTATCATGCGCTAATTCACGATAAAGCGTAAAGTGATTATGCGCCCCTGACTTGCTAAGCAGCAGTGTCTATTAACCCGCCTCTTCCGCTCTCCTCCCAAACCCCATCACGACATTCTGGTGACCCCCTCAGCACAATTCATTTTTATAGCACCTCACCGGGTGAACACAAGGATAGAGTTATTAGTAAAATCCATAAATTACATGATGTTCATACTGTCATGTATGGGCTCCCCTTCCACCTCTGACCTCATCTGAAGGTCAAGTGTCGGGAAGAATCATAAATTGTCTCTTATTAGTCGAAATTCAAATAAGACAGAGGACATTCCCTTCCATTCCTTGCCACATTAAATCAGCGCACCATAAATAACACATGGTTTGGCTCATAATCGTTTGTGGCAGAGCACTGGCGAAGCATACAAAGCCTACATCAACATTCAGTGTGAAGACTGAGCTTAGTGGAAGACTATTTATGATGTGAGGCTGTGGTGCTGCATTAACACCTTTGCACTATTTTGGACCATTTTACTTTCCTGCTCCGAGGCAATGCAGCTGCTCTGCTACTGCATCATCACTTTCATCACATCACTCCTACGCAGAACTTTATGAATGCGTTAAAGAAGCTGTAAATATATACAGAATATACAATTCTGTAGTCGAACATCCGTCTAATGTACTTTTACGCCATCAGCAAAAACTCCGTCATGTTTTGCAGACAGTGTATTCTTAGAGTAATGAAGTAATATGATTGAGGCACTGTTATTTCCCATCAAATGATGATTTTATACAGTGCTTTAGTAATAAAACCCTTTTATTAGGTTAAGAAACTGCATTAATTGTGAGGAATAACTGTCACTGTAGGGCAACAAAATAGGTAGCTATAATAATCTGCCTCATGCTTTAATTTGCTCCAAATTGGGATATCTCTGGCTCCATTTTCTGTGCAATCTTCTAATTCTATTCTCATGCTGGTAACTTAGGCACTGAACGCAGCAGGAGGGGAAATAATGAACACACAGACAGGAAGGAGCTCAAAGGGGGTATCAAATGTGGCACTGATTACCGTTATGACACTTCATCCTGACAACAGTATATTCTCAGACTCAAACCTACTCATGGTACTTTCAAGGTTAGGAGATGCAAAGACCTCCTAGGGCAGATTTCCATGGAAACAGAGAATCAGAACGCAGTATGTGGGGGTGTGGTAGGAGGCAGGTTGTTTTAATACCATGTAGAGGACGGGGCCGTGCAGCTTGTACAAGGAGGGATGTGTAAACAAATGCTACCTCTCAGCTGTGAGCCCGGGGTTAAGTGAATTATCTTGGCTGAGATGAAGCTCAGGAGGCTTTAATTGGTGCATATCTTACTTAGATGCTGCAGAGCTCTTGACCTAGGTGTAGGGGACACACAACAGCGTTCCCCTCATGAGCCACTCCCTTGCTGATGAAAAAAGAGACGGTACGAGATGCAGATAGATCAAGGGGAGGGGATTAGAGAGTTAAAAATCTGAAAATCTGTATTTATGCATTAAAATATGGAGGTGGTGTAGCTGTTTGTTGCCAGGTGTTTGCATAGCCGTGAAGAAAGAAGAAAATGCAAAGAAAAAGGCTGTGTTAACATGAACTGATGTGCTTATCATACAGTGTCTGAACTACACAGAAACCTGGAAATGAAAAACTTTACAACTGCACAAAGATTTGGCACTGACATTGACTAAAATAGTAACAATGGTAAGTTTATTTATAAAGCATTTTTTTTTTCTTAACATTATCTGACCAATGTGTGTGTACAACTAGCCTGGCCAGCCATCTGTCTCTCTCAATGACAAATCCATCTGGAATCGCAGCTTTTTTTTTTTTTTTGTACTTGTCTTGTCCAGCATCATAACAGCAGAATGATAGTCTGGCTGCCTTTTGGTGCTGAACAAATTTGCTTTGCCAAGGGGGACTTCATAAAGTATATGAGGCTCCCCTTGATATTCTCGGGAATCGCAGCTTGAATCCAAATATGAAGGCGGGACTAACAGGAGCAGAGTAAACCAATCACAGATAAGACGGACGCGATGTTTTTGTTGGATAAATTTAAGAATACAGGGTGTAATCTGTAATTCAGTCCTTATTTTTGAATGAAGTAAACAGCCGACAACAGTTGTAAAGAGATTTGCGGACTTGGAACTGACTTTGACTTGCGAAAAAAATTAGTTGGTGTGTATGGCGCATTGCAAAACACCCGCTCCCAAGACTTGTGATTGGTCGGCAAGAAAAGATTGTGCATATTTCACAATGACTGGCCCAATTCCAGACTGTTTTCTCAGTACTGAATACACTGAGAAAACCGAATGGCTGACCAGGCTAATGTACAACAGCATTAAAAGTAGAAGAGTACATGAAATAGAGATCGACCAGTAATACATTCTTAAAAGCCAATATAATGAAAATTATTTATATCAACTGATTACTCTACCTGCCATTCCACCCCATAAATATAATCAGAAATGCATTATTTTGACTTTATTAAAAACTCTGTAAGTGATGACGTGAGTACAAATACCTAAATAAATAAATCTCCAAGGAAACATCAAACTCGGAGTTGTAAATTTATCAGTAAATGTGGACCTGAATATCAAAAAACTGCAAAAGAGGTCATTATTCGCCATTTCACAGGACAGTTTGCACAATATCCAATTAACACACATCTATATCCAAACAAAGTCAGTAAAGACACAACACAATAGGTTGTTTTCATGCACAAAAGTGTTCAGTTACAATTAACATAGTTTGTGATTATGTTTTTAGGATTACGCGGAATTTTTCAAACTTTTATGCTTGTACACAAAGGACCGTCCTCAGTGGTTTCTCAGTAATTGTCACCTTTCCATTATGCAAGCATGCATTTACAAAGGTGTGTAAATGTGTTAACAACTTTTCAGTGTTCATTCATACAAACCACATCATCACCATTGACTGCACACACACACACACACACACACACACACGCACACACACACACACACACACACACGCACACACACACGCACACACACACTGCTTCACAATGAATGATAATCAGTCTAAACACTGACAGCTCCTCGCACTAAAATCACACCAACAGCTACTTGACAAAGAAGAGATAGAAAATATAAAACTTACTTTAAATCTCTTCAATGTGCTCCAACTATGTTTAATTGATCAAAGCATAAACTATGATTTTCAGGCCATTTTTGTATATTTTTGTCTTTTTTTTTTTTTTTTTTTTAAATTGGGCAGTCATTATGGCTGTATTACAGCTTAAAGCATGGACTTCTGCAAAAAAAAAAAAAAATTTTTTTTGACACTTTTTTAAAAATCTAAAGTCAGTTACTCTTACAGGTCTATTATATGCAACAGAAACTTTTTGGGGACCCTCGAACCAAAAATGTACACACAAAAAACTGCTATAAACTCATCATATATCAATTTTTTTCCCACTTCGGCTCTGCTCATAATTGCCAAATGTTCTATAATTTTCAGGATTTTAATCATATAACTGGCAGTTCTAATACATGATGCCACTAGCTTTAGTTAACACCCCCCCCCCACACACACACACACACACACAAAATATGAGATATTTTCTATATAATACACAGTGGAGGGATGTGGCATTGTTTTATATCAGAGTCTTGGACACATCAAAGATTAGCAATAACACTGATTTCATTGCATTTTGTGCTATGCAGGAACAAAATGCCTCATAGACTTACACTGAAACCACATATTTTAATGTCACAAAAAAGTACTAATGCAATGAAATCAATGTTGATACTATTTTCTGAGTCATCCAAGATTCTAATCACCAGCAACACCCCCCCACCCATACAACTATTCATTGTATGAAAAATATTAGTAGCTGAAATGGTTTAAGCGATTTCTGCAGGAAAAAGCCAAAATAACAGACACGTGATGTTTACGGGCTTGAGGGTCCTCAGAGTGTATTAAATTCCACAGGGATTGAAACAGATAGTATTGTTATGTGTTCTGGAAAAAAAAGGGGAAATAATCACATCATAACCTGCCCATAACTGTTTAATTATCTACCACATATCTATTTTAATGTCTTTGGAAACAGACCTGGTGTTTTTTATTAATGCAGAGCAACTGAAGCTGAGCCATTCAGACAAAACATAATCCAGAACACAACTCTAATGAAAGATTTAACTTTCCTTCATTTCACAGTCATATAAAACTTCATTCACTCACATAAAGGATTGCATGAATTTTTTTGATGACCTCTCTTACATTATTTTTCTACAGTTTGTCATTTCTTCTCCATTAAAGTCCGTGCCAAATCCTTTTATCGAGACCTGCTCTTACACTTGCAGCGCTTCGAGGTGCTGTGATCAGAAGCTGCTATGTCTTCGTTAAGCCTCCGTGCTCCCCTGTTCACCTTTATTTGCAGTTAGATTGGGAACGGGAATTGGCCCTGTCACTGTTTACCCTAGTCTCTCATTTGAGTTTGCTTCACGTTCTCTTACACACCCCTTGTTTTCCTGTCAAAGCACTACTGATTACAGCAGGGACTGATGAGTCCAGACATGTGAGTAAAGCACAGGGACCACGGCGGAATGCTAAGTCAGTAGTTAAGGGACTGCCCTGACATATCATTATATCAGCACCTTCCCTGTACACCTACTGCCTCTGGCCAGTCCATACAAGCATACCCAGTCAATGAATATTCCTATATTTTATTGGTCTTTTAATTATTAATTACTGGTAGGTATATTTTTAATGAATCTAATGTCAATACATTAATATTTCAAGAGCATAGTATCTGCACATTTGGAGATAGAAAATTGTCAGTGAATAAAAGGAAGACAGAGTATGCTTTTAGTACAGAAAGACAATAATTTAGGGTTTGATTAGTTTATTCAGTGGACCTTAGACCAGGGGTGTCAAATATACGGCCTGTGGGCCAAAACTCACCCATCAAAATTTCTTCAGTTTTAGTATAAAAAAGTGAAATTACATGATATAGTTTATATTTACAAGCTATCCTTTTCCAAAAAATGTGACCTTGAATCGTCTGAAGAGAAGTGTAATTTTAACAATATTATGACTGTTACTAAATGTTTTGCAGATCCACGAAGATCTGTAAGTTGTAGCACGTGTAAATGATCAGCTGAGGCATAATATGGTTAAAATCGCATTGCATTATTTTTCTGAAGAAATTTCAGGTTTTTCATGGTAGTTAATGTCATTCACATTTTTTAAAGGATAGCTTGTACATGTAAACATTTTCTTTAACTAATTCAACATTTCATTTTAAAACATAGAGAAAAGTTTGGAGTTGATGTTATTTATAAGTTAATATATTATTATTTTATTGGTCTGATGCATTTGAGATCACATTGGGCTGTATGTGGCCTATTTTATTTAGAACTGTTTAACCGTGAACAATCATACAAAGTTTAGCTACCTGCCTATTGTAGTAAATTTAATTTTTTATTTTTTTTTTTTAACATATTGCAATTACAGCAACTTATGAGGAAATGAGACTTCTGCATATTATCTTTAGAAAGTCCAGCCCATGATGGATGATTTTTGGTCTATCACACTTCTTAGATAATTATATTGATAGCTGCAATGACCAATCACTGTCAAAAATCTGACACACAAGCATCTTTGCTTTCACTTGCAACTTTCATAGTTGCATCATTTGGCATTTGTCGACTGAAGCCTGAATTCCACCTGAACAAGGTTAGGAGATGCAGGGGAAAATACACTCTTGTTATATTAATGAAAAATAAAAAGCCAGCCCTTGCCTGTAATCTTATTTTAGGAAGCAGGTTATTGTGTTACAGTAAAACCCTGTCATAAGTCTGTTCAACACTGAGGTGTAAATTGATAAGATTGATTATCCTTCAGTTGTCGTAATAGAACACACGAGGCAGAGCGGACAGCAGCACCTGGGTTCCTTCCTCCCAGCAACCTTATTACAGTGTCAGTGGCCTTGAAACCATGCATTCTTAACATGCCTACCAGCTCACCTCTGGGCTGCAACCATCACACACACAACACAGTTCTAGACCTTCGTAGAAACTCCTGATTAGCCTCGAGCACTTTCCTGTTTTCTTTGCCGTTGCCACTGGTCTCGCCTCTGTTTGCCTTTACACTCCCTCCATTATCATTCTCTTTTCCTCCTGATGCTGGTCTTTTACTCCATCCTCTCCCAAGTGTCTTATCTTTACCCTCTACCCTCCGCTCTACTCCTCTCCTGCGCCTCACCTCTGGCCTCCAGTTTCCAACCTATAATTTCCTTTCACTCCAGTCTGTGCCCTCTACATCGTTCCCCAGCTACGTTTATAATAACCACCAGAGCAATAAAAACAGCAGCAAGCCATAAACATAACAACATGTCTACGAAACTAGCACCATTACAACTTCTGTGACTGCAGAAAGCTTTGCTCTGTCTTCAGCTCTGCAAAGTAATAATGACTGAAATAAAGATGGTAAAAGTTTCCTCCTTCACCACTTTTTCTTAGAGACGCCTCTCGTCCCACAGAGTACTGTGGCTGACAGGCAGTGAACTGTGTGTGAACATCTGAACAGACCAGAACTTACCCAACCCTTCTACAGCTCTGTGCTAATGAGAGCACTATGTGTGTGTGTGTGTGCGCGCGCGTGTGTGTGTAAATGCTGCAAAGGGCTGTCGCACTGACTGACACTTCTTTATGCCTGAAATAACTCTTACACACGTCAGGTGTCTGTTGCCCCAAGGTCCCCAGAGCTGAGGTGTCATTTAAGAAACACAGCTTGTTTTTGCAGCAGCTTACATGCTGCTGACTGCTAGAACACCACTCTATGTATTGTGAAGAAAACAAAACAAAACAAAAAACAAAAAAAAAAGATTTGCAAACTAACAATGTTGGGACTGATAGTGACCTTGAAAGTGATCCAAAATTGCCTGAAATCTGCTGCTACAATGATGCTCTGTAGCTGGAATCTTACACTATTTATTGTTTTGCATTTCCTCCTTAGAGAACAGGATTAACACCCCTCCATAATTAGATACTGCTAGTTATTGTAACCAGTGTTGTTGGTGATTGTAGTTGTCATTACAAGTCAGATATTAAATTACTAGAAAGAATGTTGCATTTCTTTTAAATTCCTGCATCAGTTACCTTATTAATACACACTCTATTATTTTAGTGTTGATGTGGTGTACTGTGGGTAAGAAAAACTATACAGGCAGCTGTAGCATATCTTCTTGCACAGTGGTCTGCTGTCACTGGTATCTTACTAATTAGTTGTTGAAGGCAACAGACTGAACAGTAAGTCTTCAACAACATACCTGGCAATCAGTGCATGTGGTGTATTGCCTGGCTTACAGACTGCAGATGAATCCTCTGGGTTGGATCCAGCCTTGGCTGCTCGTTTGCTCCACTTGTAACTGTATTTGCCTTGTAACATGAGCATTCAGCTACAGTGTAGACCAAGTACTATGGCCCTACTTACAGAATAGAAGCCTTGTGTTAGGGGTTGTATGTAGTATTGATATTCCAAACGTTCAATAGCACAGCTATGTTCTCTTCTTCTAAGAAGAACTTATAGCTGGTTATTTTGACCGACATTGTGTGCATGGCTGGACTGGCCAATGGTGATTTTGGGCTGGGCCTTTCTTTCTTTCTTTCTTTCTTTCTTTCTTTCTTTCTTTCTTTCTTTCTTTCTTTCTTTCTTTCTTTCTTTCT
>JAPQRP010000019.1:42927036-42940000 GCA_037367295.1 Apogon hyalosoma
TCTTTCTTTCTTTCTTTCTTTCTTTCTTTCTTTCTTTCTGTCTTTCTGTCTTTCTTTCTTTCTGTCTTTCTTTCTTTCTTTCTTTCTGTCTTTCTTTCTTTCTTTCTTTCTTTCTTTCTTTTCTTTTCTTTTTTATAGTAACAGTATTAGTAGTGATACCTATTGGTACACAAAATGGTAGATCGGCCCATTAGTCATGATTGATTCTGGGCTGGACCAAACTGGCCTACAAAGCCAAAGTGCACTAACTACATATTTGGTCCAAACTAAGTTGAGACTACAAATGAGGTTTAGCATGTCTCCTTTGTGCTGTGAGAAAATATGGTTTAAAAACTGTTCCTTTTCAGAGAAATGATGCAGTTAATGCGCTCTGGTTTTGTTTGACCCGGCTTTGACCAGGCAGATAGTGCGGTCTGCTTTGGTAGTTCTGTCCGAATATGACAGTAGCCCCGATAGCCTACTTTTCTGTCCATTTATAGCTTCGAGCCAACTGTCTCTGTTGTTCCTTCACACAGAAACAAGTCCATAAAATAACATTAGCACAGAAAAGAATCACCATGGCTCAATCACGAGGCAAACTAATGGTCGAACTTGCTTTAAAACGCAATCCAGATAACGGTACGGAGGATGGCAAACATCTAGCCGTAACACTTTAATCATTTATGTATCATCTAAGTTAGCCTACTAGCTAGCACACCACTAGCATATTAAACCATTTGAGCCTACCTGCTTCCTTTAAAGTATTCACACTGAAAGGCTGTCATAATACAGTTATAGTCATGTCGCTGTGTTTCTTGATTTCTTCATTTCTTTGGCTCTTTTCGCTTTGGGCAACTAGTCCGATTTTGGTAAAATTAATAAGATTACTCCTTCAAAAGTTGGCTAGCTTCAGGAAAGTTAGCTAGCGTGAGGGGCTCCATTATCGGATAACTTTAACGTATTTACAACTGTATAAAAATGTGGCAAAATACTGGCAACACCCTGTTATGAGAGGCCGTACAGGACAAAATACACTGAATTCTTGCCCATGCCTGCTGAATCTGTCTGTCCATACTATGAATCTGTCTGTCCATACTATGAATCTGTCTCTCCATACTACAGCAGGACTTCAATATACACGTATTTCAGTTTCATCCTTCTGTAGCTGAAATAATTCCAGATAACTGACATTGGTTTTCTTTTTGGCACTGTGTCTTCGTTTTCTTATTTCCTTTCATTTTTATTATTGATGATTGAAGTCCTTGCTGTTGTATGTATCTTATATGTATCTGTTAAATGTATCTTGCCTTGGTACTTTGTGCTCTATCGTCCGGTCAGATATATATTTTTTTCAGTTTCTTTATTTTCAGTACACTTCAAATGTCTTAATCGTTTTGTTTCAGATATTTTCAATATTTCTGTGTTTCATGTCTCCTAATGTATTTCTGTTTTTTCTCTTTTGTAACATTTCCCCATTCTAGTTCTGTAAATTGCCTTGTGCCAATAAAAAACAAAACAAACAAACAAACAAAAAAAACAAAAAAAACAAAAAAAACCCCAAACCAAAACAAAACAAAAAAAACATGTGCTATATGCTGTTGCCCATAGTAAGAGGCAGCTTGTACCATTGAAAATGGTGGAGCCTCTGAGATATTATAATAACAACAGTGGATTAGATTTCTGTATCTCTTCTTTGGCCACTCAAAGCGCTTTCCGTTATTGATTATGCATTGGCTCTCACATTCTGGTAAAATACACCTGTAGCCACAGCTGCCCTGGGGCAGGCTGACGGAGGCGTGGTTGCCAAGTGGCGCCTCCACCTGAAGGTGAAGAGACACAACGGACAGACTAGGACGGAGCGGGATTCGAACCACCAACCCCCTCTGTTACAGGACGAGCCGCTCTACCACCTGAGCCACGGCTGCCGACGTGCTCCGCCCAGAGATATGTCACGTGAGATGACGTACGTTTAACTTGGCATGCTAGCGTTAGCACGGACGCTACACTCGTTAAAAAGTCAATATTAGCAATGTCAAAACGCAACAAAATGCTTATAGGATGAGTCGGATATTACAAACGACAAGTTATAGAGGTTTAGTCTCATTTAACTGTTGAATAAAAATTTTCAAGTCACTTCTGTCTAGACACTAATTAGCACATTGCGTCAGCTGACAACAGATTACCAACAATGCATTGCGGTAGTGGAAATGATGTCCTAGTTTGTTCTTTTTTTATGGACAAGGGTTATTGTATTTTCTTGATTTTTTGGTCAGTGTGTTTAGAATGCAATACTGATCATTACCATGTATATTTTGACTTGTCGACACCCTAAGTCAAAACGCCACCCGTAAAAGCTCTCGAATGCATTCATTGTTTGATTCTCTGTGGAAGCGCGGGTGGAGCCACAACTCTTATTCGGGTGCATCTGTCCATAGAGGAAGTAGGAATGGCGGGTGGCATTTTTTTCTCAGGCTACGTGACTGCAGTTGCGCACGCAACATGGCGGCGGACGAGTCACGTTAGTTACGAGTTTGTCCTGTGATTAACCCACAAACACGGAGTGAATAACGGCAAATTTGGAACGGCGGACACCACAAAACGCCCGTCAACACCACTGACTAACATTAGCAGCATTAGCGTATAAGCTAACGTTAGCATGTAAACAAACCCAACTGCTCACTGTCTGTCTGTCTGCAGAGTAGCCGTATGCATTTTGTCCCTCCGCAGTTCCCATACCCCACTACCACAAGCTAACAGCTGAGTGGCCAATGATTCATTGTCTATTCAGCTGTTTTCTATTAAACGGCCTTCACCGGCTAGTTAGGAAAGATTCCCAGTGTCTGATGTTGCACGCTGCGCTGACTGCTGTTATTGAAGGTATGTTAAAATATTGTGTTATCGCTAGACCGAGTTGTTATAATTTTTTTGATTTGATACTGAGCCGTCTGAAAATAGGTGTCCAACGGCTGTGAAACACTTCCGGGTAGTGTTCCTGTTTGCCACCAAAGGTATACTAGAATTTCACCTTGAACGGTAGCGATATTTAATTATGATTATTTTAATGACCATGTTTGTATGTAGGTCCTGGGCATTTATCCAATGAACAAGTGCATGCACAGCAGTGTCAGGAAGTAGCGTCTACACAGGTAACAGTGTGCATCTGCCTGAGCCCTGTTTGTTTGTTAAAATGTTCATGTGCTGCATCAGCTGATGGTTTACATTATATTTCTGCTAGCTTAGCTCAGTTTGTAGACAGTAAACAACCACAGTAAAACCACAAATCACCTTCACTTACTTACTTACTGTTTGTGACATGGATAACATTATGTAGACACACTGGCAAATCACGCCAGGGTCAGGGTGGTTCTGATGGGCCCGGTGGGTCCGAGGGGAGTGACATGGTGATGTCACAAATACACAGACAGCCAAATGTTTAAGGCCAAACTGTCAGAAAAGGAGCTTTGAGTACCTCTCTGTCAAGTGAGTGTCCAGATAATAGAAAAAAAATGTAAACCTTATTTTTCACAGGATGCATAATGTTAATGTGTCAAATGAAATCAAATGTAATGTCTACCAATGACAAAACTCTGAAGATGAGTCTCAAGTTAACTGAATTCACCCTGTGTGTAACTTAAATGCAGCTCGAGTCCAAGTTCCAAACAAATCTCTAAGTTTATGATCTCTGATAGGAACACCTGATCCTTACTCCTAAACTTACTCATGAACTTGACACTGAATTGCCAGAAAAACATTGCAAAATAAGTTCTGCAACCTATATTTGTGAAACGTATATCCAGTTTGCAAACATTTTTTTATTTTATTTTGTAGTTCTATGCTTTGTTTATGAAGCACCTGGTCAGGTATTCATAAACTACAGCCTTTTCACAAAAATGAGCTGAAAACCATCCATGGCAAAACATCTTCGATCCCAGAGTTCTCTCCAGGTCTCAGACTGAGTCTGTCTGATTACCTGGTTTCAGCATTTAAAATGCTCATTGAGCCCCGAGCCCTCCCTCATTCTGCTATCTCAGGCTCCTTTCTTCTCCCTGTCAGGGAAAATGCCAGAGAGGTGCAGTGAGAGCCATGCTCCCCTCCTAGCGCTGGTAATTTGACAGCGAGCAGAGAGGGCTCAGAATAATTGGAATAGCATTTACGTGTCAATGTGACACTGACGGAGAGAGAGAGCCCAACAGTTAACGTGTCCAAGTGGAATTGATGGTAAAAATTGCAAGCTGGAGATTCTTGGAATAGATTTCACAAGTTGTCTGGTTGAAGAAGTGGTGGGTTAATCAGACAAACTAGACATCTGGCCTTTTGTCAGTGCTGTTTGCATCTGAGACTCTGGGAGAACAGAGTCAGAAGCAACACAAACCAAGATTCTGGCCAAAGTGTGATCTTGTGAACAATGTGCCAATATCGACCAGAGAAAAGGGCCTGTTGATGCTTTTAATTGGACGTAACACAGCTAGAACAGACACATCCACTGAGTGCGACTTTTCATAGAGTCTTATTTCCCTGCAGTAGCTGATGCAATATATCAAAAAGCAGGTCTTTTCTATCTGCAATCCTGTCAAACCAAAATCAAACTGTGAGATGATGTGACTGACAGGTTTCATTGAAAAATTTAATTGGCTCTTTCCACTGAACTGTACGAAATCACTGCCTCCTTTGTGCAAGAAATAAATCTTCCTATTAGCACATGATGAATGAGCAGAACAGTAAGAGCCTGTAGTTCTGAGGAAAAAGCACATCCTTCAACAAAAAGTCAGCTGCATTGGAATTTTGTACATCTTAGACAATACAGGCTGAACAGATGCTGACATATACATTTATCAGAGCTGGTGTGTGTCACCCACTGACACTAAGAAAATGCTGGAGTACTCATCAGAAAGAAGACAATACATTTGCTGGCTAGCCAGTGAGAGCGAGGTTTTTTTCCCTTCTGTTCAGCTCTCATACTGGCTGCTGCTGCCTGTCTCAGAACAGAGGGACAGCACAATGTAATGAGCAGGATTACCAAGGGAAACTGGCAGGAATAGTGTGCTATCAAAGGAAATCCAGTCAGTAAGGGATATTCAGACAGCACTACCGTTCTTTTATTCATTGCCTGTACGCTCATAGTGACTCAGCTCACTCTCCTGCTGTCAACCCCTGTCATTATCCATTAGTGTGTTTCTGCCTTGCCGGGGACCGCCCACTGCTGCTTCTGGCATGTGTGAATAGGTGCATTTATGTTGGTGTGTATTTGTACTAACTATGTGCATTATGAATGACAATGCCTGTGCATGTAGTGTTCTCATCATGCTCTTTGTGATGGTGGTGTTTTCCCCACAGGTTTATGGAAGTGGGCTTGTTTTATACTGTGCTGTAGCTGTGGTACATTGTGTGTGATACCTTGTTAAGAACTATGGGTTTGATAAGATGTAATAGAACTCTTCTCATAAATAGATTAGATTTCTTGCTAAACATTAAGAGAACGGCCAGAGTGTTTGTACACCTGGATGTGATTAAAAGCAAGTTTACAAATAGGAAATAAAGTGAGACTAAAGTCAGACAAATGTGTAACAAGTTGCAACTGAATGCCATAATTATGCATTTACTCCTGTGTTTTTTTTCATGTAATTGTCAAGTGAATCTGAAGACAATTTTTGAAATGTCTCCAACAACAACAACCATCATCTGGTTTAGAGCGAATAAAGTAAGCACTGTCATCAGAAGGTGGTGGTATAGGCTGTGTTATACATGGCTGTGGGAGTAGAATCTGCTGTTTTTCATCTAAAATGTCTTTGATGTTTATTCTTATGAATGACATTGCGGATAAAATGGATCATATCATCAGTCCACAGATACTTATTGCTACTATGGGCTATGTTTTTGTGTTTTATGGGAAGATGTGAGGAAAACACATGGTGAAGTAAATGCATTTCTGCTGGGGTGTCGCTAGCAATTGTAGGCCCCATAAAAGCTTAACGTTGTGGGCCCTTCATAAAATAAAAGTATCTGTAAATTTGTTGTGGGGGGGTGGGGGTCCATATGTGCCATAGTTGTCCTGAAACCGAAAGTGAAACTTAACTTTGAACGTCTGACTCCTAGCTTCTATGCCTCTTTTTTTTTTTTTTTTACTCCAGAGCTTACAAGAAATTTTCAAAACTTCTAACTTCTGTCCACTGGGCCCCCTGGGAATGCTGGGCCCCACGAATTTGTCATGTCATGTTTGCAATTGTGTATTTTTACAATTTTACCATTTCCTTTAACCTTTTAAGATGCGAGTGCAAATAAAAATACAAGGATGTAAACATAGCAAACGCCACTGAGTGAGAGTTACTGGACCGGTGCAGGAAACTCCAGAAGACCTGAAGTACTTCAGGTGTTGATTTGTTGTGATCCATCTTGCAACTTCTGCAAGGCCAGTTTGTTTAAATTGTTCTAAACCTGTACATTTAAAAACTGCAATGGAGGGGAAATAAAAGCAATTCCCCTGCAGTCTAGTGAAAACTGTGATTCATCAGGAATGTACCCAAGAGGATTGCATTTAGTCAAGTTGCAAAGACCCTCAAGTTAACACACATTTCTGCTGGTATATGAAACTGTGTGTGTGTGTGTGTGTTTGTGTGTGTGTGCATAGTGTGTGTACGATAAGGCTTAGGAGGCTGAGCTTTAGGCGTTGCTCCTCTTTTCTCTCCGCTCAGCTGTGCTCCCCAAGGATGACAGGCAACGGGCCATAACTGCTGGGCTGGTAGAGATCCAGATAAGATGGACAGAAAGAGAGACGGGGATGTGTGCATCACTGCACATATGTGTGCACATGTGAAGAATACTGGGAGCGAAAACATATATCTTGTCAGAGAAAAAAGAAGGGAAAAATTGGCCATTTGCGCTGTATTTTCAGGGACTTGATGTGCAGTGTTGAGAAGTACTTATCCTTCAGAGAAGGAAACAGTGTGTCCAAAGATACCTCCTTTACATGTGTCTTTTTCTAACGCTTACACTCACAGGCTGATACCACCTGAGGAGCTCCGGTTCTCTGTGGCTTTTTGTAGGTGTGAAACTTCACCTCGCCATATTGCCACATTTTCTCAACTCACAGGCTTATTCCTGGTTTCAGAGTTAATGAGAATGAATCAAGACTCACACAAAGTTGTGCAAATTTAATTGAATAGAAACTGATACTAAAAATGTGAATTCACTAAATTAGCAGAGAATGCTTCTTCTAATTAAATGAAGAAAAAATAGATATTGCCATGTTACCATTGGAACAAAAAAAGGAGAAAATATTGTAATATTTCAGCAAAATGAATTTAAACTAACTGAATAACGGAACATGTCTCATTGTGTAAAGTGGCAGAGTAAGAGGTGGGCGTAATAATCTATGAATGCTATAACATTAAAGGCAGAGAGGGATTCTTTGCTATAGTGTCATGCCCATTTGTTTAAAGTTTAAAACATATCTTGTTATAGCGTTGATTTATAAAAAAAAAAAAAGCATGATGATTGTTGTTTCCACTGCAGTGAATTGTGGGATAGCACTAGATGGATAGCACTATCGCCTCACAGCAAGAAGGTCCTGAGTTCGATTCCAACCAGGGACCTCTCTGTGTGGAGTTTGCATGTCTTCCCTGTGTTTGCACAGGTTCTGGCTTCCTCTCACCATCCAAAGACATGCACACGTAGGTTATTTGGTTAATCTAAATTGCCCATAAGTGTGAATGTGAGAGTGATTAGTTGTTTGTCTCTCTATGTCAGCCCTGTGATGAACTGGTGACTTCGCCCATAAGTAGCTGGGATAGGCTCCAGCACCCCCATGACCCTAGTGAGGATAAAGCGGGTTCAGAAGAAGATGAAAGTTATAGTGTGTCATAAAGCTTTTCCTATTATTAAGCTTTCATTATAACACTGGTACACACCTCCAAAATGTATCTGTGTTGACCTTGATCTACTGCAGGTAATACGTGGACATACACTTATATGACATATATTTAATGTCAGTGGCAGGAGGCAAGCATGAATTGGGGTGCGATGCATTTGTTTTGTTTTTTTTTTTATCTCTTGGTTTTCTTTTGCTGTCCACATGGATAAACATGAACTTGAGTAAAAAATCTTCACTTTGGAAGGTGTTTTTAAAAATCTCTACTCTCTAGTGAGTAAATAACACTTGATATAGCACTTTTCAAACCAAAGTTACAATGAGCTTTACAAGATAAAACAATTCACCACTTCAAAGAAAGAAAAATTCAAGACACAATTCCAAACACAACATAAAATATATAGCAAGAGATGGCGTTTAAGCTGTAGGTGAAGAAAGAAGGCGCTATTGTGAGATGTACACAAATAAAGCATAATCAATAACAACGGTGCAGATACTCATAGACACAGGTCAATGTGACCACACTAGTGACAAGTCATGTAGACAGTAGGTTCAAATGTAAAGAAAAATTTGCGAAATTGAAAAGTTTTGTAAAATAGCCAAGGTTTTTAATGGTTTCACCCATCCTTTCTGTTTCCTGTCTTTATGTTGAGTTGTATACAGTACTGGAAAGTCACACTTGAGTAGAAGTACAGGTACCCTATCAAAAAATTATTTTGGTAGAAGTTCAAGTCATCAACCGAAATGATACTCAAGTTAAAGTCTCTAAGTATGTAGTATTTACTGTACTTAAGTATATCAGGTAATCTACAATTGGATGTACTCAAGTAATGAAAGTAATAGTACAAGTAAATGTTAATAACAACCAAACAAGAGTTAAAATTTTGAATATTACATTGCTGCTCACGTTAACAGATTGCTGACAGGTTGAGTGTGGACCATCCTTTGCACTTACGCATTACGTGATCAGGCCCAATGACAAATCAGCTTCCTGACTTTGTTGCAGTCACTGGTAATCTCAGTGGTGAAAACACCAAATTTAGTTTAATTTATTTTTGTAATGAGTAATGATACTGTGCATAAAGGAAATGTAGTGAAGTGAAAGTAAACAATAAAAAATACTTCATAAAGTACAAATTCTCCCAAAACATACTTGAGTACAGTAGTGAGGTAGTATTACTTTGGTGCTATACAACACTGGTCCAGTGTGGTGTGGTGCAGCTAAAAATTCATCATGTAGCATCAGAAACCCGATCAGATCTGGATGTTTATCAACCCAGCTTTTCATCCAGTCTTTCCCAGTTCATTTGTTATTCATAGTAAACAGTCTTAGGTCATACGTTCTAGTTCTGTACCGTGTGTCTCAGTTTCCCTTCTGCTACAGACTCGACGGTATCTGCCAACCAGGGCTCAAGCCTTCAACTCCCCAGCTAACTCATCTCACAGCTGGCTTCTCTCACACCCGCTCGGCCATCGGTTCACTCACCTCCCTCATTCTCCAGTGTGCCTTCAGCCCCTCGCCTCTGTTTGCTGTCATTCATCTCCAAGACTAAAACTTTACATGAAAAACTTTTGAGTTTTTGCTTTTTTTATTTTATTTTATTCAGTCATAACACACAGTGCATGTGCTAACGGTGGGAAATCAACATATTGTCTGAATAAAATAAGTGTAGTCAGGTGCAGCATGAGTACATAAAGTCCTTTTTTCCCCATTGAATGTAGTCCTAAAATAGAGCTACACAGAAAAAAGAAAGGCTCAGTTTTTCATAGTGAACCTTTAATTGATTGAACTCTGGGGTCTCTGTGCTGAATGTAAGTGAATGCATCAGAGTTTATACTGTCTTCAGTGTGCATATTTAGTCTGTTATAGGTTCAAATGGTTACTCTTAGCTTTGTATGAAACCGTATGTCCATACAAGCACTGTTCCCTTTTTTTCTTAATAGGTTCTAATAGCCATATGGCCACATGTCTGTCACAGCTGAAATAAAAATAGGGCTTTCATTCATCATTGAAAGGACCTCCACTGCTAAAAGCATCCAGTTGAGTCAGTGACAACAATGATTCAGAGTAGGCAGTTCCATTGAAATTCAGTGTAAATATTATTTACTTTATATAGCACCTCAATGAAACCAGTAGCAGCACTTAGTGGTACGAGAAATATGACGTTGCTTTAATACTACTGCTTAGCAAAACTGATTTCACAGTTGGTTGAAATGATATAGACTGAGATTTTCTACACTTGAATGACAACTGAGATTTTACATAATAGTTTCTTGCCAACAGTGTGTAGTTAGGTTGTAAAAGTACTGAAGCCACAGGAAGAAAGGAGGAAGGCAGTCGGCCAGGAAGACCGACGTTAACATTGGAGCAGGAGGCTGATTTACTGGTGGCAAAATTAAGCAGCTACTATACCATAAAACAAGTTCTTTACAATACAGAGAGAAGTCGGTCCTACTTTTCCAGCCAAATTGGATTTAAAGTACCAGAATACAAGCTGGATGGGAGTTGCCATGATTTTACATGGCCAGAAGGAAGCAAAATGTCATCCTACTGGATATTTTTCCAATAATTATTTCCCTTTTCTTTACATTAAATCAACAACATGAGAAAATACTGGATTGGTAATACAATGAGACAAACAGACCCTCATAATTGAATATCTGATGACAGAAGTGGCCTGACTGTCTGTCTGAGGATGAAGCTTCGTTTTACTTCATAACCGTTTCAGAACATCATATGTGGAAGACTGTTGGGTTTCAGCCTGCATTACTGTGTGCTGCAAAAGGTGTACAGTATAGCTCCATACTCAGGCATTTTAAGCATAAACTATGTAGCCTCTGATACAACGTTATTGTGCTTGTGGCTGTTTGATGTTGCTGACCTAAAACCTTAAGCTTATTTTATCATTGTACTCACAGCATCAGTGAAATACCTACAATAAAAGTGAAAGTAGCTATTCCCTCTCCCTGCTGTGTCTGGCTGCCTCTAGCTGAGTCTTTTTGTCTTGTTTTGTAGTGTGTTGCGCTATGAGACCCTGCTGCACAACTTGGCCGGTTTCTGGCCTCAGTGGGTCGATGGACTGACAGCTCTGATGTTGCATGAAAAGCAGGTTCGACTGATGAGGGCTCTGGCCGAGCGGGAGTTTGGCCGGCGGTGCGTTGCGAGAGCGCTGACTCTATGGGAGATCTGTGTTATTGAATGGATCTCACTTTGAACTCAGCGTCTTGCTCAGTGGCTGACAATGGACTTATAACGAATGTACCAGTTCTTCTGTTTTTGCAATGTCGACAGCGAGGACAGAAAGCCCGGTGATGTGTAGGAGGCAGGGTGGGGGTGGTGTGTGTGTGTGTGTGTGTGTGTGTGTGTGTGTGTGTGTGTGTGTGTGTGTGTGTGTGTGTGCATTGTAAACAAAATAACAGTAGCTAAAAAAAAAAAAAAAAAAAAAAAGTGGAGAGAACACTGGTGATTGGGACATCAGAGAGAAGCAGTGGAAAAGTCATATCAAAGGGCAGAGTGACAGAAACACAAATGATAAGAAAAAACACAAAGAAAACAAGAAATAACTGAATACCAGTGGAGTGCAACAAAACATGTGACCCATATGTGACAATGAAATAAGACAGACGTGGGTACAGATAACACTGGTCTACAAGTAAAATGCTTCTAGAATAAAAGTAGTTCAACTTTACCAAATTTGAGTCTCTAATAAAGAAAACTTAAGTCAAATGTGCTAGTTGGTTGTAGTTTCTAAGATACAGTCTTGGGTCAAAATGTGAAATTCTGAGAATTAATGAGAAAATGGGTTTTATTCAAAAAGAATGTTTGTCTCAGAGCTTCCAGATCTACCTCAAAACAATGTCTGCACATTACAATACATTCACTTTTCAGGTTCTTTCTTGTGGAACATTTATAAATCCATTGTATAAATGTAGATAAGCCAACATATATGTGTAATAACATAATAACAACAATAATAATAATGGATTATATTTATATAGCGCTTTTCTATGAATGCATACTCAAACTTTTATAATTTTTCTGATTCCTCTTATTAAAGTATCTAAGATTTAGCACATTTAATGTCTGAGGCAGATATTTTCTAAGAAATTGTAAAACAATGTAATGTGCCTTCCACAGCCTTTCAGACAATAATTATTCATGAAACCAGTCATTCACATTTTGTTAGTCACAGTTCTCCATCTCATAAAAATGTGAACTGTCCTTTTTTATTACATTTTTTGCTTTACATGCTCTTGTATTTTAACAATAGAAGAAATTTAAATGAATGAATCACTTTTTAATGTCTAAAGTGTGAACAGTTTGTTATAGACTTTTAAAACATGGACACCTTCCCTGACTAAACATGTTTATATGCATACTGGTATTTCCCCATTATTCTGAATTTGTCAGGTGTCCTGTAAATGGCAAATTCAACTTGGGTAATTCTAACTTTTTCTGAACTGCGTGTTTTCCAACTAAGACATGCTGGATAATGCTAACATTCTACTTTAGTTATTCTTTGAGCAGGTGTACATTGTGTTCTGGAAAATGTTTTTAATTTGTACACTTTACTGCATGTTGTACACCTGTTTATGGTAGGGGTCAAGAGGAAAGGAGAAACATGTCTACTGTTCAACATAATGAGGATATCAACATATACATATCAGCAAATATCAAAAAGGTGATCTGACAATAACATTTTTGATACAGGAAAAGAGGAGGCACAGCTCACACAGTTGGATGTCTGCCACCAGTGTAAAAACTTAGAAACAGTACTTTTAAAGGCGTTGCGCAGTGGCCATAAAAGTTGTGTTATTCTGCACCAGAATGCTTTCAATATTCTAAATAAATTGTCAGCCGATTTTTCAAAAGTCTCCTGCGGTTGTAATCGGTCTTTCTTTGGTCATGCCCAGTACTTGAAATTTCTCGCGTCTGCAGCACCGCCTGTCAGCTGAAGGCACATTGCGTGACGTCATACCAGTAACCATTGAGTGCAGTAACAATGGCGGACACAACAGAAAATATGAGCAATACTGAGGAAATTAGCTTTGAGTTTACCGATACAGGAGAAAATGAGCCACAAGTAGAGGTTTTGACAGCTGAATGTCCGGGTGGTATCC
>JAPQRP010000019.1:42941692-42951692 GCA_037367295.1 Apogon hyalosoma
TGCGCGTCAACTTTAAATGCTTGTAGCGGGCGCATCGTGACACTGAGACCGCGGGAAGCAGAGGGGCTTGAATAACCAACCAAACCTGACATTTTGACATATGGTACAGCCTGATTGCTGATATTACCGCACGACGCCTTTAATAGTGTATGTGCATGAACAGGAATATTGGAGGAATATTCACTTTGAGCACATAAACAGCTAATTAGGATTATCTTTGTTTTTCAGAATTAGGAAAAAAAAAAGTGCATGTAGCCATAGTCACTGAGAACTACCAGATTTCTATGTTGAGGACTGGGGTTAGATTTTCCATAAAAATCCTAAAGGTGAGCATAATACATACATTTTTCCAACTCTAACATAAACTGAGTGTGTCTGAGCGCAAAACAAACACAAACTCCAGGTTAAGACATCAGAATGTACAAATGTTACACTTTGCACCTTTAAGGGACTGATTTTACTTTTTAAAATGGGATTATGCATTTTAAAACATTTCCCTGTGGTCTACATAAACTATAAATGCTATGCTTGGGTCTGCATTCTTCATTCATTCAACTCCACAGGTCCATTTTCAACCCTATTTTTGAGTAATGACACAAAAAAGGTTGTTTTGAGCGCAGGCCTTTTAAATGCAAATGAGCCACTTCAAACCCCACCCCCTCCAGGTTGTTGACTGTGCTTCTCTGTCTCGTCCAGCCACTTGTCTTCGTCATTGCAACCAACAACTGAACATTTTAGGTAATCGGCTCGACGTTTGGACATATTTTCAGTTTTTACTACAACCGCTGCTGCTGACAAACAACTGTCGTACTCGGAGAAATGTTCGTCGGAAGTCTTGACCTTATATGTGCTAATGTCGTGACGTAATTAGTTATAGATTCAACAAATTAAGAAAGAATTAAAACGTGTAGTAGAAATCCACTTAATTTTTACCAAACTGAATATAAAGATAGTTTTGCAGCACCTGGAGGGTTCACATTCAAACTTTTGAAACTATTAGGGTCCAAATACACAAATAAATGAACCAAAGACTAATAAAAGTGGGTTAGGCAAAATATGACCCCTTTAAACACAATGCTTCTATCAAGACTAAATTTTATGACCTAACAATCCCATTAGCTGGAAATACAATTTTGCCACTACAGATGCTCCCATTCATCTGTCATGTTGATCAGTGTAATAGTGAGCTGTCCATAGTGGCCTGAAGTGAACACACAGTGAGTGACAAGAAGATGAACTGCCACAAACTTGACTGACAGACTTGGAACAGAATCACACTGACTGAATGTTAAAAAGAGCCAGGTAATTTCTTACTAAGGGAAGCAAGCAGGGAGCTGACCATATTGCGAGCCATGCCGCCTAATGATGGCAGCCCACAAACCCATATAACAAGATAGATCAGCCTTGCGTCGTGGTATAGTCCAACATTATTAATGATAGACACTTAAAACCTTATTAAAGCCTCAGCTAGTGGGCACGGCTGACAGCTCAGGGGTTCGGTCTGCTGGGGTTTGGGCAGATAATGAATAAATGACACGCTTAAACATTCCCCCCCAAAATAATATTGCACTACATTAATAACAAAATAGAAAGGAGGGGAAGAGCAGCACAGTCTACGAAATATACCACAATTCTTGACACGAACAATGGCGGCCGAGTTGCATAATGGCTGTCAGACAGCAGCAATGAACAGGTGAGATTATGGACTGATGTGATAATTACACCCCATAGCCAGTTTTTACATCTAAGGGGAGTTGAAGGGCTGGAATATGAATTGTCTATATACTATGCTCGCATCATTTATCATCACAATGCTTTCAAAGAAAATGGACTCGTAAATGTGTCAGCAGATTTAAGAATCCAAAAAATCTTCACCGCTGCCTGTCACTTTTGTTCATTGTCATCTCCTGTGTTTTTTTCTGCTTTTAGTTGCTGTGAGAGAAAGCTGAATGAGTCTTATGTTTTAGAAAAAGCCTTCCCCTCCTTGTACTTTACCTTTTATATGTGGCCGGTGACCTACTTTGCTGCTGAATTTGGGCTTGCTTCTCGATCAAGGGCACCTTAAGAGCAATTTATGCGAGGGAAACTTTCCTCTCCAGGTTGCCGGTATCTGCAGTCACCTGAGCTTTTCTGCTAGTGACCTTCTTAGTTATAACACAACCCCTCTCCAACCAGTGAGCAAGCATTGGTTTCAGTGCACTAGATTAGCAGAAATAAAACTGCACCACCATTTAGTTTTGAGACAGAGAGTTTAAAGTGTTATTTGTGCTAGGTTGCACCCTTCAACCCCTACAGTGCTGTGCCGTAATTGCACCGTCTGCCAGCATGGGACGAATGCCTCCTATTGGGTGTTTCCATCATTTTGAAGGTTATGGCACTTTGATGTAACACAAGCAGCTTCATTTGAATAGCTAATGAAATCTCCTGCATTTAAGGTAGGTCTCTGGAGCACATGTGGATCATATCCATGTTTAAAAATGAAAGCATACATTAGATGCATGCCCCAGTTACACCATAATTCAATCAAATGGGAACTTACAAGCTTCTGTGTTTAATGGTTATGGGCTAAAATAAGTCAAACTGTTAATATATTTTCTACTAGACAGTTTTACACTATGTAATATATCATGTCTCTTTATGTAAATGCATCCATACTAAATGAACATTTTCCTCAATGTGCCAAAAAACGTAACGTCTCATACTGAACATGTTTTGACATGAGCTTTGAAAGTGATTCAGAAATGATAAACATCTGCTCATATGATCACTAAATGCAGTAATGTGTTTTTTGACTTTGTTTTTGCTTAATATGGGTCTTTTTCTGCTGAATGATTGTGCAACTGCAAACAGACTTGAGCAAAACTGAATAATCCAGTACCTGAGATTAATAAAATTCAATCTAATCTAATCTACAATATAACAAATAATATCATTGGACCAATTTGCAAAAAGTCAGCTCTTGCGAGGTTTCTAGTATTGCAGATGCTGTAGAACTTTGGACCCGATAGATTTGAGTATAAATGCTAGTGGCAAAGCACAGTTTTGATCAGAGGTTGGCCAATAAAGAGCTGGAGTCCTGCCTCTTCCAATAGGTTTTAGGAAAAAAAATATTAACAGATTGATTATATTCATTATGTCTTCCATTCCAAAGGTTTGTTAGAGATTTTCTTGTGCTCAAACAAGTAGAGTTAAGGAAAAATGGTTTTACCCGGGACGAGGGGGCATACACTCTCCCGCATACCTGGGACACCGTTCTTCACCGTAGGTGGGGGAGTGGAGAACGGACACGGTTGGGTCGGGGAATTTTATCTTGAAAAGCTCCCCGGCTCGATCGGCTGTTTTTAGATACGCCACGCCAGGAAGTGTTTGACAGCTCTGATGAAGGCTGAAGCTACAGCCGAAACTGTCAGCTGGTAAAAACATCTCTCCCCAACTCTGCTTGTCTGATCACAAGAAAATCTCTAATGAAAGTATCAACAGTGGTCAATGGGAAGAGGTAAATCCTTTTTTGTTCCTGTTTGAGTTGTACCCCCAATTCCCACATATGATGTTTATCAGTTTTAAGTTGTAGTTTGTTGTATAGATAGTACAGAAACATTTAGTTTTGTATTAAACTGTTCAATGGATTGCATTTCCTGTCACATGCAATACACATCACCAACACCAAACAACCGCTGCCCTGGTACATTTTACTTCAGTCTGAGAGGAAGGTTATAAGAAGAGAAAACCACTACAGTCTGGTCATGTTATGGCTGCAGAGACATCTTCAGTGACTTTGAACAGATTGTGAAAAGAGAATGGTACAATGACCTTCTGGTGTGTAGTCTTTCTATTTATGTATATTCATAGTCTGACAGTTCAACAGTTTTATCACAAACTGCAATATATGTATTTTTCCCCCCAGAAATAAGGTCTTATGGGGCACAATTGGAAGAGGCAGGACTTAGACTCTCTATGTAGGAGTTTGGAGTTGATAAACTGTCCAGTATCATATACCTAAACCCGCTTTATCTTAAAAAAAAGAAAAAAAAAAAAAAGAAAAAAAAAAGGATGACCTTCTTCTCAGAGTTAAAGCTATAAATGTCTAAATACCTGAAACAAATGCAATGAACTGAAGATCAAACCATAGCTAATGTAGGTAGGAACAGTATTTGCATTTAGAGCTTTTATTTTCCATAACACAGTCATTCCAGTTGAGAAACCTGATATTAGCCATTAGGCCGCAACCGTAGCGCCTTCTGCAGATACCGATATTTTACTTAATGTCCCATCTGTGCCTAATTTAAAACCACAATAAATTTAACATAAACTAAATCTGCATCAAAAACAAATATGTCCGATCTAGAATAAATTACTGTGACAGAATAGGAGCAATAACATGGCACATCTGGTTTGTTAAACAGGTCCATTGTGTTTCATGTAAGGTGTATGTTAAAGAATGTATAAACTCTAGCCAATGGCAATGAGAAATGGCTGGAATATGAGAGGAAGCTGTAACAGCTGTGCTTTAATAGGACCATAAAACACTCTTAGCATTTGTGACAGTGCGGGAGAGGAAAATGCACATTATACATCCACCCACAGCAATAGGTGCAGCAGGGGAAGGCACAGTGTCACCTTAACAAGCTAGAGAATTCCCCTTTGGTAGCGATCTGAGCCTGTCTGCAGCGCTGAGTGACATGAATGAACAATACCGCCACAGTAAACAATCGAGAGACAAAACGAAGGCTAATTAGAGGTATTGCCATTAGCTCACCTCAGTGTGTGTTGAGTGCTGGTCCACAGGGTGTCCTACTGTCATACCGAGGCCCAATAATCCACAGCCAGTAAAGATTAAGGGTGTCTGTACATCTGCTAATTAACCTTAATTCCGACTGAAACCTAGGAGGCATCATTCATCGTAGCCACATGTACACAAGAGCTCGATTCAGACGTTTCAGCCCGTGACCGACAGTGCAGAGGGAAGATGCTGCTGTTATTTGTCAGATTTTGACATTTTTTGGTTTCAATTTGCTTCTCTTCCAAAATTAAGCATGAGACATAAGATGGTTTCCTGACAGAGATTTTCTTTTTCCGATACAAGAGCTAATGCCGAACTGTGAAAAAAAAAAAAAAAAAAAGTGTGGTATTTTAAAATGAGGGGAAGAATATGATCATCTTATGCCTGTGAATATCTGAATCCTACAAGTTCACATCAGGAGTAATGATTTGCTTCTTTTTTCCCCTCATTTAATGCAAAATCTGGCTTCTTACAAAATTTGAAAAACGAGTTTCATCCCCTGGAAATAAAAAAAAAAAAAAAAAAGAATTCCACTCTATCAGCTTGCTCTTCCTTTCTCTTTGCTTCGTGTAATGAAATGTGAGAAGGACGTGGGGATAGTTTTAACACTAGCGAGCTATCTTCGTGTTGATGGACAGCTTTTGATATTGGTGATTCGGAACAAAATGAATCACTTTATCGTTTTAGCAGTCAGCGGCATGGGCCAGGGAACCCGCCCTGATATCTCCTGTGTTCCTTTTTCACTGATATCATTTATGTAGTTGATGTTATTGTTCTGAGCAGCTTATGGTGCATGCACAAATGAAATAAGTCTTGATTCCTGCATCACCAGTATCACAGTGTTTTGTGCCACTGCCATTGTTTTGACTCTGACAGGAGCAGCCGGGGGGAGCGGAGTAGGAGGAGTGACGTGGATGAGTTTGTGAAAGGTGATGACAGCAGGCTGCAGATTTCTGAATCTTTGTCTTTCTATTGATGTAGCAGTGAGTCAAAGCCTGAACTCATAGCTGTCCGATAGACGATACTCCAAGCTTCCCTCTGCGCTCTGACCTCTTTGATGAAAGCTTGTATGTATGTCTGGATCTGAAAAATATGCAAGGACACAACATCCAAACAACTGTGTGTGTGTGTGTGTGTGTGTGTTATGTTGATTGAATCACTCTACAAGCACAACACAAGAAAGCAATAAAAATCAGCACAAGCGATGCCAAGACGAGGATCACAACCCTTTCAGAGTCATATCCTGCAGCTCTGAGTGCTGGAAAAGGTCAACCCTGTTTCCACCGGAGGCGGCTGAATCTGGAGTTACTCCAAAGGTACTGGTGTGGAGAGAACTGGTGGAAGGGCGAATCATGCTGACCTGGCAGCAGCCCCCACTGTGTAGGCGCTTCACACTATCTCTGATAATCTTTTCCTACATTTCTCTATTTGCTTCTCTTTACAGGTCTTCAGATGATCTTTAATAAGTGGGAAATAAAATGCACACTTCAACAAAGACCACCCTTGGAGTCAACTCTGTGTTCACCTCCTCCATCTTTATTTTTAGCCATGTTTACCTCATTTCTTGGAAAAATGAAACTGGACAGCCTGATTATGAACCAGGATGACTAACAGGTTAACATTTTCATGATTTAGTATTGCTTTTTCTTTTTTAAATTTAATATCTGATCAAACATGTGTAAAGTCCTGCTCACAACAACACTATCTGATTATTTACATGTCACTGAAATGAGAAAACATTTCATTTTTTTTGACCTGTTAGGTTAATATAAAAACTAATAAGAAATGAACATTTGTATTCTTTATTTGATAGACAGCTTACCAGTATTTGAAGAAAGCATTCATATAAATGTTTTCCGTTTTACTAGCATATGTCAATTTGTATTCCAAAAATTGCTGCGTTAAAACATATGACATAACTGTTGCATTTGGACTATGACAGTCCTCTAACTTCGGTTTGTTTAGAATTAGGTATAAAAACAATTGCTCAGGATTAAGATAAGGGCTACAATAAGCCTGTTACATGGCAAAAGTTACAAATCTAGATTAAAAACAGGATTTTGCAACATCTTATAAATGGGACATGAACACTGATTATCTGTCCACCATGTTTGTTATTCTACCATATGTGTCTCCAGCCGCCTCCTCAAGATTTTTCATATTTAACAATGTCATGACCAACGTATGGGCTAAAATGTGTTTATTTTTTTTATTCTTTTTTTTTTTTAATCATACCATTACTCAAACAACTGTAGGAATGTAAACACAACACATTTCAAGCTCCATCACAAACCCCCTGATATTGTACATCCTGTTGAGGTTGGGCTAAAATATGAGTGGTCTGCTTGATTTCTATTAATCAGTGGAGAAGAAACAAACAAACAAAAAAAAAACATTTGGTCAACCCGTAGAAGAAACCAATAAAACAAAAAAGAATGAGGAAGATACTAATGTGATTTACATTGTAGTAGGTGTTTCAAATGGACCTTTGGGTGATAGTGACATTTTGGCACAGAATAGGATTCACACTGCTGCACTTTCACACACCCATTCTAAAGGGCTTTTAAGAAAAAGACCATATTGTACCGTGGCAGGATAAATGCCACCCACAAAGGCCGCTGTTTCCCTATTTTCTCTGATGCCAAGTTGAAAGGGCCTTCAAATATTCATGAACATTTCCATCAATAAAGAAAAACCGCTGTCATTGCCTCACCACTGTAGAAAGAGTCTTAATGGCAGTCTGAGTGAAAGGCAAAAAGGTCAGCAGTGGTGTAAAGGTGAGTATAAAGTTGTTTAGAATGGGTACTTTTGCTATGCAGTCCAGGTTTATTGTGTTAAAATTCATTACATTTATTGGCTTTTGCAGATGTGAAAAAGGCACACAATTTCTTAACTCGAGTGTAAGTACAGATAACTTTAAAAAAAAAAAAAAGTACTGGCTGAACTTCATCACTCAGATTAAAGTATAAAAGTACAAGCTCTGAAAAATCCTCAAAGAGTGAAAGAAATAAGCATTTCTACATTTCTATCCTATATTTCTGTGCAAAGCTACTTCACCTCACATAATCCATGTTGGTATTAGTTCTCCCCGTCTCTGACACCTCATTAATGATGACAGCTTTTCTCCAAGCCTACCTGTCTTGTCTGTTTTGTCTTGTTACAAGCTTGTTTTGAAAATGTAAAGAGTAGAAGATAAAAGCATGAGGTAAAAATAAAAAGTCATCACAAAAATGAATAGTCAAGTAAAGTACAGATGCCTGAAAATTCTACTACAGTACTGTACCAAAGCATAGCATATGAATGGGAATGAAACAGCAGGTGCATTTTTTATATGCTCATGAAGCAAAGTGAGCCATCAAACACAGTAAAAGTTTCTGCAAAAAAAAAAAAAAAAAAAGTCTTAAACCTCAGCAACACTTTTGGTGCTCTTTCATTTTCAAAGCACTTTTTTTCCACATTAAGCATTTTATTACGACATTAATGCAGCTACAGGCATGCAATTGTAATTACCCCTTAGATAATTGAACCCTTAAATGTTTTCATTCTGGAGCAAAAAAAAAAAAAAAATTCTAGTGAACATGGTCACGGTGCAGAAAATTAGACATTTATATCAGAACATTAGAGCGGAATTGAATTTCACAGAAAAAAGTAAGAAGTTATATGCTCTCGCTGGCTGGGTTACGCCTGTCAAACCTTGATGAAAGGCCATAAAGTGAGGAGATCCACCAAAGAGAATCTGGCTTTTGCAGGCATAAATTGAGAATACATAGGTTTTTAAGGCAATAAGTAAAAGCAGAGACAGAAAAGAGGATTTGATTAGAGAGAGAAATGACACAGAGAGAAACATGTGTTTGCATGTGTGCATGTACTATATGTTAAAGCTTTACTGTCAAGCAGAAGGCTTGCTTAGGTCCCGTGTGGAGGCAACCCATGCAAAGCCACGCTTCATTTAGTTGCTGTCATGCCAAAACCTACGGCAGATCTGATATAGAGGATACTGTTTTAGAAGTCTGGGTTACTCCAACAGCATGCAATTTATTCGACACCGCAGCTAATCTGAATGCTCCATCTTATTCTAGCGTGTTATCAGTTAAAGCACCAGATCTGTTCGTAGCTGTGATGTCTTAACACGTAGTATGCAATATAAATCACCCCCCTCCCACCACCAGGAGATGGATTACAGTGCTTTTATAGAGAAAAGAAATCACCCACATTAGCAAAACAAAAGGCCACCGTCATATAGAGTGAACTCAAGGCGACATAAAACGAGATCCAATTCCAGAGGGATCTCCATGTATCACAGACAGAGCATGAAAAAGAACCACAAAAGGTAGAGGTGACAAATGTTAAGTTCCCATAAGAACAGAAAATTACTCTTCATAATAAAATGCCCATATTCAGTTCAGGGTAGACATCAAAATGTCACATAAATATCAAACACTGATCTGTTTTAACCCATACTGACCCAAACAAAAACCAGCAACTAAAACCATCTCCTTCACCATTTAAACTGTTTAATAAGTTCTGATCCACTAATCCTATCAATCCATGTAAATAATTGGTGTAAAATGCAGTTTATCAACTTTTCATGCTCATCAGATATGACCCATTTGGACGTTCAGAGGCTCCATAGTTACCATGAAAACACCATCATCTTCTACAACATTGATTCACCAGTAAAACCCATGGAGTTTGATCAATAACAGCAGCTGGAGACACTGGGTTTATGTTCAGTTAATGAGAGATTTTGCTGAAAAGTAACTTTTTCTGCAGTTTTCTCTGTTTTTGATATAATAATCCTTAACTTTAATCTGAGCTTTAATGAACATCTATCTGTGAATTAAATATAGGACAATACCTGATTTTCACTGAAAGAAAAAAAATGCAAAATACAGAGGATAATATTCTAATAAATGGTGGTAAATCACTTACGAAAAGTTAAATACAGAGAAAATAAATATTTTGGAACCGCCACAAAAGTAGCTCTGGGTCTTTATGGGTTAATTGATCGTCTATGATCGACTTGTACAGACTTACAATTTGATTAATACTTTCTTACGCTTTCATTCATCAGCTATTTCTACTCTAAACAATCATGTACAAACAAAATTTTCCTGTTTTTAGTTATTTCTAGTTACTGAGGGATGGAAGCAAATAAAGAGTTAAATGTACAAATGAGGAAAGTGAATGTAAACTGTGATGAAACTGTGCAACTATAAG
>JAPQRP010000019.1:42954192-42960298 GCA_037367295.1 Apogon hyalosoma
TTATGTCCAATGCCAGGAACCTTGGTGTCTGTCCACCAACTCCTCCCCTCTGTCTCGGTGCAGACATGATCATCCCAGTGGGCTACTGATCAGTGTCAGATCAGTGCTGGTGTGGCATCACTGCTTTAATCTTTGGGGAAGAAACAGTAACTTTTCTAGTAGTACCTTTTTGCCATTGTCATGATAAATCAGTACGTTGTTTTGGGGAAAACTGTACATTTGGCCCTTCAGGTATATAATTACTCCCATGTGTCATGCACAGTGTCAGGGCTTTATCTGCATCCCTCTGTGAGTTACTATTTGAAGTTTTCATATATAATCAGCGACTTAGTCTAGTTTTCTGAGACAGGCGGTTTGAGCCCCAGGGCTCTGACAGCCAGGGCTCAGCCACTGTTAGTCTTTAGCCTCAACTCTGGAAAAGACAAGAGACTCCTGCCTGAGGACCTCGGGCTACACATCATACAGATTGGCAGATTTTGAATAAAGTGCACAGATGGACAGTAATAGTAGTAGTAGTAGTAGTAGTAATGAAAGAAATTTAAACATTTTACAAATGAAAGAAATGAGTCATCTGAAATTTTTTCTTTTACCACCTAAATGTTCATTCTACTTGTAAAATCGTATAATATAGATATAAACAATTGATGTTATTCTCAAATGAATACTACAGCTCAGAGTAATTTATTAAAAAAACATATTATTAGTAGTTACACATCAAATGCATAGTATGTAATCATTAGACTGAGCTAAAAGCATCATTACATAAATATTTATGAGGTCATCATTTTTACAAATAAATTTGCTTACGCTGACCCTTTTTAATCAAAGTCGAAATTATGCAGTTCTCTATATGAAAAGAAATACACAGACCTTAATACCGCCAAGCAATCTCAGTGTGAAAATGTGGTTGTTCTTCGTATGTAAATTGAATAGCATAATAAAGAAGACAAGTTCAGTTTCAAATTGCCACTTCATTCAGCTGCGGTGCACCGCAAAACCAATAAATACATCTCTAAATGAAAGAAAGCAGCCTGAAAAGATTGTGTCATTTTTATTATGAATATCCAAAGCAATATCTCATTGTTATTAAAATCTTCTGGTCCACAGACAGAACCTCATATTCCTCTGAAGAGCTGTTTTAATATCCTTATAATTTAATATCCTCAGCAGGATTCATTTTTATCTCTCTGTTTGAAACTGCCCCCTGCAACTTACATTCAGTGACAGCAGATGTAGATGTAGTTTACAGAGTGACACTCCTGAATAATAATTCCATGACAACAGGATGAGTATATTTCTGCGTTGTTTTTTTTTTTTTAATTCACAAGGGAGAGGATTGATTCATATCTACTGCTGAATCTGTGGAAAATTACATTGGGGAGAAGTAGTTCGGCATAATAGTTTTAAGAATTCTCTGCTTGCATAATTTTCTCTACAGAAGGAAGGTCAACAACCCATCTGACTTAATGGAATTTTAATTTCTACTGCAATTTTTATTTTATTTTTTTACATGAGGCAAATTTACATACCAATAGTGTAGTCAACGAGACTGTCTGCTGTTTGAACACTGAGGCTGAATCACAGATGTTGACTCACTTCAACATCTATAATGTTAAAAAGTGAAGTCAAACATATGAGATATGGATTAGACTGAGATGAACATGAAAACAATTTAGTTTTATTTTGATTATTGGTTGCAAACGTTGTCAGTGAACAAGTATCTTCAGGGGCAGCTTGTCTTGCTCCGTCTTCCCCTTGAGATTCTTTGACAGACCTCCATGGATTTATTTTGACTAGAAAACTTTAACACTTCAAGGAATGATCAGTCCATTACTATGGAGGGCACTATTTGAAGAAGTGAGTGATTTTCAGGGTCAGAAGCAATATATGATTTACAGTAATTTCTACAGTTTTACTATTGATGCCTGTGGTTCCTCTCCCCTTCCAAAGTGCACATTGCCTCATGGTACCTTATTAAGAGATGTTTGGAAACAGTGCCTTTCAATTATTGACATGCAGGGAGCAGCTAAAAGATATCACTGCTAGAAAAGACAGTGTATTTGACTGCATATAGTCCTGTGTTCAATGCATGCTCCACCTTAATAACCACGTGCTATGTGAACTACATCATCATATTGACTGACTGGCTGATTCCATCAGACTGCACTATATCAGTAAAACATATTTATTTTTCACTGTAAAAGTTCATTTGAGATTTGTTGAGCTTCATTCATACAACATTAATATCCATAAACTATCTACTTATCTGAAAATAAATACAATAACTCATTGTACCTTTTCAGCACAAGAAAATATATAGGTATAGAAGTCATTCATCATTCCATACTTTAGTGAATAAACTAGGCTACATGATGTCATTGAAAAGAAGTGGCAGCAAAATGGCTCTAAGAACCACAGTAGGAATTTTTCATTGAAGAGGTTGAGGAATAATTTTGACTCCTCATTAGTCCATACCACTCGTTAATAAGACCAGCCTTATTGCAGAGTTTATGGTAATATCCCCAGGTTGCAAAAAAAATGGCTATTAATCATGCATATCGATGCTGCCAATCATTGACTGATTATAATTGCTGTGTAATTTATTTTGTAATTTAGTTATTATTGCAACATATAGGCTTTGCTACCTGTGGATCTGTAAATCTCCAGAAGATCTTTGTCATGCTCTGACCATGAAGATGAAAACCACAAAAAATCATAAAGGAAATCATGCAAGAAAAATCACCCGTCAGTCTTTAAACTGTGCAAAGTTTGATCACAGTAGCATTTTGGCCATATCACCTAGCTCTAGTTCACAAATTTCATTCATTCCTATTAACTGTAGTAACACTGCAGTAACCTTCTTTTGTGGAATTCAGCAAGTTTTTTTTTTAGCATTCAACCCAGTTCCATGCATACTATACTTTCAAATATACAAAGAACAACATGACTAGTGAGTCAGAGCAGGCCATCTGCCATTACTGCTGATACAGTATTTGATAACTATAATGTAATTATAACTGTAATTACTGTAAAGCTCCACCAGTTGCAGGTTAGCAAAAAAAGAGACTCGTAGAGCTAACCTTTATTATGCCAGTATGGAGAAAAACACAAAATCCAATTATTATAAGCCTACTATCTGTTTGTATGTACAGAATTTTGCATATTATGCTATGCCAGTACATACTATAATGTTAAAAGGTCTTAGGTAAGGTTAACCCCAATGCCAAACCCAATGTGCCTTGTTTTTTTTCCCACAGCACTGCTCATGTGAACATTAGGAACAGCCTCTTTCCTTCACGTAGCTACTACAAGGCAGGCTATCTCATTAGATCACAAAACAGACCACTAAACAGCTCTCTGCGCTGACGGGCCAATAAGGTGCTCAGTCAAGCAGGCCCTGTGCCACTCAACTCACATCCCAGATGCCGCCCAACACTGTCAGTCCATTAATAGGAGACAGCAGCATGTTCAGTGATTAGGCGGGGTAATGGTGAGTGACTGCCTCTGGAGGCTTGGATGGTTTGTGGGGCGGCCTCTGTGGAGGACGCTTGGAATCCACAATCTGGTATCAGCTGCATATTTTCACTGAAGTACTGCCTGGTGTTGAGTGTGTAAATGCACTTTTTCGTACTGTGTAAGACTTCAGCTGTAGCCTCTCACTTCTCTTGAGTGAAGGTGGTGGTTGGGATTACAGCGAGTGATGATGATTCATTCCTGACATTTTGGCACATCTACCATAGGTGCTCCTTGGGGACTGCGATGTCTGTATCATACTGGTGATGCTCACATGACCCACCTGGCAATGAAATAAGACCTCCTCACAGCTTATACTCACTCCAGATTTCAAAAGAGTCTGCTGGCAGATGAGAATAGGATACTGCTAACTCATAAAACAGGTTTCAGGTTTGAGGATGCACTTCTGACTCACTTTCCTGGTGATAATTAAATGAAAGAAGTGATAAGGTTTGTGTTTTGGTTTGACACAGAATGAGAGAAGGGCATGAAACCATTTTGCTGGTTTAGGTGTTAACAATGTACTCACCTGAAGGTAAAAATAGTGTGATAAAAGTGTGAAAAAGTGTCATATGCAGAAATGTAATACTGTTTTGAAAGTGAAAATTGACTTCAGTTATACCAATGTATAGATAGATACATAGACAGACAGACAGACAGACAGATAGATTAAAACAAATAAGTTTAAAGACTTACCCACTAAATGCAACCAAATTACTCAGTAAATGTATGTCCTGTCCGTACGAAGACGGCTTCAGTCGTATCGGCAAAAGTTTCGTATCGGATAGGCCTGTCGTCCACACAAAACCGGGGGTTTCAGTCACTGAAACCGCAACTTTTTGAAACCGGGTCCCAGAGTGCATAAATTCGAAAATGCTGGTTTTGTGTCTTCGTCTGTACGACCAAACTGCAACTTTTCTAAAACGATGATGTCATAGCCCCACCTCTCTAACCTTTCGCCCGGAAGCAAGACGCCATTTCACAACAACAACAATGGTGGACAACAGAGTAGTGTTCATGCTACAACAGCTATTGAGGTTATTGGAAATATTGACTCAAAATCTTCGGCTCCTCTTTCATTACAATGAGCAACAAACAACCATAGCTAACAATATTCATTACATGCTCTTGGATCTACTGCGGAGAAGGGCAACCAGAAGGAAATATTGGATCAGACCCGGTAGAACCAAGCAAGCTTTATGCACATGCCCATTTTCCTGAGTCAAGCAATAAAAAAGACAAAGCTATTAGCAATTTATTTCCATGCATAGATGACATGAGAAGAATATCCAGTATGTATGTTTGATGCTGGTAAATGCCAAACAAGACACACAGGTCTGATACATTAAGTGGGAGTGAGACTGGGTTGGAGGGCTGAAAAACAGACAGAAGAAAGGTATTCTTGACAGAGTAAATGAGATTTTCAGTATAAGAAGCTAAAATAGCCATACACTGCAATGTATTTCCATCAGGAAGAGCCTTGTATAGAATTCATCCCCCTCCTGGGCTTCACACTGCTTTAATATTCTGTTAATTTGGGTTATGTTTTCATAAAACTCCACAAACTTTGGAGAAGATCCATAAAACCTGACCAAACAAACCTACAAATTAACTAAAAGGCTCTATCACATTACCTCCTACTGTTGTTAGCTACTTACTGTACCCTGCAGTTGAATATGGATATGAACTAATGATTTAATGAAAAGTTAAAGTTGTTAAGAAATACGACCATTACTGATTCTTTCATGCCATTTGTGAAGTTTAACTATCTGTTAATAAAATATTCTTAATAAATGCAATTCCATTCTTAAATAAGGCAATCATGACCAGTATCATTGATTTACATAAACAGCAAAACCTGAGAGAAGGGCAGGATTAACTGTACTGCACACAGTCTACTGTCAGGTGTCTACCCTCAAATTCAATAGCTTCATGCATTTACAAGCTCTCTTGAGAGTTGAATGGGTTTTCTGAATATCTGTAAATATTTACATTATGATAATAATCCTGATGGTGAAGTCACAGTCACCCCATGTCTCCATGGTTTTCTCCTGGTGCTTGGCTTCCTCTTACCATTAAAGACATGCACCTTAATGGTTTAACTGGTCAATCTAAAATATCTGTAAGTGTGGTTGTGACAGTGAATGGTTTGTCTGTATTTGTCAGCTCTGTGATGAACTGGCTGCACGTTCAGTCTGTATACCCCTTTCAGGATCCTCCTCTCGAGAACTAACCAATTTCAGCAAATGACTGATAATAATCATTTAAGTAACATGTGCTTCTCAGATTGTATACTGTTCAGAATTTGCCTCCTTTATGGATGCGAATGATGGGCTATTTTACAACCTACTGTTCTCTGGCCAGTATGTGAATTTCAGATACTCTTATAGACCATTTATCCAAAATGCTCCCAAAGTTTTCAGCATATACTGCAGTATATAGGTTTCATTTGTCTATGATGTTGTGCCGTCCAGCCCGTTGAGCCTTTCCCTCCTTTGAGAATCTGCCTTCTGTTCACTCGTACTGTTTGTTTCCCACTCCAGACTATAGGCTGCCAACTGCTTGTCCTCTGCCCCTCCCTCCCTCCCTCCCT
>JAPQRP010000019.1:42969142-42998411 GCA_037367295.1 Apogon hyalosoma
CTCCCTCCCTCCCTTTTCTATCTCCTACAGTAGAGTCTTCTGCTGGAGGAAGGCCCAGTCTGTCCAAGCTTAAATAATGTGCATTTCTCTCTTGCATTCCCTTCTCCTGAAAAAGGAGCACATTCCTCACCTGGAGATTGAAGAGTTCTTTCAGTCTGTTCCATTCAGGCAAACGTTGGCCCCATAAGCTGTTTTATTTACCAGGTCTGTGAATTATTCAGGACAATTTAGCCGTGCTTCAGTCAGTTGGAGAATATGACAAGCTATGTTATAAGTCAGGATGCCCTCAAAAGCTGGATGAATAATACACTGTAAAAAGAATTAATCTCTTTAAATAAACATTTCCTCATTCATTTGGAACATGCTTTATGAACCAGAAAAACAAACATGTTAAACAGTGGCTGTTCTCTCCTTTGTATCACTGAGGAGCACAGTTGGCATTGTTCGGTCAGTGAGAAGTTTATGTTCAGTAAAAATACAATTTTAAGAAATACAAGTCATTAGTTTTTATCACTGAATTGAATCTCTTGTATCTGACAGATATCTGCGCAGGGCTAGATGCATAATTCGACCTACATTTTATTATTTCAGGTAAAAGATACATTCTTTATTGCATGCCTTCCAGCTTTGAAACACAAGTCTCCTCCTCAGTCAGCTAAAATGTACTGCATGTTCCTATTTCCTTAAAACCTGTCTCTCAGGGAAGTTGTTAAATAGGCAGCACTCTCCATCTGTCACTCAGTGCAAAAATTCCTCGGTGGTGATTGTGCCTTGATAAATATGTCATCAGCTGCCCATCCCCTCCTTGCCTGCCATCCAATTTATTTAGCTTGTAATTGATTACTTGCTCTTCCGCACCAAATGAGTTTAATATTACAGTTTAGGATTTTGAAGAGCACTCTGTGAAACCACTATTCACTTTGCATTAACTCACAGCTGTGACTCACGAACAAACTCTTGGAAGCGTTTGGAGTGGAAGCGCCGCTGACCTCGTTTCCGCACTTCACCAGTTAAGTTTTACACTTCAACCATCAACACCAAACCTGGAACTACCATCTTTTCTCAGATATTCGTTAAGCCTGATACCTTAATTTCGCTAAAGGCCCTATCACACTTTGACAATTTAGGCAGCATATGCTGATGTATCAAAGTTTCTCTAAAATGTTGGCATAAACTGAACTATGTTTGTTTTTCATAATTTTGGGTGTATACGTAGTTTACATAGAGCATTTTGACAACTTATAGATGACTTATACCAACCAACTTTACCAACGAAAGCTCAGCGTGTTATCTGTGTCGCAGCTGGTACAGGTTCAAATTGATGAGGTCATGCTAATGTTGGAGGTCAGCAAGTACGTATTCTTATGCCTAATCCTCCATCTCTCTGCTCATCATGGGGCCTTGAGGAATACTGACGAGTTCCTCCTGTCAACCCCACTTTTACATAGCCTACCAGATGGACCTTTCATCCCTCTGCTGGCTTTGGAAAATTAATAATGAGTATTTAAATTTAATTTATTCTATTTTAGTTTGTTAGTTTTTAAAATTGAATTCTAGATTTGAAGATTATGGTGATATTAGGTATTAATGGTATTATCTCCTGCCGCACAACAAAGTCCGATTGCTGTCCAGAGGGGAGGTGCTGAAACGCTTTGACATGTGTCTGGAAGAGGTGAAGAGGTCTACATATGTCAGTATGTGTTGGAGATAAGTTTGATATGTTACACATAGGTTCAAAGCACCTTACTCATAGGTTAGAAATAAGTTTTGGATACACTAGACATTATCTTCACGTATTTTGACTTATGAGTAACTTACAAGTAACATGTTCAAACATGTGTCACGATCGCATAACTTACAAACAACTTATGGCCCATGAAATATACGCTGGCATACGCTGTGAAATATTTTCTGCATGCACAAAATTTCTAGACAACCTCACTGTACTACGACCTATACCAGTGTGCTTCAGCGTGCTCTTAACTTATACAAAACTTACCCATAACTTATTCTTCATATGCCAGCGTATTCGCCTAATTTGTCAAATGTGGGCATACACTGGCTAAATTGTCAAGGTGTGACAGGGCTTTAACAAGCCTGAATTTGCTCTTACAACTGAAGGGTCAATGGAAGTGCGTGTCAGAACACAGCAAACACACTGGGATACTATAAATAGACCCCTACTCAACCTCCAGTCCTTTGTGGGTCACTGACTGCTTCTATTGATCTTTAGAAATTACATGGAATAAAAACACCTTTGCCAAGACAATGTCTATTTCTATGCTCAGCAGTGAAGTTGACCTTAAACTAATGCCACATGAATGGAGACGGGCAAAATGGGACTCCAGTGTCATTGCTCCTGATTTAAAGCCTCTCCTTCAAATTGATTTATTCTGCACTAAAAGCAACTTCTCCACATGCTGCCCAACAGCAATTCCCTAACTGTTTGGAAAGGTCTCCTCTGTAGCTGCACTCTCAAGGGTGAGCTGACGGCAGGGCCAAAAGGAAAAGCAAAACAAAATTTAAAACGTACAATGAAAGGGCAAGAGGTAATGTACCCGACAACCTGACCTTGACAAAATTACACAGAATCATAATTCTCCACATCGTTGTAAAGTGCTGAGCTGGTAAAAAGCATGCGACACTCAATGTTCCTTTGTGTCTGGGAGTAATAGGATTGACTTCCCTGCATATATCAAAGTAATCTGAGAACAGAAAGAAATATGATTGATGCAATCTTCTTAGGGCTTCTCTTCAGGTTGAGAGAAAAGCTATTTTTGCTATAAAGTACCAGGATGAGCTTTTTGTCATGTTCATTCATACACTTCTCCCCATCCCAAAAGGCTGCCAAACTTCCATGAGGAATAACTCATCCCAAAACTCTATCTTATGTCTGTTCAGTCCCCTGGTACGACAGAGGAGAGTCAGCACATTAGACTTTATGTAAGTGTATTGGAATGTAAAACATATAGGTACACTGTTTATCTAGATATTTATTTCTTAAAAGTAGTTTAGAAATTTTTGTTACTTTGGGGGAAGTTTAAGTACTACTTAGTTCACATACAACCTGTACTTACAGAGTGTAGATGAGAAGCTGAAGAGTACTTTTAAATGTCTCAATATGTTATTAATCCATAAAAAGCATGAATCTGTATTACACTGAAATGCTCATAATATTTGAAAAACCTAAACTATGATCACAAGTTGTGGGTAGTGACTTGAAGAATGAGATCATGGACGGAGGCTGTGTAAATGACTTTCCTCTGGAGGGTGGTTGGACCCTCCCTTAAAGACAAGGTGAGGGGTTTGTCCTGCCTCCACATAGAGAGGAGCCAGCTGAGGTGGCATCTGGTCAGGATGCCTCCAAGAGGCCTCCCTAGTGAGGGGTTTACCCATCCGGGAGGAGACCCCAGGGCAGAACCAGGGGGATTGTATCTCTAGGCTGGGAATGCCTCAGTGTCCCCCCAGAGGAGCTACAGGAAGTGGAGGTGGGAGAGGGACATTTGGGCTTCTTTGCTCAGGCTGCTGCCCCAGGAACGCAGATCCAAATAAGCAGAAAAAAAAGGATTTGTATTAACTCTTTAATATCCATAAATCAACAGCATAAATAGATACGCCTCTTTTCACTTACAATTAAACAGAAATAATATTTCTGCCTCCTCCATATGTCCATACATGGAACACTTTCAGCTGCCACAACAGTACGTACAACTTCCCTTTATCATGATCTTTATAGGGAAATAAAAACAGCCTTATGAAATGGCCAGGTATTATATCCTTATAAATAACAAATTAACCAGGATAAGTGCTTCTGTTACAGTGCTCCTGAGGAGTTCTTTTCCTCCAATTCCTCCTCACCATGTTTTTTTTCACCTTCACAAACTGCAGATACACACATTGTGAGAGACCACCTACTTCAAAACCCTCTCTCCTTTCGTTTCTCTCCCACCTGTCTTTGTAGGTTTCTTTTATCCCCTTTGCTAAATTAATGCAACTCTTTTTCCATTCCACAGTCTGAGGCATCTTCTTCTGCTGGTGGGAGGCTGCTTGGCCACTGGGTTCAAGAATGAGTGGATGCAGGCCAGAGCCACCCACTGACAGCCAGCAGTCAAAACACAACCAACAAACTTTGATTTCAACTTTTGTGCTAAAACATAGACCTTCAAAATGAAAACACCATATGTTTAATAATCTGTGGTTTTCTCCTTCACCTTATTTAATTTCTCAGTAAGAACTTGTAAACCATCTAAGGCCAATAACCGGTGCTGCTGTAGCTGTTAACGCCAAATTATAAATGCTGAATGAAAGCTTTCAGGTTAATCCTGGCAGGACTATAATCAGAGTACGTTTCACAATTATTTTCTAATGATAATTCGTTATCAGTACTACATGGAAACCACATGTTGTTTAAAGACAGGGGCCACGTGAAGAAAAGGATTGTGTGTTTTTTATGGGTCCAAAACTGATGCAAATGAGACAAATATAAAGACACAGTTACAGTTACATTTATGTGTTTGGCAGACACTTTTTTCCAAAGCGACTTACAGGGAAAGATTAACAATTAAGCTCTCTCTCTCTCTCTCCACTTCTTTTGTAAAGCACTTTAAAACAACCACAGTGGACCAAAGTGCTGTACAGAAGAATAAATAAAAACCAAACTAAAAGAATAAAATACAAGAATAGATTAAAGACATAAAACAGCTGTAATTAAAAAACAGTGTCATACAGAAGAATAAAAAAGCAAAATGATAGAATAAAATACAAGAATAGATTAAAAAGATATTAAAAAACAACAAACAAACAAACAAACAAAAAAAACAAACAGCTGTACAACTAGTTATGATATGGCATGCATTTACCATGGCATTATTTCAATAAATGTATGTAATGTCACAACATTTACTTCATGTTCCTGAACCTAGACTTGTGTTTGGTCTGCGCCTTGTGTTTTGTTGACTTTACCTCAGTTCTCGCCTTTGTACATATTTGTCTGATTTGCCTATCCACATATCAAACTTTTTGGTAAAGAGATCAGATTTGACTTTGCCTCCATCAAAGTCCAAGCTTTTTATTTGTTTCTCTTCCAAATCTTTGAGTTTGTGAGGCTCTGACTGAAAATCAGGGCAGATTGCAAAACCTTATGGGTTTTTTTGTGCTAGCATAAAATCTTTTAATGGGGTAGATTTCTTGCATAAATGGTATGGAATTCCCAGCTCAATTAGTGGTTGCAGTCCATTCTTTATGGATTTGGCTCATTGTATACACTGATGGCAGGAGGTTCTGTTTTAAAAAGTGATGCTTCAGATTTTTGTGCTGACATTGAATGTCTCGTTGAAGCCTGAATGCTTGTTATTCTGTTGCCAACAATCCAGCATTGACTCACAGATGGAATGTATATGCAATATTTCAAGTTCCACATAATGACAAATAAATCCTTTATATGTATTCATCACACATGAGCCTCACATGCAAATCAAACAACACAGCATCATGTAATGCTAAATGAAGTAGTCAGGAAAACAAAAACCTGGTGATAGAACTGATAAGGCTGGTTCAGATTTTTACAGCTCTATGCTGCACATGCTGAAAAATGTGCAAACAGCTAAATGATATGAAATTAAACTGAAACAGTAACAGAATAAAAAATTAACTAAACCAGGCATAGTGGGTAATTAGAGGAATGGCACAGATGTATAGCAACAGAATAACATAGAGTGTACAATGTATATGTGGCAGCAGGCTCCATTTAGGGACAAACTACCTGAATGTTGAATGTTATGACTTTATTTAAAAACACAAATACTATTATATCATGTAAGCGCACAAAGACATGTTGGCTAAGAAACTGCAGAAAAATTACAAGAGATTGCCTGTAATTTCAGCAAATTGCCTGTATTTCAGCAACACAATCACTGTTAGCTCTACAGAATAAAGCTGCTCAGGTCTACTTTATTTGGGAAACTTCATCATATCTGCTTTATAGTAAAACAACTATTCCAATCATGAATCTAGTGACACTTCTACCATGTTTAGAAGCCAAGCAGTAGCTGTAACCTGTGGGAAGTTACCATTTCTGCACGGAAAAAAGGAAAATTACGCAATAATTTCTTATCCAATACGACATTAATTATTCTTGTCTATGCTCAAACAGTTAATACAAATTGAAATGAACTTAAGGTTCAGAAGCAGGTTGGAGATGAAGACAGAGGACAGTGACAGGAAGATGATTGCTCCTTGGTGCTTCATGCAACCTAGCATGGGACAAAAACCTGGCTTTAAGATTGACTTTTTTATGTACAGAAGCAGCAGCTAGTATACGCCGGAAACAACAAATTGATTGTACCTTATTCTATCTATAAACTGACTTTAGCATCAAGCCTGTGAAACTGCTGTTATATAAAAACATCCTTTACAGTGACTTGATGGGAACCATTCAAAGAAGTGCAATGGTTTTTTGTGCACATGTTGTCTCAGGTTAATTTGTTACACTGTTTTATTGACCGATGCCAAGGTGTTTGACTTTTAACAACAGCTATTCTTGATCTCTACATAAGAATTCCCCTGTGATGATCAGGGCATTGGGGCATGGGAATCAAAGATTATGAGAGTTTCTCGCCATATTGTGCAGTATTTATGTGAAGAAACAGAGTCATTTTGTATGCTGTTGACTGAAGGACACCAGAACTATCAGAGCAGATAGACAACCCAGAATTGCACACATGGGCCTTGATTTACCCTGAAAATATTGACCAGGAGACACTGGTAAAGAATAATAATATCCATTCACATCCCAAACTGCCTCTCAATGGGAAGTAAAGCTGCTTTTAAAAACGAGGCACGGTTGTGATGAAGTAATTTCAGTACAAACTGAAGAAAACCTTTTCATTTTACAATCCAGACAAAAAAATAAGAAAGAAATCATGAAGACTTGAGAGTTGCAACAATATCCTTGATGACCTTGGAATGATCTTGCTAAAGCTTTTCCTGCTTCTCTCTGCTACTGTTTGTCCCTCTTGACTTTACTACTCACAGATAAAAATGCTCCAGGAAAAAAAAAGTCATGTGCATGCATTTATTATTATATCCCGTGATTTGTTTTGCATCGTTTGTGCTTTCTACACAGATCAGTTGAGCTGGAGGAGGGTTTTTCTGTGGATGCCAATGTGCTATCTCTGTGTTTTATGTCTGTTGGTAATGTAATTATAGAGGCACAAACTGAAAAGGGCAGTTTGGCCCTGAAGGCACATTGGCCTCATAACACCCCTCATTAGATGCGGATCTGATGACATGAAATCGTAGCAGTGAGCTTATGGATAACATGTCCTAATGTGACAACACACAAGCATATTCAGTCTCATGCTCATATTTACAGCCACAAGCTAATCTATACTGATGTTCATTTCTGATTCACAAAACTTTTCTTGAACTGACATAATATAACGAAAATCTAAAACAATCTGTAATTATTTGAAATTAAATGAACATGTAAGGCTGTGTTTTTCAACCTTGGGGTTGGAGCTCCACATGAGGTCGCCTGGAACTCAAATGTGATTGCCTGAAATTGCTAGTAATTGATTTAAAAAAAAAAAAAAAAACCTTACTAAAAAAATATAAATATGGTGAGTTGAGAGAGACAATCACGATCCATAAAAGACATAACAAACTCTGAAGCTGAAACTGAAGCACTGTGGTACTGTTTATCTGTCAAATGTTCAAACTGAAGCACTGTGGTACTGTTTATCTGTCAAATGTTCATTGTGGTCGGTTTCAGATGCTGCAGCTCTTCCATAATTCATAGCTTGAGTCAGTGGTGTAGTCCAGGGTATACAGTGGTATACCCACTTATTTTTCAGTCAGCACTGTGTATACCCACTTCTAAATCCCCCTGATGTGTACCATTCAGTAGTATCTGCGAGCCAAATTGCCCATTTTTTTCCCCTTAGTACGGCAAAACCATGACCCGCCCTACTCTGCCTCTAATTGGTTAGTACTTGCTGCCTTCACTAATTAGATTGGATAACTTTAGGCATGTGGACTGATAAGCCAATCAGAGGCAGAGTAGGGTGGGTCCTGCCAATGAAAATCTTACTAACCAGCACTGACCACCTCTGGAACCTGATTGGACACCTCAGGTGCCAGTACTACCCCAGTTGATTGACAGGTCACTGTAAGTCTTGTTGAAATATGCACGATTATTGGAAATGTGAAAAAGAAAGGTAGAATAAACATCTTTCAAGTGAGTGGCACATATCAAGAGAACCTACTGTCATGGAATACATCATTCTGAGGTAAGTTTTAAGGTGGTTTCCAAATGAGTCACTGTTTTAAACTACTGCCCATATGACTGCACATTTAGAGGAGAAGAGATTTTGTCGCCAAAAGTTAAACTGTGAGTAGGATAAGGCTGCCTACATAGTCGACGTGTGCAATGTGTGCAAGCGACGTGAGCGACGGCTAAGGCTAACATCATGAAAAGCTAACATTATCCTATGTTTGCCTCATGTTGAATACATTTGACATTCATGCAGCTGCTAGTGGGACCAGTAAAACCTACAAACTGCTCCTGATCAAGTTATGATCATTTTATAATAGTGAGCAAATACTACTGATGGATTTTTGGGTAAACTAAATAGAATATCTTACCTCCCGATCACCACCAAAATATAGTATACCCACTTCTCCAGGGACCACTACACCACTGGTTTGAGTTATAGTTTGTTCAGTATTAATTGTCAGCCTTGTAAATCCAAGCTGGACTGACTGTACATATCCTGACCAAGGAAAATCAAATTCTCTCTTTGTGCAGTAATCTACACCTGGCTTTTCTGCCTCTGTCCATAATAATATACATTATACAGACTAAATGTCATCTAAAATTAATGTTTTTTTGCAGCATAGTTTCGCAAACTATTACATGATCAAAATAAAATTCATCTTAGCCAAAAACATTTCTCCGTTTTGAATGTCTGGGGTTGCCAGAAATTTGTGATATTAAAATGGGGACAGAGATAAAAAAAGGTTGGGAACCACTGATGTAAGGGATGTGTATACTGTATATTGTGAAACTCTATCTTACTTGTTTATTTTATTTTTTACTGCATGTTTCTTACCTACTCCATGTTCTACATATGCACCAAACCACTGAGGCAAATTCCTAGTAATGTGATCCCTGTTTACTTACATGGCAGTAAACATAATTCTGATTCTGACGTGCATTGGTTTACAATGTGTGAGCTGTAAAGTGTGATGCATGTCTAAAGGAGATATTATAAAACTGGATTTTACTGTATTAATAATATACTCGGTATTAATGTGAAAGGCAATTTGCAGATTAACTAAGACCTTTCAGTTCAGCATAACAGATCTTTTGACTGTGGTGTTTTAGAGGTTTATAATTTTATGTGTTACTTATCTAGTGCTAAAGTGCAGTAGTCTAATTGCCAAAAGTAATATAAAAGGTTGTCTCCATTCTTTGAGTCTGTGACATATCGTGAGATAACCCAGTATTTCTTTTTCATACACAGGAGAGTGAAGAATCAGCCCCCTCCCACACCCACCCCCTTTTCTTTTTTTTCTTTTTTTTTTTTTTTTACAGACAACTTGAGAGGGGTATTAAATATTTTAGCACATAGCTCAGGGAGTTTAAAGGAAAGTTTGAAGCAATGACTGCTGATTAACCTTCATTTTCATAATAAGCACAAGGAAAGCACACACACACTATACGAAACAGCTATGTAGAATGCAAATGAATCCCAGTAAGAGCTCCTTAGTTCATCGGAGCCACATAGGGCAACGGGAAAAACCAAGTTGTAACTTAAGAATTAGTGAGGCAACTTGCCCCAATTTTCGTTAGGGATCTAAAGCAGAAAGCTTGACGATCCTTTCAAGTTTCTTGTGTAAGCAGAGTGGGGTTGCTCCAACTTACTATGTCTTTCGATGAATCTGAATACAAATGCAAAAGCTTGATGCAATACACTTCATGCTTTAATATGAGCAAATATGAATATGAGTGTGTATACATGTTCTTCATGCTATTTACAAGCTGTCATTCCTCGAAGAAATTCACAAGCAAAAGTTGGCAGTGATGCATGACAACCATGCACAAATTTGCAAAAATGTAAACTCCTACACAAGGAAGTAACCAAGATTTTTCAGGATTTTCAACTGGGTGTTTTTTTTTGTTTTTTTTTTTGTTTGTTTTGGGTTTTTTTTTTTAAGAGACAAGCCAAATGATTGCACTTATATCGCCTGATCCTACGCCAGTTTTACTGATATTTCATCACTTTCACTCCAATGTTCAATCCTCAGAGAATGAGCCCACAGTTGCCATGGATTGCCCAGGAGATATCTACAGCACAACACATGAATTAGATACCTTCCATTTTGGAGAGATCAAATGCTGCAGCTGGGCTTTGTATTGGGAATCTGCTGTCACTTGTACTATTAAAGCTGATTAGTGACAATAAAGTATGTACTGTTGTATGCTGGGACAAACTCAAGCCCCATATTACAAATAAACTACTACTCTAAGAACATATAGACAATGGGGGATATCTTGAAATAGCAGAATCTAAATTTGTAGGATTTGTATAGACCACACCAGATGTGCTATATGTTCTCCAAGGAGTGGTTCTATTTATCTTTATTTCTTTTATCTTTATTGTTTTGTTTGGTCTTAAAAGGATCAGGTCATAAATTGTATTGGCTTTACACTTGCGGTGTCTATAATGTATCCTATTTGAATGTTACCAAATTCATTTTTCCTACTGTTTCCTCAGCCACGGAGGTAATGTAATCACTCATGCCCATAGTTTATTTAGTTTGTGTGTTGGTCTGTCTGTCAGCAGGATTATGTAATAGCTACAGAAACAATTTTCCACAGCAATGTTCCACAAATTTCATGGAACTTACTGGACTGTTTGGACATTGGCCCATGGACAAACTCATGAAGTTCTGAGACATATACACAAAAAAATTGAGAATTTAGACTTTTTTTTTCTCCCGACAGTGAGATTGGGTGTTTTATTCAGTATATGACTGGGAGGCTTGGAGTGTACTTCTGGTTTGATGTTATAAACTTACATGAATGACATATTATGGCTGTTTCTGGCAAAATCAAAAGTCAGTTGTCAATTAAAATGTCCTAACTTCTCTGACTTGTACAAAGTTTGCATCACTAACTTCTCTTCTTAACTTCAGTTCATAATTCCCAAAAAAATAAAGGATAAAATTCTACGATTCTTGTCACAGTGTACATGAGAGAAACTGAGAAAGATATTCATGTCAGGAAATGGATCCTTATTTTCCTCTCTTCAGTAATTTGTTAATGTCTCATCTTCAGGCGAGAATTGGCATATTGCATGTAAGTTTCTCTCAGTGGCGCCTTGGCGACCCATGATTCACTGCTGACTCATGCAACATGAGCTGTGAGGGTTATTCAACTGTTCCTGGATGCAATCTAGCACTGAAATGTGTTATATTTTCTCCTCATTAGCAAACACTGTTAAGGGAACTGAAATGAAGTATTTGAAACATCAGGAGGTCTTGTCCAAGAGGTTATGGAGTGTGGGCTGAAAAGGAGTTGTTTACTTTCTCTTAGTTGGGTTTAGAGAAAAAAAAATATCTCCAATTTACCGGAGGCACTGTAATGATCCAGGTGCAGAGCGTGTCTGTCCTTTTCCCAGTGGCTAAATATTGACTGTGTTTGGTAGCAGCAGATGGGCTGAACGGTGAATGCAGGCTGTGCTGGAAGGAATGAGTGAGTGTACGAGCGACATCTGGTCCCTCCTGCGCCCAGTGGACCTGGTTGCTACATCAAGCTGCCTCATTAGAACTAGCTGGGGCTTTAGGAGCATTCTGCCACTCAAGCCACTGCTCTAGTGCTCCCCATCAAATCCCTCATTTGCCACTGTGCCAAGACTGAAGGACCACATAATGTGTTGTGTCTGCAAGTTTTGCACATCCCACCACTTTTCTGCTCTCTGCTGGGGTCACCTATTCACACTTTAGCTGATTTCAATTTGTCAGGAAAGAATGATGATGCAGTTGCAGCTCAGAAATGTCCGCGTTTAACCTCAGCTCACAGCTGGCTTTTTAGTAGAGCTCCCTGGCCAGTGGGATAGGGTTTATACAACCTTCCTTTCAACTGACATTAAAAGTAAAAAGTGTTCCTTCAGAATAGTATATCTAACAATAGTGTCTCTCAACATGGAAGTCTTTTCTCAGATGAATTAGAATTTTGCGCTCACAGATGTTAAATTACATTTAACAATTTGTTTCAAGGGTATGAATTTTGTCCAAAAATCTGTAAAACAAAGGCCACTTTGAATTTACTGTTCCAAGTGGTCTTTTAAAAAGAGAAGGAGAATAAAATTGAACTTATCATGCAGATATTTTACTGCACATTGGACTATTCTGCTGATGTTGGATTTCCTGGCTGCTATGGAAACACTCTTACTGCCACCTTCACTACCAATAGTCAGATCTTAGTAATAAAAGAAAGAGCAGTAAAATTACATTTACCGCAGTTTACAAGACCAAACACACCAAAGGCTCATTGGGATTTTGTACAGTATCACCAAAAATGCATTTTGGTCAGCATGAATCAATCTTCTAAAAGATTTAAGTGAAGCATATTCCATACTGATTGCTCTGATCGTAAGACACAGATCAACTGATTTTCACAGAGTGTTGTCAACCCCTTTGATGATTGTGAAGTGTGCTCAACTCAGTGCAGCCTGTGGCTTTTCCCTATACTGGTGGAGGTGGCTGGGCTCTGTTTCAGCAGTTTGGTTTGCCTCTCCTTGGGGTTGCAATCATCTGCAGCAGCATCTACTTATCACAGAGGGCTTTTGGATTACCACACCACGTTTAATGGCATGATGCCATATGATGAATACTATAATCCACACACAAGCAGTGCTGTGTCTCCACTGGGCACAGCCTCACTGATTTCACCCTCCCCTCTGCTCTCTACGGACAGTATACAGCACAAAAACCAAAGGCAAAGAAACCTCTTAAACAGTATACTGTACTTAAATATGGAGCCTATTCCTCACACGGTTTACTATAGCCTAATGTGACATCTTCTGGCTTTCATCAGTAGTCTTTAAACATTAGTTGGTATGTTTTATATATTATGAATTTCAACAAATAAATAGAAATATTTGGCAGCCAATTCATATACACTATGCTGAAAAGGTCCAATTCAATTCAGTCCACAGTTAGTGGGCTACAGCTGAGGAAGCCCAGGCCCCCATGTTGTTAAGTCTTGTCTTAGGGACAGGAAGAAGTGACTCAATGATCTTGAAGGCATATAAGGTACTGCATGACAACTGTATATATGCAAATAAGAACTATCTGAGAAAGTTCTAAATCTTGGCCTATTCTTTAATTCATCCAAATTCACTGCAAATACATAATTCATTCAATGACATGTAACGTCATACTAGCAGTGAGTTACTTCCCTTTTTTTTTTTTTTTTTAAGTTTCTGAATATAAATATTTATTTTCCCATTTTCAAGTTATAGCCTAATTGCCATCAGTTTTTGAGCTAAATTTCAAACAGACTGTTCGACAAGGCTTAAACAAGCTCATAGGAGATAACTTTGATACGATGTATAAAACAAAAAATCAAAAACAACCCCCCCAAGGGATATGGATTATCAAAAACATATAAAACCCAAATGAAATTCTTGTATATTATATTTAGAAAATTACATAATTTCAGTAAAGACAAAATCACTCCTGCTCAGAAATTTTACCTTGGTGCTTGTTGTATTTGCTTATGACTGTTATTTCAAAAGAACTCCACAGAATTTCAGTAGAGTTCATGACTTTGTGCAAACAATATTATTATATATAGGTGGAGTTAAAATCTCAACTACAGACAATTGGTATGCTCTAAACTGTTAAAATGGAATTAAAAAGTAAAGCCTGTAATATTTGTAGCATTTTTTTAGAGACTAAAAAAACTGCAAAAGTCAAAACCTTGTGTGATTAAAAAAAAAAAAGTTCCCATTGTTTACAAAAACACATGCTTGTCAACATGGTGACATGGCTAGTGGCATTCAATTTAATTCAACAGTGTCCCATGAGCTGCAGGCAGCAGCACAGCCCAGAGGCCGCCGCCTGAATGCACGAACTTCTGGGGAGCTAAGCTGCATCTGGGCATTATATTAACAGGGAGAGGATTCTTGCCTGATGGAATATTGATAAAATGTTTTTTTGTTTGCCGCACATTGCTCGGAGAGTTGACGGCTCACTGCACTAAATCATAAAGCCCACTTGGGCGTACTGTGGAGTCAATAACCAGTTCTTTTTCTATTCTGGGAATGCACTCAGTTTCTGGGAGGTCGTCCACAGAAGCAACACAGGCAATGAAAGACTCACAGTAACTCTCAGAACACTTCCTCAGTTCTGAGCTTTATAGTCTTGTCTGGCTTGTTAAGTCCTCAAAGAGCTTGTCCTAAAGGTACTGATGAGTGCAGTGTATACTGTCCATTCAGAGCAATGCAAATGCTGAATGTATTTACTGTACATATGTCACATTTATCCAGTGGTATTATTGCTACTCTAATCCCTACAGAATAAGTATTGGGCCTCAGTTTTTTGTTTTTTTTTGTTGTTTTTTTTATCTGACACTACACCACCATGACAATTCCTGTAAATGCTACTGCACTTACTAAATAATATGATTCTACTCTGATATTTCTTGTCCGTATATGCGCATGGTTTAAAAGACAGATACACATATCAGAAAAAGGCATAGATACTTTCTTCCAAAACTCAGTGATTTGACAGTTATTGTAAATGCTTGTGGTTCTCTGTGAGAGCTACTGACATGTATCTTCGGTGTGAATGAAATGTTTTTCTCTGCGTGGTGACAGGTGGGTAGAGCATGCTGGAGCTCTGGCAGGCTGTACACCAGCAGCAGCAGTGGCAGCTCCAACATTGAAGCTGAGAGCAGGAGACGGGCTGCCAGGGGAGGTGATGGTGCCAAGAGCTGTTGTATCATTACAATGCCTCTCTTTCCACTATAAATTATACACTACTGTACATCTCACAATCTTAACTCTAAGCCTTTTAGATGTAACCTGAGTGAATTGCCACACACATTTTAAGAGACACATATCTGTATAAAAGTGGATATGTTTATAAAATTTCCACATTTTTGCTAAGATAAAACTGACTCGAAAACCGGGAGAATCCTTGCATTATTAATTGCTGTGTACACTGGGGTATTGCTTTGTATAGGTGGGTGTTGCGCATGCATTAGCCACAGACTATACATGGTTCTAGTGTGAATTAAAAGTGATGCCTATACATGCTACGAACAGCTCATTTTTAACCATAGCTTGCATGCAGATTTAGAACAAAGCAGCTGAACACTGTGAAGAAGAGGTAATGCTGTCAATTTACACCATGAAAACAAGATGGTTCCCTCCAAAAAAAAAAACCAAAAAAACAAAACAAAACACTGTAAGTTTGATCGATGTAGCATGTTTGCATGTGCTCTGCTTGCCGGAGTGGATGTTGACGTAGTATCACGAGAGGGAGAGTGTAGAAGGTCCGTGATGTGTTTATTTTTAGAGTACAATGAGCCTAATTGGTAAATTGGTCTAATGATTGATTTACTATTGAGTGCGGTGTCGTCTGTCTTCACTCCACATTGAGGGATGTCTTGAAATAGCAGGGATGACAGCAAGGAGAAAGCAGAGCCAATACTTTTCCCTGAGTGCATGATTCTCCTATTAAGAGCCCAGAGTCTCCCTGAGAGTTCAGCCCACTGTAAGCAATTAGACACATCAAGGTTACAGCACAGTCTGGCTGTCACCAAGATGAAATAAAGTCTGCTTATAAAGACAGGTTCCTATTTCAACACCCACTAAATAGGATCTTAAATTTTCATTTGATATGTTTATTGCTGCTGCTTTTCATCTGTTATTTCATCTAATAAATGAATAAATGAGATTCTTTGTGTAAAAGCAGGATTTTGAAGGTTTAATCCACCTTCTGACAACACTCAAAATGTTAAAGGCGAGCAGCTGGGGCATGATAATCCCAACCTGTGTAGCAGGAAACGTATGAAGTCAAATCAGTCAAAGCATGGCATAAGTACTTTGTTCAGATTTTCCTATCTATGTAATTATGCATGCCCCTCTATCCTTTTAAGTCTCCTCTGGTGCAGTCTGGTTAAATGCCTAAATTTAATAACTGGTAATGTCTGATGGTCATGGCAATCTAATTTTTTTTGTACCTTGAGCGTGTTGTTTCAACAAATGGGGTTATTCCTCTGTATGGCAGAGAGCAGCCTATTACAAGTCAGATAGGCACAAATAAATCATGACTTTATGCATAACAGTATTCCACCTTATGCGGGGGACTTAGCTCAGGGGCCTATCTGCTTCCTGGCTTCAGGTTTGAAATTCAATTACCTGCTGCCCTGGGTAGCTGCTTGCTGGAAGCAAATCATGGATCTGAGGTAAGGTTTAATGGATTTGAAATATAATTTAGCTCTGGCTTGGCTCCTTAGAGACAGGTCACCATTACCTATAACCACATTAGAGGTAATCAAAGATTCTCCTGAATTCGTTACGTTGGCTTCCAGCAAGCACCTTGACTCTGCCATTTTTTCATCATGGATACATTTAAAGGGCAAGTTACGTATAGTCATCCACTGTGAGTCCAAATCTGATGCAGATTTATTGTGAAAGATCTCTGCGTCAAGACCTTTGACTGAAGCGAGAACAGTATTTTATGAATGACAACTTCCTAATAAGTTTTTTTGAAATTCATCCAGCAGAGCTATACTGTATTTCTGTTCACCTACAACACCTGCTACTGGTGAAGACTGATGTGACCCAGCAAACACACTCTGGGACAAGGTGCCTGCTGTTCTTTTGCTCTAATTGCAGATTGTGGCTTATTGCTTGGCCTTTCTTCCCAGGGAACCTTTTTTTTTTTTTCAATAGGCAGAGCCTCTCCTTCCTTCGACACCTGTTATTAATTCTCTCCTGTTTAATCAGAGACCTGGGAGGTAGCAGCCGCTCCTCCGGCTGTGAGGATGACAAATGAATTGCCAGGTTAGAAAAATGGACTCAAATTCATCCTCTCCTGGAATTTGTGTTCACATCCATGCATTGTTCTTCCTCAAGGATAATGGATGGCGGGGGGGTGTTTGAAAGTGCAGCACAGAATTCCAATAAATAGTTAATGTTGCAAAAAGTCACCCATTACAGCTCTTTGGCACTTTGGTGGTTTGGAAATAGCTTAGTGCTGCGAACAAAGTAAAGGCAGTATGGTGGGAAACAATGGAATCTCGATAGATAAGACTGTCACTGTCACAAAAATGTATCTGAGAAAAATGTGATTAAAATGAAGAATTCACAGGTAAAAATGGTGGCCTTTTTGGGCCATTTAAAGCTTTCTTTTGCATATAAATAGGATCCATTCTAATAAGTTTTTAAATCCTTTTGCTTCGCTGTCTTTCCTCCATCAATGAAATCACCTGGAAATGTCAGTGCTGCTGTCTCCCATACAAATACAATCCCTTCACTGATCCATTGTGGAGCATATGAGGACAGCAACACATAACATTTCAGATGTACTGTACTGCAACCTCCCCTTACAGAGCTGATAATGGTTTTATATTGAATTCACTTTTTTTCTTGTAAGAAAAAAAAATGTTGGTTGCTGCCATTTACACATTATTTACAGAGAGTTTTACTTTGTACTAGTGTTTTTAATCCCTGAGTCATTCACATTTGTTTCATTGGAATCAGCTAAAAGTGAATGAATATGCATTAAGACTGGGTGTATGTCCGGGACTGCACAAGCAGGCTAAAGAAATTCCCACATGAAATGAAAAAAGTTTTCTAGGGCACAAAAGTATTTACTCAGTGTTGCGTCATCAAAAAAGACTACAAGTCTACTAAATCCTTGAATGGTTGCTCTTTTAAGTATCTGAGAAGGCAAGGCGTGTTTTTCTCTTGTCAACTGGCATTCGATACAGGGCAGAAAAGAGGTGACCTTGCCCTGCCAGCGTTCTGTAGGGCTGACTGTAGTCTTAGAACTACCCTACTGTCTGCAAGAGCTCTAGACAAGCTCTGTGAAATGATGTTAGTTACAGCTGTGGTTACAAAAGGATTGTTCACTTTTGTTGCTAAACTATAAACCAATGCTTATGCCACATATGGCCTCATTGTGGGATAACAAAGCACAGCCTACATCACCTCAAATGGTCTCCTATTGTGTCATTTTACAGAATTTCTTGCACATTATAAATGCACGTAAAAAACATATAAGGCTTTTAAAACACGTTTGATTAAACCAGTTTCTCTGCAAGGTTTAATTTATTTCATTTATGCCCTGATCTTTAAATCATTTCACATGACTGGATTCTCTGAGCTTTTCAATAATTTGTCATTCATGCCACTGACTCACAGTATGTCTAAAATGTGTCAGTTCATGCCAAGACAAGTTATCCAACTAAAAAATGCTGACTTCCCTGCCAGAGTGAAAGCCAGCATGAAATTTGGCACGACATACTTAGAATTTTTGTATCAAAATGGCTACAAAATCTAAGAAAAATCATAGCACAGACATGACATTGAAAAAATATACTAAAATATAATATCCATGGCTTCGGTGTCTCCTTTACTACTGTGCACTTTTTACAACTGCATCATAGCACCAGCACCACATGTACTCATGAATAAGGCAATGGCCATTTAAATGCCTGAAAATAATGTCACAATATTCAGAAACCTACATGAATCATGGTGCTGTTTCATCGGTAAAAAGGGTGGGGTAAAGTAATATAGTCAATAGACAGACTTGTGCAGACTTCCAGGTGAGCCAGTCATCATTCACAGTCCTCGCTTTCAGAAGTCATTCCATTGATTGTTTAAAGATGGACTGCTGTCCAGGGTTTCTGCACATGGCACATGATATACTGTATTAGCAGGCATAAAACCTTTGGATGACTGGGGCTGGGCCTTTGAAAAGTAATGGATACCAGAGAACATGTCAGCATCCCCATGGACAAATGCAGAGTTGGGTTTCTCAGGTTGCACCCAGCAGACTTTATGTATTCCAGAATCAAACCCTGAAAAGTAGCTGTCTCTCTTCAGGTACAGTAGTCATGAGGAACTGAATTCCTTTCCTCTCTGCTTGCAGCCTTTGATGTGACCCAGTGACCATGAGCGCCAGTCATCAGGTGGAAGAATGAAGTGAAACCCTCAGATGCTACAAAGGTGAAGTCTGGTGGTAGTTTAAATATGGCAACCCACACAAGGCATAAATGAAAGCCCCCAGATCTCATTTTAAAACTACCATTATTTGTATTATGATGCTGATGGCAAAAATAGAGCTAATTAATTGATTGTTTTTTTTATTTTAATGAGCCCAAGTGCTAGGTTTCAGCATCTGGCTGAAACAAGATAACATTCTTTAACAGAAAGGAGCTTGGCTGCAGCACATTTTAATGAGACTAAGGGTCTGGAAACCCAATTTAACAAACTATATCCAAGTACACACATTTGATGAAAGAAGGAAACAAGAAAATAAACATTTAGTAGAGGGCTAAAGAGTAGTGTTTTCAAGTAAATTTCAAAGACAAGGCTTTCGTTACTACCATTCATATTATGTGGATGACCAGGTTGTATTCAAGCTGTTTTACGCTGCTTCTGCCAAGTCTGTAGATAATCACAATGGACCAGCAGGCTGCTGAGTAATGCCTGTGTGGTTGGTTGCTGGTCCTCTAGTGATATGATTGCTGTAGGAGAGCACTACTGAGGCAGAGCTACAGGGAAAAAAAACAAAAAAAAACAAAAAACTACATACAACTATAAACAAATAGTCATGAGTGTAACAGAATGTTTTTTATTATTATTATAGCAGCTTTGAGATTTGCTCAAATGGCCAAATAGATGAACAAATAGTGCACAGTTTAAAGGATGCAATGTTTGCTGAGGTCAGTTTTGTTGTTAAATAAATCAAAGCTCAAATAGCTTTTACATGTGCAGCAATCTGTGTGAGTTGCCATTTGCAAGATGACTCAGATTAAGATTTTCTATTTTCTAGCCAATAAAACTTGTCCTTACAAAGCTACAGCTTCAGCCACTGCCATTTCAATACAGAGATTTCTATTAGAAGTGAGGTAAATGTTGAAAAGGGAATTAGACTCCAGTATGTGACGCATCTTTTCTGAAATGTCGGCTAATATGAAGATTGTGGATAACATCCACCTGAAGTCTAGACACTGGTTGTGGTGGACTTACAGCAGCAGGTGGTAGAAAAAACCTTTCAGTTTAGAGTCCCTGGTAGCATGTCAACTTTAATGGTGAGTAGCAAAGAACAGCAGGTAAATTATTTGAGGATGATAGCACTGTTGCATAGTATCAGGTCTCAAAGACAAAATGTCAGAATTGCACAGATGTTTAAAGATCATCATCCAGGGAGTGATTGACTTGAAGGATTCAGAAAGAGAATAGAATAGAATAGAATAGAATAGAATAGAATAGAATAGAATAGAATAGAATAGGCTGTATTGTCATACCAGTTGTGCAATGAAATTGCAGGTGGTCTCTGCCAGTGACAGTACACTTACATCTAATCTAAATAACAACACAAGAAGATATAGACATATATTAGAAAAAATAGAAGATATAAAGTAGTGTGCAATCGAAATATATGTGAATTAGAGATATACTATATGAAAGGGTAGAATTTAAGAATGTAAAAGTAGTATAAAAATGTGTAAATGTAACAGTGTAAACAATGTAAACATACATGTAACAGTAACTACTTTTGCCGCGTTTCCACTACGTGGAACCAGCTCAACTCGGCTCAGCTTGGCTCGACTCGACTCAGCAGCATTTCCATTCCAGGATAGTACTGTCTTTCCAGTACCTGTTTATCATAGTGGTGCGGTGCGTTACTTCCATGTCGTCTGCTCAGGAAATTGTTGATAAACTCGCTCGTTGCGCATTGTCTTGTCTGAATTTTTACGTCGGCCTCCAAGGACTGAATCTCCTGGACCAACCATGGTGTAGTTTTGGGCTGTCATCATGTGGCTTAATGTACTGCTATGTTTACTGTCAACTTCTGCATCTGTATTTTGTAAACTGGTGGGTCACAGAGACAACTGTCTAACCAATCAGAGGTCTGCAGTGTTTATACATCACATTTTAGTATCACTTGGAACCTCGGCAGAGGTGATACCAAAAAACTAGTACCGGGTACCAGATTCCAGGTCCTTTTTCATAACGGAAACGCAAAAAGGCCGAGCTGAGTTGAGTCGAGTCGAGCCGGTACCATGTGGTGGAAACACGGCATTTTATTCAGAGATCCGGGAAAAAAGGCAAGATGGTGATCCCACCTTTTTAAAGGGTGGCTATGGCTCAGTTGGTAGAGTGGGTCATCCAGTGACCAAAGGGTTCGAATCCTGGCTCTGACTGTCCACATGTCAAAGTGTCCTTGGGCAAGACACTGAACCCTAAATTGCTCCTAGTAGGGTCTGGCAGTGCTTTGCACGACAGCCTACTGGTGTATGTGTGTGTGAATGGGTGAATATGAGGCTTTGTAAAGTGCTCTAGGCACCATGAAGGTGGACAAAATATGCTACATAAGTGCAGTCCATTTCCCATTTCCTCCACTGACCAATTTCCACAGCCAAGCCAAAGGAGTAACAGAGGTGAGACAGGCTGGACTTTTACACAGTGGACCTGCTTTCTGGAATCAAAGGGGTGGTGACGCAGTGCAGCGTACAGTGTGATGTATAACTTAAACATTGGAAATACCCTGAGCATAGTGGTGTTGCTAACCTGTCCAGAATTGGCCCATCTTTCACCGTTCCACAAATGTTAGCATGGATACAGTCCTCCGCCCGAAGTGACAACAGCTCACGGATCTCAGCGTCTCCTCAGTTCGCCATCTTTCTGGTTGCATTGATATGTTTGTTTACTGTACAACACGTTTATCATGGCTCTGTTACTACCTCCAGAGGCATTACAGAGCCGTGATAAAGGTGGGACCAAATGATCGACCGTTTCGTTTACACAGACATTGTTCCGGAATAAAGGTGAAATATTCCTGTAACAGAAGTGCTGTGTAAAAGGAGCTAGTGTAAATGGTGTAAAGAGGGCAAATGCAAACATGCAAACATGAGGCACATGTTCCATGTGTGTTTTTACACATAACAGTGAGGTATGGTGTGTGTCACATACAACTGAGAATTTAGATTTGGACAGATCTTTCAGTAAGGGAGAGCAGAGGAAGAGAGGGGAAACAGTAATATTTACCAATATAAAAGCAGAAGGTGAGGAGAGAGATCCTTTTTTTATGAAGCTTTATTACTCCTTCTAAAGGAATGACTGGAGGCCCAAGAGTCTTAAACCTTAAATACAGGTGAAAAGGCTACTTTTTCTACTGAACTGGTTGGGTTTTATAAGGTCAGTCAGGTTACTGCAAGCAAGACAGGACATTTCAGGTAAAAATTACTCATTTATGTTCAATAAAATTTAGAGGTTAAGAAAAATTTTAACATTAGACTGATATGCAGTATCGCCTTGGCCACACAACATCAAAGAATGGTACTTGTTAGTGATGGTGGCTTAGTTTTATTGATTTTGCACACTGGCAGAAGAATAGTCAAGTAGTTTGTGAGCTGAAAAATATCCAATGGTATTTTATTTCTGCTTCAGCAGTGACATGATGGCAAACAGCATGACGATCAACACGGACAGACGACACAATAGCAAAAGGCACCCATTTTACACATAACTGATAAGTTGAAGCAAGATTGGTGCAAAAACACTGATTGATTTTCCATTTATACTCCAAAGGTGAAATGATGAACAGACAGATGTGCTGATCACTATAACCCACTGCAGAATAATAAACAACCTTGTGACTTTTATGCCCTTCACCGGTTCTGCGACAACTTGCCAATTCATTTCCTCTTCAAAAACACTCAAATTTAAGCCTGTTAATACAAAAAAGCAATACTGTAGCACATGAATGTTTAATGCTATATCTTATTGTCTCTTCTCATCAAATCCTTCCATCAGGCATCCTGCTAACTGAACATAAATCAATTCAAAAGATTAGCTTTCCTTAAAAACCTTATGAGGATGGTAGTCTGTCATCAGACATCGATTCTTCTGTACAAAAAGCCACCACACTTCATTCATTTCACTATCAGTGGTTTGTATTCTGCCCCATACGATACCACAAATGGATGTGTGTGTTTGCACACATACAGGATTTTGCATCTCCACACTCACAGTGTGACTGATTCATTACATGAACTTGGATCTTCTTGATGTTGGGTTGGGTAAAAGCAGGATTGTTTGCAGGTTTGAGCTGTGGGTAGCTGACCCTGATAAATCTCCACAGTGAGACAGCGTGGGCTGCGTTTGGTAGCAGCAAGCTGATGGTATGGGGTTAAATTTATGTGGGCAGACTGCGCTAGTTGGGAGGATGAGATGGGAGTCAAGCAGGCGGACCACGCTGCCACTCCGTCTCAGCAGAGCAGCGGCAACAAACAAGCCGGACGCCTCTCATGTGACAGAGTCATCTCGACAATACACTGGCAGCTGATGTGTCATGTTGCTACCCTGTGAAAATCAAAGACAGTGCTACGAATGCAATAAACAAGCTGTGGGTGGGGTGTGGAGAAATGGGTTGACGGAGAATTCAAAAGAATGCTACTGTGACTGGACACAGATAGAGGAAGTGCCTGGGTTTGCTCAGTCTGATTATTTTTTGATCTGATGAAACTCAAAAACAGTGACTCTGCTTAAGCACCTTTGTTCATGAAAGCATGACGGTATACAAAGCACACCACCATACACTCTATTATCTTTAAAGCTGCTATGTGGATGGCAAATAATTTAGCACAATTTCCAATACACACAATTTTTTCCTGTAAAAGAGAATACAAATTAAATCTTGGGTTCAGCGTGGAGTATCATTGTAGAAATAAGACACAAACAGCTGAGTGAATGATATGCTGCTGTATCCTCCTCCTTACATTTAAATGTCAATAAAATTCAGTTTTCTTACACAGTAAGTGCATAATTTAGTACCTGGAAGAATCAGCTGTCGATGCTGGTAATGACAGAAATCATTGGGTGTAATGATGTAAGGTTGGTGTACACACTAGGTAGAATACAGGACAGTGAAAACAAGTTCGTTTTAAGGAGGTGTGTTCTGAATGGCGTCCAGAATGCAGACATAGCTGAAGCTGACTATGGGCAGCATGAGATTAAATTAATGAAGCATCTGTGGTGGGACGTGTACATGTCAACACATGACACACACACACAGTTACCGAACTCTCTCTTGCTCAGATATCGCGCCAGAAGTTTACTTAGATGTTCACACAAAGTGGCACAAGGATTAATTAACTAACAATACTGTTTATATGATGAGTTGTGGTCTGAGAAGAAGCATATGTCTTTCCTCATTTGAAGTGATCTGAAGTCAATACACACTTGTCACAAAGTCTTAGCTCAAAGTGCCCCCTGACAGTCAATATCTGCCCCCTCTCACCACATACCTCTCAAAGATTTCACTTGTTTGTGCAACATTGATAACTGATTCCAGGTAGTGGGTGATGCAGACTTGTTCTATGCAAAGTGGATCAGGTTACCCTGTGTGTACCCTTTGCAGTCAATGGGAAATAAGCGGCAAAAACAATAGGTCTTTGTAGTGTCAGATTCAAGCAGCAGCCTGACCTCTTTTTTTTAATATGTAAAGATTGAACCCTGCAAAGAACTTAGATGAGTTCTATTATAGTGAATGATTTACTTTATAAACACAGCCCTCAGTAGACAGTTTCTAAGCAGTCTTTTAATCCCTATCAACAATTTTCAATTTCTAAGGTTACTTTTATGTAGCTACTCATAAACAGATTCATTACACGTCTTGTACAACCACCTCAAAATAGCAAACAATTCATAAAAATGTCCTCCTCCAACAAGCCAAATTCCTCTAGGGGGAAAACAATAGCCTTGATATCTTCAAACAAATGCAAGTATGCAAGCTCTGCTGAAATGTTTTCTGCTATGCTGCGCTGTGCATAGGGATGTACTTTGCATATCTATTATGTGCTTTCTCTGTGAACAAGCAACCTTGTGGAACTCATCCGAAATCTGCTTTATATTTCTTTTGAAATCAATATTCAGCTCATTGCCGTATCCAAGTCTGCCAAAAACAACTGCCTACAGGCTGCAAAATCATGGGACTCTTGTGCAAGGAAGAGCATCACTAATACTTGAATTACTTAACACTTGGAGGAAGCACTGAGGGATTTTGAGGATTTCAGTATGAATTCTTGCCCAAATTTTTATATATTCCTTTTAACTCATACCTGATGTAGCTGCATGGATTATTTTTAAGTTAAGGATCAGCTGTCGGTTTAATCAGGTGTGGGATTTACTTAACACAAGTCCTTTGATGCATATGATGCTGCAGCATAATTGATTTCATCTGTTATATTTATTTAATACATAAAAAGGGATAAATACTGTGCTTACCTGCGAGGTGAGAGGTTCAACAGATGATTGAACGTCCACGCACATAGAGAGACACAGGAAGGGGGAAGACAAAGAAGAAGAAGAAAAAGAAAAAGTTAGTCACAAATTTCAGACGTGACAATTCAAATAAATCTGACCATGCAAATCCAGACGACAGTAGCTTGGGTCAGCTGTGACTTTATTTACATTTTTACTAAAACCTCATGTTAAAGTTCAGTGTATTCACATTATCTATTGCTTATTAGCAAATAAATCAGCGACACACTAGTATTTACTAGTCATCATAAAGCACTCATTAATCCCTCATTCTATTTTCATGCAATGAAAATAACTAATAAGAAGATTGTTGTAAATGAATTATGATTTTATTATGCTTTGCTCAATACGGGTCTTAGTAGCACCACAACAACCATCTTAGCAGATAATATATATTTTCTATTTTTACGCAACACAACATTACAGGTTTTAAAATAGTCTAAATAACTCTTTTGTGTTTTGTTACATAAGAATAGAAAATATATATTATCTGTTAAGATGGTTGTTGTGGTGTTACTAAGACCCATATTGAGCAAAGCATAATAAAATCATAATTCATTTACAACAATCTTCTTATTAGCAACAAACAGTAATTAGGAGGTTACTGAGAGAAAACTGGTGGCCTTGTTGTAGAGTATGATTGTGTGGAAAAATGCATTAATAAGGACTTTATTGTAATAAGCTAACATGCTAATAACCCCTAGTTTATGGTTGATATTTGTATCATCAAATCATAGTATTACTACATGTTTTTGTCATTAAAGGATGCACAATGGAAAAGGATGTGTACATAAAAGAAGGAAAACGTTAATACAATGTTAAATACAAAGTTTTATTATCATTGCAAAAATGTTAAATGTTTAATACAAGTAGAGCTGTAATTAATACTAAAGTCTACAAAACAGTAAATAATGATTTGTGTATATGTGATGGCACATGCAACTAAAGATATCCAAGTAATAACCTTATGCAGACTGCCATTCTGTTTTTGTTTGCAATGTGTGTGTTTATGTGTGTGGAAATACATAGTGTTATATGCAAATGAATGTGTTTAAAGACGAGATTTGGAAGAACAAGAAAAGCCCATTAGCACACAGCATACACTATGTGCTCTCAGTGTCAGGCGAGCTGGCTGAAGCAGAAGGCGAAGAGCAACTGAACCCCTTTCTCACCATGAAACTGAGAAACCTCCAGGGCCCATTCAAGACAATCTCATGACAATCCCTGCTGACTCTTTTTTCTTTCCTGAAAGCAATTTCTCAACCCCCTACTTGCTAATTAATGCAAGACCCGTGGCCTGTGGTCTTACACTGTATTGGTACAGGGGTTTCAGCTTTTTGCCCGTAGCCATCAGCCCAGGGGCCTCTGTACGGACTGCCCTCAGCCCTTGGCCCCCAGCTTCCTCTACTGTGACTATAGTGCAGGGTTCCAAGGCCTTGCCCAAGGCAACAGAAAGTAAAATCAATGTGAGCAGTCACTGGGCTTTTTTTTTTTTTTGGATGAGGTGAAAGAAAATGTTTGAGATGTCTATTAAATCTTTCCAAATTGCTTATTCTGTTTCTGCAAAATGGTGAAAACACATTTAATACTGCTAGCGCAATAAGAAAGAAATGAATCTTGGCTGGTGTGAAGCTGCTTTTTAATAAACCGGTGGTGATTTAATTAATTATACAGTGCCATTAAATAAAACATTAGGAAAATTATATTTTATTGAATTAAGTGTTGACCTTGGCAATTAATCTGCATTTAATATGGGCAGGCCTGTTTGAATTATGAAAAGCCCCAATGGTTGCTGCATTATAAACCTCTTATCCTTTCCTGGAACATTATAGAAATAACAGTAGATGTTCCTATTATTATCTCCCTTTATTAGTATCTTTAAAATAGACCCATTACTTAGGGTTTTTGGCAAGTATTGCAGTGACGACAGCATGAAGCAAAGCTAAAGGGTAAATTTATATTAAGAATGTTTTCAGGCAGGAACATTGTCGTAAGCTATTAAAGTAAGACTGCAGAGAAAATATCTTGGATGCGTTTGCTCATTAGTGCTTCTTTTAATAACCTGGTGTATGTTTCCATCATGTGCCCACTCTTATCGTGTTTAAAATGTCACAGTCAAAATGCAAAATTACATTACATTGAAGCTTGTTGATTACTATTGTGTATCTCAGCTTCAGTTTTATAATGTCCATAATGATTCCACAGGAACATGTAGCTACAAAAAAGTCTCAAATCATTTACAACAGGACCACAGATAACAGCTTGCCCTCCTGGAATACACCTGTATTATATCTATAGTCATATATGTACTTGTACTTGAATGAACCTAATGAGTTTAACATGAAAACTGCTGTAACTGCTTACGATTTTATTCATGGTATGGCTGTAGTCATTGGTAAATATAATTATCTTTTTTAATTACAGACCATTACTCTTCTATAATTACCTACAATTAACGAGGGTCTGTCTTAAATATTTAATTTAAAAGACAGTGGAATTGTAGTAATGGATTCTCTGCCCTATATAAACAGATGTGGGCTGCCTCAAATACTATTTGCAAATACGATGTGCATTAATGTTTGCTTTTCTTGGAGCTGAGCAGGTGGGACTGACAATTCAGATGGAGTCAGATAAGCTGTCGATCACAGTGAAGTAGACTAAATTGAAATGCAAACCCGCATGGCAGAATAGTGTGCAGTAATGATAGTGTAGGGCGGCCGTAATAAAGGTGTCCATCAAATCACATATATTACATTACATAGCAAATACCCACCTGTAGAAATGGTAGGGATGGAAATAAGCATGATTGCTGCAGTGATATATTTTATCCATTCAAGGACCATATTCTATAATTATTTGAACTGAAAAAGGTACATGCTTTAAGTGTAATTTATTATTCATTAAAACAACCAGACTGGATTTAACAAGGTCAGTGTACTGATGTGAAATTCCCACTTCAAACTCTCTGACATGATTATTGTCTTACAAAATTTTAAAAACACTTCAGTACTTTAATATTATAATAACATAGTATTAAGAGTATTTTTGTGTTCAGGCAACCTGTAATAGCATCAGAAGGTTAAAGTACCTGTTTGATTACAGCACTGACATTTCTGCTGAAAGGATGCAACAGTGAATTCAAGGGGGGTGGGAAAAACAATCTGTCTGTGATGTTTCTGCTGAACATGCCCAGTAAACACTTACTTTAAAAAGATTAAACAGAAAAGAAGAGAAACCGTGGTGAAAGTATTTTTCACCAGTAGCACAATGTTAATCAATCATGGCCATTTCAGTTGTATATCGTGCAGAACAAAATAAGTCGGACATTTTCAACCCATTCCTTCTAAAACTGGCTAGTATTAATCTTCACCCTGGTCTGATCTACAGCTGGACTGTTCGGCATCTTTTGTTCTCTCTTTTTGTGCTATTCCTCTCACTCTCAACTGATAGTGAGTCCCAGGTGTCAGTTTTCAAGACACTGAGTGCTCTTATAAGCATCATTTTTCAATGTGCAGGGTATTTTGATAGACATCTATGGAAGTCCTCAGATGTCAGAAATAGACGCCACAAAGACCAAGGCCAAATGTTACCTGCAGAACTGAAAGTTGATGCAGGGGTCATGCAGCCCTCAGACTGTTGTTTTCTAATGGGGCAAGGCCTCAAGATACAGTAATACAGTAATATATATA
>JAPQRP010000019.1:43006370-43024843 GCA_037367295.1 Apogon hyalosoma
AAGTATTTCAAAGAGAGATTACTGCAAAATAGTACACTTTTTAGAATAGAATAGAATAGAATAGAATAGAATAGAATTTGTTAAAAACACTGAACTAACAACAAAAATCATCTCTGTAAAGAGGGACCATCTTTATAGACAGGGATGATTTTCTGTTACATTTTTGTCATGTTTTACCGTAGACACATTCTCCTACCTGCTATACCAAGTGAAGGAATCAAACAACAAAGCAGTTCATGCTGTGAGCATGTTTAGCTTCTGACGTGAATTCCCAATAAGAGTGTGTTTGTTCACTACTATTTATGCACATTGCAGACTGTATGCTGTAGTTACATTTCCATACAAATGTGATCTGTGATACTGGGCTAAACAAAATGGACATGTATATGACCATAGCAATTCAAAGCAAATAATAAACATAACTCAAGAATTTCTGATTATTGTAGCGCTCAACATCTTCACATTTACATCACTGATCTGCACTTCCAGGCTTGTGTGCCGTTTGAAAAAGATGTCAACTATTAATCTGCACTATAGTGTCACTGACACAGTGTGAGACCTTGATTTTTCACTTATGCACTAAATCAGGTCTTTGTTGATACGAGGAAATAAGACTCCATCACCTTATTGCTGTTGAACACAGTGATTAATCGTGTTCCTCCTGCGCATGAGTGCCCTTTAGATACATCTTAATTAAACTGCAGGACATTGTAACAGCCATGTTGCCTGGAGTTTGATGTCTTAACAACAGACCTAATCAGATTACCCGTGTTTATCGCATGAAAAACACATGTATAATACAGGAAATGTGGAATTATGCAGATTTGTTTTAGCTGTATCATTTGTTATGAAAAGTATTATGCAGTTGAGACTGTGCATGGATTTTCTCATTAGCATTATGAGAGATGTTTTAGTTTCTTCACAGCAGATAAAATAACAAGAACGGGATTAACTACAAAAGAAGGAGTGAAGTAAAAAATTGCTGTTCCTGCAAACAGTAGTTATATAAGTTGTCTGGTGCTTTGACTTGCATCCAGCCTACTTCTATACCTCGATTTCAAACAAACTGACAGGTTACACATCCTAAAAGCAAAGTGAGGAAATAATGAACATACAGATTAAAAAACTGCACACAAAGGCTTAATACCCATGTGCAGGCAGTAATGTCTAAGGTTCAGCCATGTAAAGCAAATTGTCAGAACACCAGCCCAGAATCAAAGTCAGCATTTTATCCCTGCAGTCGGAAATATTTAAAAATGTAAAACTTATTTCAGTTGCAATGATATTGAAGCAGCCTGGCAGAATAAAGACCAATCAAGACAGTCAGTCGAAAGTCCAGACACTGTTCTGCCTCTCATAATGCGCTCAACACCATTCATTTCAAAACAACATATAGCGCAGATGCAGCTGGAAGTGTAATAAGGTCCAACAGACCGTATGAAAGTTTGCCTGAATTAAATGAGTTGCATAAAACAAGCAAAGCTGGGCTATAAAGGAGAGATTGAACAACATGCCATGAAAAAAATGACCACAGTAGACAAACAAGACAACATTTCATGGCTATGTGGTGGAATTAATGATATTGCCCGTGTTTTCTTCTTCTTCTGTTTTTATTTGAAAAGCCTGTCATAAAATAAACACAGCGTCTAGCTGTGCCTCATAAACCTTCCCCATGGTGACGGCGGATCTTTTGACAGAAACGGCCAATCAAAGCAGCAATGGGTCAATGTGGAGATGTTCCAGGACTGTGAGTTATAGCTGAGTTCAGAGTGTTATTTTAATGGGCCTCCAAGCAATGGCCATAAAACCTTTGGCAGCTGGTAGGATCTGCAGGCACCATTCATGTGTATCTCTTAGTTGATACAAGCCTTATATAAGCTCCATGGCATGGGAGCCATCTCTGTAACATAGTGTCCTAACTCAGGGGACTTTTTAATACTGAAGCTAGATAATGACTTGAAGCTCTGTTACTAGTGGCAGTAAGACAGACAGATCTGTTTCTGTTGCAGCATCAAAGGTGTGAGACTGGAGAATAAAGTGTGCCCTGTACATTTTGTATAATATAAACCCGACATAAATCTGACATTGAATATGATGTGATTTACTGACAACATCATGGTGAGTTTCCCCAAGGGCTGCAGTAGTAAGACACACAACAAAACTGCTCTAGTTTTGTGTATGAAAAAGAGCACATCATTTGGAGTTTGATGAATCAATAATTCCTTCCCGAGCACTCCTCTCACACCCACAACATGCTGTTCTGAATTAAACTTGACACATCTCCCCAGATAATTTCTCTCCAGATGGCACCCTGCCCAATGTTTTGGAAGTTAACAAATAAAAAAATGACATCCACTTTTTACTCTTCAGCAGAATTGAATAAGAGTGAGTAGTAATGTAAAAGTAGTATAATTAGTTTCCCTGACCCCCCGAAACAACAGGCTATTATCCTCCAGGCAGTTTGCACCCATTCTGCCGCCTTTCGATTTACAACTTAATCACTGGCTGCTACTCCAAACCTCTGTTTGGAAAAATCCCTCAGTATTCAGGGAGTCAACCCCACATCTTCATCATGAGATAATGTGCTTCATGTTTATTCCGCCCAGTGCTAAAGCCTTTTTGATAATAAATTTGTCACCATCATGTTCGCATACTGCTTCTTCCAGCAGCGTTCTTTAATCATCCGTAAAGCATGAAATTTTGCAAGTTGACAGTAAACACAACACGCAGCTGAAACTGACCACAGAGGCCTCTAAACATGCATAGCAAAAAAGATACACAATGTGGATACAGACATTCCTAGATAAATGATACAGATCTTCAGTTCAATAAAATAATTATATAAAGGCCTGTCTATGATGTCTGATCCACTGAAGACCATCACCGTCATGTTTTTCACAAGTAAATGTCACAGATACACTCATTTTTTGTTTGCTGTTGCTTATGAGAATACACGGTATTTCTATTTTTACAATACAGAAAATTTCTAGATACTATATACTGTAAGAATCATTCATTCCCATATTATACTACACTCACAGACAAGGGAAATGTGTCAATCCACTCAATTGCTGTTACAGTAATAGACTAGTAAATGACTGAGGGGGCACTCCTGAGTCATTTGACATGCAAATTAAATAAGAAGTAATAGCTGCCGACACTGAATTCACCGGAGATTGCAATCTGCTGTTCCAGGATGGTAATAGAACCAATATGTGAACATATAACATTATTAGTCTGTAGACAAAACTGTAATTTGATATGATTTCCCTGGTGACTTTTCCTCTTGTATTTCTTTTAGAAGAAAATCAATCAGTTTTGTGACATTGGTCATGCAAGGCGTGACATGTCTCCTGTGGTGTGTATGTGTTTTATCCCTTTTTGTTGTTCTGTGTAATATTCTAGCCATTAAGAACAAGAAGAGTTCCAGAGAAGACTTTACTTAGATATGTATAACAAAGGCAGTCATCACATCAGTGATCAATGCCAGTAGTGCTACACAACTGATCTTTTCACTGTTGCGTTCGACAGTAAACCCTGCAGCTTTCTTCCCTGACCTGAGAAACACAAGTATTTAAGACAGTGTTTTGTATTGACACTGATAGTTCTAGCTTAGACAATGCAGCACAGGTGTCTGATGCACATGTGAACATACCAGTGTCCCTGTAACCATGGAAACTGTCTCACTGCTGACAGGCTGGCAGAGCAGGTATTTAGAGCAGAGAAAGCTATGGGCCAATGTTTGCACAGCATATTAGGAATTAATGATTCATAGATAAATAAATCCTTGATTTTTTATTCACAAAGTGTGGATCTATTACGAGAGGAACTCGTTGCAGAATACAGGATAAATATTTGAAAAGCACCAATGAGACACATAGATGGTGACCTTTGGTGACCCTGTGGTTTTTCATGTCGGAGCCCAAGCTCATACTTATTCTTCACCACTTCTTGGCACTTTGAACAACAAAAATGAAAATGGATGTAAGGCGAGAAGAGTGAGCAGCAAAAACTATTACTGAGTGATACACTTTAACACCATTAAGCAAACCTTTTTCTCTTTAAGCTACATTGTTCAAAATGGTTCATTCTATCTACTATGGCCATACTGATTTTTTTGCCTCAAGTGTGAAGTAGAACACATTATGTGACAAACCTGCTAAAGGTGCTCACTTGTATACTACAAATTTCACACAGTACACCACTGTTTCATGGTTGGTTGTAACTAGGTGCATTACTGCCTCTTGCTATGCTGGAGTGTATCAGAATTCACTATCTACCCACATTAAATACTGAAGTGTCAAAAGTATTCCTATTCATTCCTCAGGTAGAAGTATAGATACTAGGGTTTAAACAGACCTCTGTAGAAGTTGAAGTATCAACTCAAGCTTTTTACTCTAGTAAAAGTGTAGAAGTACTGGTTTCAAAAATACTTAAAATATAAAAGTAAACGTGAGGGGAAAAAAATGCCATTAAGACAGAAGCTTAGGTGGTGCCACAGGGGCCTATAGTGCACTACCACACCCCCCAAAAAACATTTTTCTAAAGGCCATAATGACTATAATGTTATATTAAAATGTTAATGTTGAAAAGTTTGGGATGCACTAGTCTACCTGTTTCAGCTGCATATATGCCCATTGAAAATGAACACATTTTTGTCCAAATGTATTAAAGAACCATATATGTGTCCTACTGAGCATTAACATGTGCTTCGTGGAGCGGAAGATATGATGATTACTTTAAATATAAGTATTGAAATGGAGCAAAAAGTCAGGATTTTGGAATGGTATATGTTTATACTTCTCATCCAACCACAATCAAATTCACACAATCAGGATGGCGCCATTTATCTGGATAGTTTTTTTTTTATTATTTGAACGATGACAGGCCGGAATGAAAACAAGCTGAAATTAAATGGGAGTAGCGAGGATATTTTTAAAATGCAAGGACTAGAAAGCACAGATAATTGTAAAATGTACAGAGTAGAAGTAAAAAGTCGGCAGAAAATAGTTACCCCAGTAAAATATAGATAACCAAGATTTCTACTTAAGTAAGGTAACGAAGTATTTGTACTTCGTCACTTGACACCCCTGACTAAATATAGACAAACAAGTGTATTAGCTAAAATGAAACTATTTACTATATATTTTCAAACAAATGACCATTTGTGGAAATTACACTTTTTGGACTGTTCAGTTATGAAATGAGCCAATAAGCATGCTACCTCTATTGCCACATTTCCACTGACAACATCAGCTCAGCTAGCCTTGAATTGGTATGCTTTGGAATACCGTGAGAGAAGTTAGTATCAGACACTACCTATTAGGTACTATTTTGATACCATTTCCTCTGAGGTTTCAAGTCAGCTAAAGGGATGCTGTGTTGTAAAACCATGCAGATCACAGATTAGACATCTATGTGTCACCAAGATGCCACAAAGCGCACATTAAACAGCTAACCCAGGCTAGGTCAAAATCATGCAAGCCTTATCTAAGGCTAAAGAATATATTCAGAAAGAAAAACAAAAACAAAAACAAAACAAAACAAAACATTTTATCTTGAAAATGATAACCCAGAGTTGTAAGTTTCCTCCTCTGCAATTGTTGCCCTGCTCATAGCTCCAGTCTCAATGAAGCTGATGAGACAATATATTTATATTGCATCACTATGACAAATAACTGTGTTACTACACTGAGGGAGTACTGTACCTGCAACAGACATGCAATGTGCTGTTGCCAAAGTCTAGTAATGTCAAGTAAAGTTGAGGAGAACTGAGCTGATAGTTTCAATGGAAACACTGTATAAGTAGCAACCAACACATGAACAATGTAATTTGCATCAAATAATTTCACTAACATTTCTATGTAAAAGCATTACACAAGCTTCTATAAATATCTGGAAAGTAACTGTAGGTGATCATGTGGCTACCCAGTACACTGATGTAATTTTTAATATACAGCATACTGCACTATGTGGAGCATGCAGTATGTAGCATGTTACACAGAATTGGAATTGCCATAATACACATAGGCTACTGTACATTCATGTACGTACTTGACCCACTTTACAAAAAGTCTTCTCAAGGGTATTATCCAACTAGCAGCCATGCACTGTGATGCAGGGCATGGAAACATCTATGACTCTGGTTAGGCACGCTGCTTAGTCATTTGGATACATACATTTATGCATTTAAAGAGGGATGGAGGAGGTCAAGCTATTCACAACCCAGTCACTAATATTTTGTAGCACCTGTCCCGAAGTTGTCACATTACTCCTTTTTTTCAATGGGTTTGTTAACTGCTGCAGCTCCTTATAGCAGAACAGTTCTATGTTCAAGCTCAGTACTAGAATCAGGAAGCTAAACAAATAAAGCATTATCATACCCAAACAGCTGATCCACTCCAGAGCTGAGATGCCTGACTGAGAAAAGTGCTTTTCCCCCCAATAAATTCAATGTTTTAGCCTAATTGAAAATGGCATTTGATTGAGTAGATCATAGAACTGCCCCAATCTGGGAATGCATGTTTTCCAATTTGTAAAAACATAATAAATGCGGAGGCTTACCCCTGACAGCTTACCTACTAATATTCTCCTCTCCCACAATGATTAAAAAATAAATGCATACTGCAAATATTAAATGGGCTGTGTCATAAATCATCACTGGAAGAGTCTTTTCAGGCTTGTAAAATAATCAGAGGATTGGTGAATAAATGTAGTCTGATCATGTATTCAAAGCAGCTTTGTATGAATTCACCCCAGGGTTACCGCATATGTAACCAGCTGTGAATCCCCAGGCTCATATTTGTTAATTGAAAAAAAAAAATTTGTCTTTTCAGTTTTGGATAATTTGATTAATGGCTACCCTTGTCAGCGTACCTCTCCCATGATGCATGTCAACCTGGAGGGGGATAGTTGCTTGTCTCATAACATGTTGCCTGGAAAGTGTAGGTGAGTGTTAAACTGATATTTACATTAGCATACTAACAAGCACCATTACTATGTATGTGCTATATTAGCTCTGCGCATGGACAGTCACAAATCTCGAGGCAAAACATGATTTTGGCTGAATGCTAGAGATGAGGGTAACGAACTGCGTTCCACATATGGCACATTGATAAACTTACTTCATGACATTAATCAGCAGCAGAGGGAATTGGTAGAGTCTCGGGAGTGCGTTATGATTGACAGGCTAATTTAGTGAGAGGAAAAGCTTTTCTTGCAATGAATATGGCTCTGCTTACATCGGCTAATTAAAGGTGGCTACTAGGCAGGAGGCTTTGGGGAACCTCTGCTACAGGTTTGTGCAGGATGACGAGGTCTCCGTGGCTGGCTCGTGTTGAGTAGGATCAGACTTGTGTGGTAGGATCAGATTTGTTTGGCAGAGCGAGTGAGACAAGGGAGATGAGGGAACCACCGCACATATAGAGGCTCTCCAAAGACGATGGTTAGTGGCTTGTGCAGGCCAGCTGGCTGCCTTCAAGCATTTCAACATTGGAACTGTTCAAAAAGAAAGGGACTATTTTAGTTATGATTGCCTACATAAAGGCTGATTGTGCTTTGTGATGATCTTACTTGGAGTCTCATCGTCCTTGTAAACAGCAGGGCTAACATGGCAGAAGACATCAGCCTTACCCTCAGATGCAAAATATATACGCACACTCCCCCTTAGAATTTCTTCTGAGGGCAATTCGTCTTTTCTATTAGCATTTCATCTCGCCTTACACATTTTCTCACTTTACATTTTGTGTGCCAAGCAGTGCTTCTGCTTGAATAGCAGAATAATCCAATCGAGGAAGCGCCTCAGACCCAAGACATCTGACCTCTACTGAGGACAGAATCTCCCCAAGAGCCCCTCATTGCAGATAATAATTTGTCTGCTTTGTTTGTCGATCCTCTTTTCTGCTCTGTGCCACAAACCAATTTGATTTTTACAGCAGCAATGTGTTGGGCATCAGGGAAATTTCATGGAATATTTATTACATGAAACACCTTTGATATTATTCAATTAACAGCTACAAGAAGAGAATCATTACAGTGCATCTGTTTGTCGTTTCCAATACTGACGAATTAATTAGTGGATGTCTTTGCTATAGTGTTTTGTCATGAAAGCTCAGTTATTTGTCTTTTCATAGGACATCATTTGTAATAATTACTGTAGCAAATATATAATAAAACTTCTTTAAAAAGTACACAGTTTAACAGTTTTCATTTATTGCACTTTACAGGTTTTATGTTTAGTCAGGTAGTCAAGAGAAAGCTGCTCAATGGATACTTGTTTGCTCCTGGAGGATTCAGTCGGGTTTCTATAAATTAGTCTGGTTTCAACTGGCTCTATAAGTAAAGTGTCACAAGATAACTTCTGTTATGATTTGGTGCTATATAAATAAAAGTTGATTTGATACTTCTATATTCACAATTATCTAGCTCATGAACCATGAAAAGAATCACCTACTATTACAAACAACAGAAGCGCGATAAACTCAATTTGCTTTTATACAAATACACAATTAACTCACATAAACTGTTCTTTATCTTGATGTCATGCAAATTCGGCACTTCACAGTTCATTTGCCCTGTGATCTGAATGAGTCGTTTGCTCAGTTGAAAGAGTCCAAACTATAGCTTTGCAAAGACTATTTTCACATGAAGACAAAATATGGGTGCAGTCTTATATCAACAGAAAGTTGTTTTTTTTTTTTTTCTAGTATTGTGGATCTCTTTACATGAATAAATAAACTCCTACAGCTTTAAGTGCAATCTCACATACAAGTACATGGAAAAAGTTTGATCTCTTCTGTTCAGTTACAAACATGAAAAAAAAACAAAACACCTTTTTATGCTTTTTTTTCCCTAGTAACTAATAATTTATTAATGATAAAATAACTCTAAGTTAATATAAAATGTGTAGTTGTGACTAGGGCTGCACAATATTGGAAAAAACTGACATTGCGATTTTTTTTAACCCTGCGATACATATTGTGGTATGAAAAAAATACTCAGGAGGCTATAACAGCTGTGTGGTGCTGACGTAAATCCGAAATAATTCCAGATAACTGATGTTGCTTTTCTTTTTGGCACCAAGTCTTCTTTTATGGTGATTTTCTCTTGTTCGTTGCTCATTTTTCAGTGTTGTTACCAGCGACTCACTCCAAACTGATTAAGAATGATTGTGATTGGTGGATCGCTGTGCGCAGTGTGTCACATACCCTTGAAATTAGATGAGAACACTTTGAGTTCATTTGCCTCCTACATTGCAGGACCTGCGATTTGACTATTGCGCACACGTACATTGCGATGTCGATGCTCAAACAATATATTATGCAGCTCTAATTGTGACATAGCCTATCTTTAGCCTGTGCATGTCGAAACTCGACAGATCCATAAGTGCTGTGCTACAACTCAGCTATATGGATAAAAAAACTGAAATTCATGGACGAAAGTTGCCTACAGACTTTTATTCTTAGTTTTCCATGTTCCCAGACTTTTTCTGGTGGACCAAGTTTTGCAAATACAGTGATTTAAAAAAAAAAAAATCACTTTCACAGTATTTTTTTTTTCCTGTCAGTCGATTTATACTTCTGCAGAGCACAGTGGTTGTCTCTTTTCTTATTCTGCTGTGCTCTTTTCTCTCTCCGATGTGTCTGAAATGCACATTGTGATATTGGTAAAATTTTGGCTTGAGAGCTTCTTTCTTACAGTGCTGCAAGCTGTTCAATGAAGGACAGGGACTATATGGCCAGAAGGTTTAATGACTTACTGTGCCCTTCTAGTTTTCTGTGTGATCGATCATTTTAAATGCCAATGCAGCCAATCACTCTGCACGTTATGGTGAACCTTTGTTCATGTGTTCACATGTTCAGATAACGTCACAGTTATAGAATAAGGATTTTATGGTTTAGAGCAGTTTGTAAAGGCTATTTCATATATTTATCTTAGTCAAACAAGAAACAGAAAAATGTGTAAAAGAACACAAATCTACCATTAACTGGGGAATGTTAAAGCACAGAAGGAAGGAAGGGACTGAACAAAGCTGTAACTGGCTGAAACTGGACACAGTAAGTAGGAGTTTCTACATCCTGTTATGATATATGAATATACTGTATATTTCTGTGCTGGGAATGAATCACTGCCTCAGTAATACTGACAATAGAAAGAGAAAACAGTGTAAATGAGAATAAAAGTGAATGATACTGTATTCAAACACAACAAACTCCCAAGAGCAGAAAAGAACTGCACTTTTTTACAGACTGACATTTGGCATCTGAGTACATGACTAAATGACTGTCTAAAGAACATCTCAAACAGTGAAGTCAATGACAGAGCTCCATTTTAGTACCTGTGACATTCAGTGTTGACTCATCAACCACTATTTTGCATGATCCTTCCTCCCTTCTCTCTTCAGTTGTTATTTTTTAAGGTTCAAATGAGCAGACAGAAGTGGCAGTCCACTCACACGATGTGAATACTTCTATTGCTAATGTCCTTTAAAAGTTGGATCTGAAGAGCTTTTCTCCTGCAGAGTAACCATGGGCCTTCTGACTAATGTGTTAAAAACAACTAGTCAAAGACGTCTAACTCTGTTTTGCCTTTTCTATACCAGGTTGCCTTATCTTTCTGACACACAGAGGAGCCAAAAAGGCCCCAAAAACATGTTTTTTCTTCTTTTATAAATACCAACCTTTTCTCTGCACCTGAAGGAGCACAAGTACTTGAAATCTGTTTAAAGGCATTTTCACACAGAGTCCTCCGGTCCGTACCATACTCGGGTACATTCATACCTTTGCTGCAGATGTTACATTCACACGCACGTACCGCGGCCTGTGCCCAAGTACGAGTGGGTGTTACAGGGTCGAAACAGTAGGTGGCGGTGTGGAGGGAATTCTGTTGCTATCCAACAAAAGCGGAAGTCAGAAGAAGACAAACCCTTGCCTATCTGTTAGCCTGTTTGGGGCAAAGAGAAGAAGCGCCACCTTTGTTGTCCCTGACATATCAGCCAGTGGTTCGGTCGAGAAGTTGAGCCTGTGTCGTGCGGATCCAAGGCTTTTTCAGGAGAACAGGAGTGGTGTCTATGGTCTTATGGTGATTGACCCACTTCCGTTGTCAGAGAGGAGATGAGGTCACTTCCGGATCGCATTCACAGGCATCGTACCGTACTGGAGTATGGCTAGTCCAGACTCAGGACCACCTTCTCAACTCGACTCGGGCTCGGGCACGGCTGCATTCACATTGATAAATTTAAGCGGACTTGGGTACTTATAATATTGTGACCAGCAGGGATGGGGATTTAACTTTTATAAGAAAGTAGGTAATGTTGAACTATATGAAGTTACCTAATAATAAGCTACACAGATTAGAATCTCTATATACCTTAAGTTACACTCGGAGGAGCTACAGGTAACAGAAGTTACTTGTCATATCAGCCTAAAGAGATTCTTCAAAGTAGGCGCTCTGAATTTACAACCTGTACGCATAAAACAATAGAGTTTCTGTTGCTGCAGAGCATAGTATTTGATTGTTACCTCAGACTGAGTTCAAAAAACATTTTTAGGACTGTTTATTAGCTAAAACAGGGAATCCTGCAGGCAGAACTGCTGAGTCTTTTGTTGTTTAGTCAAATTATGCATAGAAAAAATTATGCAGGTTGCCTAAGTAATTGCAGAATATTAATGTGATACAATTTTTGACTGCTGTTGAGGGTAGTGAAATGCACTAAGGCTAATTAGAACACCATAATAAGTCATGGTTTGATGGGTTTTCCAGCCCCTACAGTTCTGTATAAACCTTGTTCAACAGATGCATGGACATTTTTGGCCTTGAGTCTATATTTATATGTTTAGTCTGCTATCATGTAATACTGCATGTTCCCTTTGTCCATACTTAAGTCTTGTTATATTGTGTTTTTACAAGTAGGTTGGTGATCCTCTATTGTGCAGCTGCTTCGTGATGTGTCAGCAGCAAGTTTCCTATTTTATGGACTAATTAAAACAATTCTGATTCTGCCAGAGCAAGTGAAGTCAAAGACCTATGACTGCAGGGAAAAACAATGAGAGAGAGAGAGAGAGAGAGAGAGAGAGAGAGAGGGTAATATTCATAGTACACAACATCACTCACTCACAAGCTTGTGGGAGACATTTGCCATAGTAACATAATCCTCATCCAAGGACTTTAGATTCAGTAAAAGGACATGGAGCCTGAATCTTTCATTAAATGAAGGCTTATTTCATTATTTAGAAGGTGTTATTTTCTGCCTCAGTTCACAGGCTAAACGCCAACTGGCAACTCCAAGGCCGATTTAAATGAGTCAGATTCTGGTCCCATCTGCCCTGCTGGTTCCTTCACCCTCGATGAGTAGGTGGGGAGACTGGATAACCAATTCAGTCTGTGAGATGCAGACTGGTCTCTGCCGTGTCATCTGTCTTCATGCTAAGCAGCCCACTCACCTGTAGCCTCAGCAACATGCAGACCTGACAGCCACAGGTAGGATCAGTTTAGTGAAGCCCTTGGATTTCTTTATTATAAACCAGGGAAAGTACTCGTTTTTCGCAGAAGTAATTGAAGTATCACGGTAATGGCTTATGGAACACAGCACCATCACACTGAGTGACACTGGAGATGATATAAAGCATTTATTTTTGGGGTTTCCTGTTCTGTGATCATTCAGTTGCATGACCTCTCATACCACCAGATTAAACTTAAAAAGCACAAATAATTGGCCATGCTAATTCTGACCACTAACACTGATGGCAACTCACCCAATTTCTCATGCATGGAACATATTAATGCGACCAAATGGTTCCATGGTCATTCAGCTGGTAAACGATGAACCACATTCCACCATTTGCTGTGTGTTATCTACTCTCTCTCTCTCTCTCTCTCTCTCTCTCTCTCTCTCTCTCTCTTTCTCTCTCTCTCTCTGCTTTTCTGCAAGTATAGTTGGAAAACATCACCTTTTCCCTTAAAAAATGTCTCAGAATCAGTCATCAAAGAAATGTAATGTAATGTTAGTGTTGATTTATGTTGAAAAGGAAAATTATCAGGAAAACATTACCTTTTATGACCCATACAGTGAACATGGCCTTGTCTTCTATTGATGTGAGTAATATGCAAAATCATATCAACTACTTTTATTTTTGTGTGGCTTATGAATAAATGGCTCTAGTTTCATAGAATGTCAAATTGAGAGCATCATTACACATGATCTGACTGCTGAGGGATCGTTTGAATAATGTAACTGCTTACGTTATTATCTGTTTCATTCATTATTGGCTGGTAGAGTGGTTCTATTGCCATTACAGAGGGATAACACTTCACTGTATGCAACCTTTCATTTACTCAGCTGGGTCTGGCATAATGCTGTGTGTTGTCTCTAAGGAGGAAGCCATTATGTGCTGCGTAGAAATCCTCTCGCCATAGTTTCAGCTTCACAAAAACATAAACTGGCTTTTTTTCTTGTCCTTAATTTTCCAAATGACTTAGTAAATAAATCTCTGCTGAGGAATGAAGTAGCTTCCATTGCGACTTATCAGGGGATTTGTGTAGCTCTGAGCGCTAAACAGGAAACAAAGCCAGTGGAAAGAAAAGAGTCAACGCAGCCCCATAACATAGCAGCTGTTAAAATCAGACATTAAGTGAAATATGACCATAATATGCTCTTTCATGAAAAAAATAAAAAGATTATTTTTGTTGTTTTTGGTCCAATTTGTTAATCTTCAGAGCACTTTCATGGCATGATAGAAATCTATGAATTAATTAGATGATTTGGCACCCACCAGGCCTGTTTCCCTTGTGAGCAATGTGCTCTCTTGTTACAGTGATGCACAAAATAATTTCCCACTTTGCCAGATGTCCTGTTATCTCATGCAATGAGTTTATTATTCTGCTAAAAAGCAAGTAATATTCCGACTTGCACTTTCTCATCCATGTACTGTATATTTCCCACAAATGACATTACTGATTTTGAGAGACTTTAACAATGTGAGTACAAAGGTGAATAATATCGTCAGCTATTGTTTTTTGTGATATGTTATTGATTGTTTCCGCTTCCAGGGTTCAGCCAATGGACTGGCCCTGGAACCAGTATTTTAGTACCTTACTCAGCTCAAGGTCAAAATAAGATTGATATCTGCACAACGTCAAGCTATTATATAAATGGAAGCTTTACACAAGCAGTTTTTCATACTGAAATGCATTTAAGATCGGTGCCAATATTGTCATGAATAACCGTCACATAGAAGTGTGCACTAGGACGCGGAATGAAAATGACATCAAGCACTGTGAAGATGGGAAATATAGTTGAAAAGAAAAAAATGGTATTGTTGTATGTTATAGAAGTGAAACACATGCTGACTTGGAATATTAATTTCCTCATGTATTATTTATGTGCAATGTGTATCATAAAAGGAATGTTGATGGTACAGTTTCAACAGTACAGTCAGCAATGCAGCACTACTGGCAATGAAAGTGAATAAAACTTGCCTGGACAAAATGCGGAATGTTTGGGCTTCAAAGGTTATCTTATTTTCTATTCAGAGATAAATTAGGTGGATCAAATGCTGTTAAAGACAACATCCACACCTGGTATGGGCTTCAGCTTTTGCAAAGTGTGAATACTGATTATATACTAAATCTAAGTCATTCACAGCTTTAATTCCAACATTACTATTGGACCAAACAAAAAGCCACTTCCCCACTCAATAATGACCAGTTTTATCTTTGACTGTCACATAGATTTAACCATCAAAAGCACAAATTAACCATATAAATCACTTGTGCAAAATAAGATTTTAGCTTCATCCATTTTGGTCACTGGTTTACAATCATAGCTTGTAGGATTTGTTTTCAAACCATCGCTTGTGTGATGTGATTGTTCCCCTCTGTTTCTTTTCTAGAAGTAATCAAAAGTAAAGCAGCAGTATAATTAGAGTAATTAAGAAAGCACAGGGCAGGCAATGTTTTGGATGCCATGAACCACTAGGCACATTCCCTGGGTGGTAATTACATGTATACACTACCAGTCTGAGCTGTGTTCAAGGTCTTGCTAAACCAGCTCTGACTTGTATGAGGCTGATTTGTGTGTGAAAGTGGAAATAATTGGCTGAAGAATCAAAAACATGCTCTTTAACTTAGATGTTCTGGCTGTTTAGCATCATGGGAAAGACTGTGAGATTCATCTTATCAAAGTCACGCCATGCATCATAAACTTAAGACTTAAAACCATATGTAAACAAGATAATCCTCATGCCTACAGGGGATCTTTACAGTTTCCTATTATAAAAGTGAGATGTATGAGCATTTCTGTTTGAAATGTTTTAGGCAGTTTTGTTTTATTTAACAGAGAATAGACATCATTATGCTTGTGTGACATTTTTTGTTTTTAAATTTCACTACATGGTGTAGATTTCATCAAAATGACCTTGCAAGATGATCAGTTATGCTTAACGCCTGCCCAGCTTTCTCCACTACCCTTAATACAGTCTTACGTAAGAACTCCCACGTTCTTAACCAAGCTGTGAATCTCTCCAGTGGGGACACACTACATCAAGGGTAAACCCTGGTGAGCAGACTGGTGCGATGCTTATTTTCTTGCCAACAGAGTAAAATTGCACTGGGGTTTAGTTTCACTGAGTGACAGAACAGGATACAGAGAGCATGGATAACTTTTGTCAACAACAAATGGATGCCTCTTTTCAAGCCTTTTCATAGAGGTGTATCTCATTTCTGGTTGGTATCCACTTTAAGGTATACTCTGCTGAACAATATAAACCTAGATTCCCCTCCATACCAGACATGTCTGGTTTATTGATGTGATTATTAAACTCAGTTTTAAATGGTGCAACTGGGTAATATTAATAATGTACATCATCCACATTTAATAAATGGTGTTCTATAGGGTGAGAAGAAGGGCAAGATAGTGAGCTGTATTCTGAGTGTTTAATGCATATTTAAGCTTGTTCTCTATCAATATCAAATTACTTTGTGCATAACTTTATGGAGTTTGATAATCTACACAACAAACCTCTGATTAGGGGGTGTTACCAAGTTCCTTATAATGAGGGCTTCATTAAAAAGCTATCCCAACTCACAATGAAAATCAGTCTTCTTTGAGCCTAACAAGCACTCATGGTTTTAGAGCGTTTTTACAGCACGTTTCTGTGGATGATGTTTTTAAATACTACCTTGAGAAATCTCATTAATCCCTGCTTAATTATCATCACATTCCATTTGGTGGATTACTGAGGGATAGCTAAGATACAGAGAGGTGGTATCAATACTGGAATCACCATCTGACAGGCCCCACATTCACTTAACAACCAAATGATCCTAATGCATCGTAGATACTGTAATTAATCATTTACATACTCACCTGATAGGTCATCCTGCTGTGCTTTTCCTGAGCTGCTCTCATTAAAATGCTAATCTAAACTGCTGACCCGTCCTGCTGCTGAGGACGACTACAACTCTACATAATGATTCTTCCTCTCGCCTCTTTGTGGCCCCTGAAGACCTCCATAACAGGAGGTGCCATGGGCCAAAACAGGGAACTTTCCCACAGAACAGGAGCTCTCGAAGTGCATATATATTCATTTATTCCAATGTGCTCCCTGTTACTGCTGTGGAAACGCAGGGCTCATTAACCAAATGTGATTTTTAAAATAGCTATTTCCACTCGCTTCACCTAGTTTATATACTATACACCATAGGTGACTGATATCCGCTGAGAAGGTGTAACCTATGAGATTATGGACTGCGCTGAAGACTCATCTGTCTGTCACAGAAAAATAATAGGCTGGGATGTGATCTGAGGAGAGGAATGATCACTGAGGCAGCTCAGGCTCTTGCTGATAATGTGATGATTCAATGATTGAGCCAACACTTACCCAGGCAGTCTTATAAACTCTAAAATTGGGCAAATTGTTGAAAGACACAGGTTTTGTGGCAGAATAATGTGTTATTTGGCAGGCGAAGCTTTGTGGAAACAGATATTACAGCAGGTGAAAGGCAGGTGAGAGAAACTCAGCACATCACAGCCCAACCTCATGACGCCTTCAAAATTAAACCAGACATCCTACAATCAAACCAGCCCAGACCTGTCATTGGCCAGTCAAACCTACACCCATCAACACTGTAGATGCTTTATCTCATGATGTCAAGTCTAATGCAGCCCATCTGCACTGCAGGTTAAATCAAACTACAAATATATATCATCAGCATTTGTGAATCAAAAAGATATTTCATTTCAACATTTCTATGTACATTTTCTACCCACACTATATAATTTTTCCTGCTTACAGCTACTGTTTTGGCCTTTCCTCTGCTATTTTTACTCAATGCAATTATTAATTTTATTATTATTATTATTATTTTTTATTAACCATTTTATGATTTTATCACTCTGACATATTTTCCTAACCCAAACCAAGTGAATTACTCAAACAATTAAAAAATAATTAATTTATGGTACTAATGATGCATTGCTTGCTATTAGCTGTTAGTTATGTAAATTATTTGATTTGTGTGGGATACCCTGATGTGTCACATTATTTACATTCATTTGCAGATAATGCAGGTTTGCCCTCCTGCATAATTTGCACAAAAAATCCACGTGTGAAAGTAATAAACATGCAAAGTTCCTGTTGTATACATTGTCAGGCTTCAATACAAGTATTTAATGGTATGTCATAAAAGTTGTCATTCTGCTAAATGTGTAATTTAACAACTAATAAAAATGACAGTGTTAAGTTTCCCACTAGAGGCTACAGGTACTGATTAGCTCATTACTTTTATATTAACATAGTTCATCTTATCCAGCGTCCGAAAAGCACTAGCCTATTACTGATATTTTAGTGGGATTGTTTTTAGTTTCTCTTCATCAAACACTATTGTCTCTTCCTGATGAAACATTTCTGTTGAATTTGTCCCATTTTTGGTTTGTTTTTGAGTTGGACAGGTTAACAAATGCTTCCAGTGCATCTGGTTCAGTAGATCAGTCCTACAAAATATGACAACATGGTTTAATAAGAAATGATGCAGCTTGTTCATATATGTGCTCATTATCAAAGATTGTTTCCTCATTTTCATTTCACTGATCTCTTAAGTTACAACAAGTGTAGCACTTAATTAAATAGAAATATAGCAATAAGGATTTGTGTAATGTTTGCCATGGAAAAAAAAATCCTTTTAAATTCAAGACAAATTAGTGGAAAAAAGTTAAAATATTAAATGAATAATCTAACTAAAAGTAAATGATTACATTTACCAATTATAAGCCATGATACCCAACAACAAGACAAAACTTTTAACTTAAAACTCTTCCTTCCATTGCAACAGAGACAGAAGAATGCTTTAAACAGAGACTTGGTCTAATGAGAAATACTTGAATGCAAGTCAGAAAGAACAAGTTTTGCCAGGCAAAACAAACCCACTTGTACGTATTGTAGCTTATTTTGGCATCGATCCAGCTGATGTCATCATGT
>JAPQRP010000019.1:43037871-43056114 GCA_037367295.1 Apogon hyalosoma
TACCAAGTTTGAAGTAAGATGAAACAAAATTGATGTTTTTATAGACATTAGAAATTTCACCCATTATAAGTAAATGGAAGGAAAAAAATATTTGAAACATTCATAAAAAATTATAATTTTGACCTGATTTTCCCAAAATGTAACCAAATCTATTCTGGGTCACTGGCAATATATAAACCCAGTTTGGTATGAATTTTGCTGCTACAGACATTTGAAATTTCACCCGTTATAAGTGAATGGGGGAAAAAAAGATTTAAAAATTCATACAAACTTTAAACTTTAACCTACTATTCCCAAAATGTAATGAGATCTATTCTGGGTCACTGGCAATCTATAAACCCAATTTATCATGAATTCAACCACTAATTTTGCTGCTAGAGTGTTACCAAGCAAACAAACAAACAAATACATAAACAAACCAAACCAAAAACAATACCCCTTGCCTCCCCTTCAGGGGGCGGGGTAATAAGACATTTGTGATATATATTTAACCATAGTAGCTAGCATTTGTTAGGTGCTCATAATTCAGCTTTGCTAAGTGAACTGGCAACAATTTGACTGTGTGTTTGGGGTAATTTTTGTCTCACACACACGCACACACACGCACACACACACACACACACACGAATGCAAATGTGCTATCTCAGACCATCCAACAATAACCCAAAATTATTATCATTTCACACTGTGGCAAAGAGCTACAGTGTGAAATGCAAATACATGTGATTTGCATCAAAAATCCCATCTTCAGAGGGCCTGCATTGCCTGCTCTTTAGAGAAATGCGAATTAGAAAATGAAGGATCACTATTCTTTTGGTTGCAGTGAATGAGACCTTTGTACAACACAAGACACCCAAGTTCACATCAAGACCCCTGTAAGTGGTAGCTTTAAGCTTAGGCTAAGGACAGATCCATGTCTTGTTTAAATATTAATGGAGTTGTTGAGTGCTATTTTTCAGCACATTTTCCCAGGAAGTCATGGCATCCTTCCTAAACCATAACCCAGTGTGGTCACAACCAGCAGATATTGTGAAACTAAGAACAGATTGATGGTTGTTTTGGTAGAAAACAAATCATGTGGAAATAAGGTTAAAAGAACTTTATGTGTTATCTTCATAGTGTTAATATGGTATAATTAGACAAAGCACATTGTCTATGTATACATTTTTATTTTTATTTTTCCTCTTTTTACTGGTTGATTTGTAATAAGTAAAATGTTTTTCAAGTTACCCTTCTCTGTTACCATCACCGGCATTTACATCCAAACAGATTAAATATCATCAGCTTACAGGAAAGTGTAAAACAGTACAGTACAGGACACCTAATGGCTGCCTAATGAAATGATATAAAAGGATATCACAGACAAATTAACTGAGTCTCAATTTCTAAAACAAATTTCAGACAGAATATATAAAACCACTGGTTTTCCAATGACAGCATTTGTAATTTTTTTTAAACCTTTAGCAATGACTTGATTAAAAACTACAGTGAGAATGAAAAAAAAGCTTCTTTTCTTTGATGAATTTCTCAATTTCTAATTTTTTCCCCAGTTTTCTCATGTGTACAGAATTTGCTCTGAAGCTGCATCAAAAACATGTGTAAGTTATTGATTCATCCACTACATGCAAAGAGGCGTGTAATGCTGGCTGTGATCGTGCTAGTTAATTTTAAAAGAAAGTGATATTTTTATAAACAGGCCATTTTACATGCAGTAAATTTAAATTGAAATTAATTACAAGACTGTCCACAATACCTCCATCCAACTCTCCATCCTTCTGTCTGCAGCCTGCCAGGAACTGGGCATATTGTTTCGTGCTCAAAGGTAAAATTTGATCTCCCTGTCAGAGGTCCAGTAATCCCTTAAGCCTTGTCTGTTTGCACTGTCCAATTTAGCAGCCTCTTAATATAATTAAACTGTGCTGATGACCCTAACCCTAAATCCACATTAAAATGCAAATCTACCACAGGTTTTATATGTTTATGATAAAATGTACAAACATCCTGTAAATTTTGGGGTGCTTTTTTTAAATTCTTTCTTCAACATGAGCAAAACCTGTTTGTGTTAGTTTGCTCATATTCCCTTTATTCCTCTCAGAGCAGAAAGATCATTAGAAAGCAGTACTTGATAAAAACCAACTTCATCGCAGGGTTTTTACACAAATATAATATGCTGTCTGAAAACAAGGGGCATATATACAATACCTTGATAGAGCAGTGAAAGTAAAGCTCTGCCATTCTGCTCAGTGTTCAAATCAAATGACATCTGGCATGGGGCATGGGTTTCCCAGCAACTAAAGCCTTGTAGTAACTGCTGTTCCACATTCAGTTCCGCTCTCCCCTGCTTGCCTCAGGGAGCCGCAAAAACCTTAGCAGGGGCCTCTGGGACACCCCGAGAAAGAAAACTAGAAAAACACACTATTTCTATGTATAGGTATCGGATGCCTGCTTCACCACCTCTCTAGCCTCATCTAGACCTGGACCATCTCAAATGGATTTAAAATGGAGCCCCTCAGAGGCAACTGCAAGGTCATGTGATTTTCCATTAACATTAATGCCTGGGGTTATGCCATGGGAGCCTTGCAACATAATCTGTTTTTCCTGCCATCTGATCCCCTCACCAATGGCTTCTGTGTGCCAGTCTATACAAAATAAATTTCATTTTCCACATCCCTGCACCAGCAGAGGTCAGTGTATAAATATATATATAATATGCAGACGGTCAGAAAGTAATGAGAATGCATTTAGTTCAAAACATATGATTTTTTTTTTTTTTTTTTTTTGTATGAAGTACAGAATGCAATACTGTTTTATTTGTGATGCATCTTTTCATGAAGAGAACACCACTGGGTGTGGCCATGAGTCACATTACTACAGAGATGTTCTCAGAAATTAAAAATTTAGAGCAACCTCATTTTGGAGAATAAAAAGAGAAAGAAACATAAAACACAGATTCGAGAACAAACTCTGTTTGATGAGGGATGAGATGGAGGGCATTGACTGAAATAAAACACACAGACTGTGATCTTTCTTTTAACTCTGGAGAGTTGAAGATGCATCTTTTGAGCCACTGATGAACAGACAGGGTTAGGAACCCTACTGAGCAGCAAAGCATGGCTTGGCCATCCTGCTGGTGACGGGGGGGCTTTCAGGTTGCCCTTTTCCATAATTCCATGCTGAGTAACATTAAAAACTCACACGGAAATAAAACAGAACAGGCAAGAGTGCCATGTGGATCCAACAGAGGTGGATTTTTAAAACACGTCTTTGAAGACCCAAATCACAGATGCTGTCTCTTGACAGTGTCTGTCCATGTCATGTAAGTGAAAGAACCATAGCTCCATACACTTTGTAGCTGTGGAAACAAAAAGGTTTGTTTTATGGAAGACTGTTTACAATAAAAACAAACTAGAAATAAAGTAAATTTAGCTACAAGCACAAATCATGGTCTGAATGGAAGTGACAGTTTTCTCCCCCAGTATCTGATCTGTCTTTTAAAAGCGATGGAAAGACAAAGTAATAATAATTTTAAAATGACATTTTAATGCACAATTAATTTGTAGCCCAAATGAAATGGGTTTATAAATGTATGAGGTGGCGCACTAAATTAATTCTCTCTAAAGGCCTAAATATTGATGGGAATGTTTCATCTTCCTTTGAAGGTTGCTGGGGATACAATATACTCTGCTGGTCTATACTCTGACAGCATGAAACTTTGCAAAATTAATTTCATGGGACAGCGGAAATATGTTGCATAAGCATACAATGTCGCTGACTCTATGAGATGCTGCATGAAACTGTCAAACATAATGTTCCTGTCAGAAATCTTGTCTTCACCATTGCAAACACTTCAAAATAGCAGAAGCAGCTTAAATGTTGAGTCTTCTCAATCGAAAAAGCTTGTACGTTTGAGTTTTGTACCTATCCTCCAGTAGGATTGAGAAGCTGCAAACACCATAGACAGGAAGAGACATACAAAGAAAGAGTGGGAGGAGAGAGGGAGCTTATATAACCGTAGTTCTCACCAAGGAGACGTCTTGCAGCTTCAAAAGTGAAACAGTGATAATAAATGCCAGTGCTCAAGGTTGCTCAAGTTCTCATCCATTCAGTAAGGCAAGACTATTCAAATTATTGTCAGCTGAATAAAACCATATGATTATTTTTTTCTGCTAAATAGGTCAGTATCTTCAGATATCTCAGCATAAGAAGACATCTCCTTAATGAGACACCCATGGCTCAAATTAAAATAAATTGAAATAAACCAATGGTGTTAGGTAGTAATGGCAGTTCCCATAGAACTTTTGTATTTCACACATTTGATTGCTACACTACCTGCAGTGTCTTGTCACGTAATCACATAGACTTGACAATGGATATCAATAAACACATCCTACAATCACAACCATATACAACAAAAACACCAAAGAAGAAAGTGTTCATTTCATTATGTGTTTTTTTTTTTTACAGTTTATTTATAGCTTTTATAATTAGAAGAATAGAACTGCATAGAATTTGTTTATTATTTTGTTAGAAATTGCTTGAATTTCTATCATGGATTACTTCCAACTACTTTACCAAACAAAAGAAAGGAACAAATGGTCCATGACAGAAATGGGCTCCAATTGTATATAGATATACCAAATGGCATGGTGTTAAATTTAGTCCTGAACTCATATTTCTGTGGTGTTTGAACGTCTCGCATGGTTATGGTTCGGGTCACTAGCTCCACGGTTTATGTAGACACCCCTCTTTTATGAGATATAACTTACTACATACTGTCTACTTAAAATAGAATATCAGGTCATAAGTGTAATACTTTGGGGTTCTGCCACAAGGACATACAGTTTGCCAGCTGTTGTAGATGTTCAACAAAGGACAGCTGGACCCCAGATCAAAGTCCAACATAACATGAGTCATTTTATGTTTTCTTTATGAAACCTTGGCATGTAGGACGGTGAAACATATGCTCTGTTATCTCTGCCTCAGTTTTTTCTTGAGGGAATACATTCTCCCTGAACATTATCAATATTAGCTGCAGTAATGCACACCTATACTGTTCTCCAGCCTTGTTATGATCGTGGATATTATTCCGAGTAGAATTCAGACATGATTTTTCCTAAAGGACAAGATCTGCCTCAGGAGCTGCCATCCACCTCTGTAGACAGCGTACCCATTATCAAATTGGACTTGAACCCATCCCCTGTCTGCCAGGGAGACATGTTGAATGGATATCATTGTGCACTGTTGAGGCTTCCATCACTGTAATCCCTCTACAAAGTGCAGGCACTCTTAAGGAAGATGAAAAGAGCAGCGGAGAGAGTATCCCATTCACCGTTTGTGTGTCACTGCAGAGGCCACAAGGAGGGAAGTCGGTGAAATCAGTGGCCTGAGCTGGCGACTCCTTAGCCCTCCCCTCAGTCAGAAAAGAACAAAAGATTAAGCCCTCCTGCTATCCAGAGTGATAACAAGCTGTCAACTTCTAAAATGTAATCTGCTGACTCTGGGAGGAAGTGGTGGTGTCAGTGGAGTGGGCTGCCAGCTGATGGTTATCTGCTGAATGGTGTGCCATTGATGGAGAGAGTCGTGGCCCAGCTGGCAGATACACAAAAGCCACTTCTGTTTGCTACCAAACAAAGAACTCTGCACGGGCCAAGGAATCCATACTGAGCCAATTTTCAACATATTGATACACATATATCCTCTCCACACCTTGCCTCTCTCTCTGATGTGGGCCATAAAGAAAAGGTGATAGCAATGATAAATGACATGAATGGAAGCCAATAGAGTGGAGATAATAAGGCATTGCCCCTGACAATGCTGACAAGTGATGGGAGGCTCCCCTCTGTCAACTTGTCTCTCAAGCCCCTCCACTCTGTCCTGGCACAGATTGTTAAATTTAAAAGCCATATTACTTCCCCCACAAATCCTAATGCACACTTCAGTGGACAGTGAGGCTGTGGTATGGCAGCTGTCACTGAGCGGCAGCCAGTAAATCAATCCAACCTGAGCATTATGCATCTTTTAACAAGGGGACTGTCGTAAAGCTAATTGCTGACACTTATCGTATCTCAGTCTCCTGTCACCCATATACCTCTACACCCCCACTCTATTGGTTTCTCCTAAATGTTACAACTCTAAAATTGTTCTTAAATTACCCAACGGATCTGCCAGATGGCTAATAGAACATGTACAAGCATTTTTGATCGTATTAGCAATTAATATTGGCAAGCCAGGCTTTGGTCAAATCTGTGTGGGGGTGTCTCTAATAGGGCAAAGAATCAGATTTTCTACTCATTACAAAAAGCCACTTACAATCTCAGTAGTTATGGCAGAGCGGGGGAGTTTGTCACACAGGAGCTATTTCAGGCTGTTTACAATTTGATTTCAGACCAGAGTCGGGTAGTGGGGGTGGGGGTTCCCTTGTGGACTTGGGGCTATTGATCTCGAAGCACCAGTCATATGATATGATATAGATACGCTTAGTTGTTTTCTGTACAGCCGAGTAAGAGAGAAATGAATTTGACCTGCCGCTATTTTCGATACTTTGGAGTCACTGCAGGTTGGTCTGTTGGTGTCTGATGCCCAAAAGTACTCAGTGATAATGGTCGAGTAAAGACAGCAGAGCAAAGTAAGAAACTGACACCTACATTTGTCTTGGACGACTAATCTTAAAGTGTAATTGACAACAAATCCTCTTAAAAATGTAATAAATAATGAAACTATTTTAACTTAAGGTGCAAAATAACATAGCCTATTACATTAGATCAGGGGTGTCAAACGTATGGCCTGCGGACCAAAACCAGCCTGCTAAAGGTTCCAATCCAGCCTGTGGGATGAATATATGAAGAGCAAAAAAATTACACTGCAGATGTTAACGGTCAATGGTGTCGAACTCATTTTAGTTCAGGGGCCACATACAGCCCAATTTGATCTTGCTCAGACTAGTAAAATTATAGCATAATAACCTCTAAATAAAGACAACTCCAAACTCCAACATTTGTCCTGTCTTGTCTGGAGTTTGTTAAATGAAAAGATGAAAGATGCAAAGCATCTTAATTATTGTTATATTCTACAAAAGCCTATCACCAAAAAGGAAAAAAAAAATCACCAATCAGTAATCAATATACATCAATATTTCTTTATCAAATGTAAAAAAAATAAAATAAAAATCACAAATATTTTTATTTTAGTGATTGCAATTTTTGAGATCAACATTTGATCAAACGTTATTTTTGCTATCATAGTCAAAGTACTTATATTGTATATTCTCTAACTAAACCCCTATTTGCTTGGGACTGCAATAAATTTGGAAATGAACCCCCAACATCTATGGTTCATGAAAAGTGAGATCTTGTAGTCAAATCTACTGACATTGCTTCTGCAGTTTTGTTGTCACAACTCACCATATTGACAGTAAAACATTCCCATGTGCAAATTGGCATCTCTTGGATTAGAAGTGATTCGCAAGATGTTTTGTTTCCGCTGCGTATTTACTCTTCCTATTAATCCAGGTCAAAGACTATGAAGGATGAACTGTGATAAATGAAATTTTTTCAACTGTTGTTAGGAGGCTCATGCCACAATATAAAAGTGATATTCATTAAAAAAGGATGGAATTAATATGATCTTTGTAATTAGCACAAATTACCAGAGGGCCACTATAACTACTTGGGTCGTACGTGTAGGCCTTGAGTCACTTATAAACAGCTTCACCTGTAGCCTTGGCCTTATTCAGCCTTTAGCTATGATTACTGCTTGTACTGTAGGCACTAGGCATGATGGGTAATCACTTCATCTGTCTCTGGTCTCACCTTGACACACCTATCACTCTGGAACAGAGTTGATCTGGACTCACCAGACCACATGACCCTGTTGTCATTGAAACACAGTCCAGTCTTTATGTTCTCTAACTAATGGTTGTTAAAGAAATGAGAAGCTACTCATTGCATCAGTTAGTGATGAATAACATATTCTAGAAACTGCAGTAATTATCGACTAGAAGGACCTATTTGCTTAGTTAAATCCAAGTGGGGACGTAGATTCAACCTATATTTTATTCAACTGACTAGTACAGTTTAACGATTACAGTCTGTGCTATGGTGTCCTTGAGGTGTTTCGAGCAGAGGTCCCGTTAACTGAAAATATTCCGTTACTGATGGATTTTTTTTTTTAAATGACGGAAAATTCTGAAGGCCATCTGTCATTTTGACAGGTTAAAATACTGAGGGTAATCTACCAAAGAAAGTTTTCACACAACACTGAACAGAACCTGATCGCAGGATCACTGGTCTGTCTTTGTCTTATCTAGGCACTAAACAGTCCATAACAGCATCCTACCTGTATAGAACCTACAGCACCACTGTTCACAACTACGCTGAATACAACACTGTTACTTCTTTCAAATGACTCTCTGATAGTTCACCTGTAGTAGAACCCCTGTCCAGTTCATGGTGAGTGTGCATATTAATCACTCATTGTCAAGTCTTGTGTCGTTTAGCTGACTTTAGCCAAACGCAGATGCTATTTTGCTAGCACAAAATGTCAAGCCAGCCGAGTCTCCTTTGTCATTTTAAAAAGCCCAGTAAATGTGATGGCATTGATAAACGCAGTGAAAAAAGACAGACTGATGTAGTGGAGGATGAAGGACAAGTAAACAATTCACCAGTTCTTATGGCATTTGGTGTGCTATACGTACACATTTTCTACCTTTTGTGTGTTATTTAACGACATGTCAATTTGTGCCAAGATCTCCGGTTCACATAACCCTAAGCCTCAGTGCGTGGTATTTGATGCGGCGTGAACATATATGTGGAAAGCTTATAATGCCTACAGATAACACTCTAAATAAAAGTAGCCTGAATAATTATGCAAGTCATGATATCACATTTATCAGCCAGCAGCGACTACAGTTGGTGCATCATTGAGATGTTTTTTTTTTTAACATTAAATTTTACTAAATATATCTCATTATCCTTAAGAAATTAAAATTTGAAATGACAGATGATAATGTGTTATGATGGAATTTTTACTACCCTGTCCGTCAAAATGATGGACAAAAAAAATGTCTAGTGCAACCTCTGGTTTCGAGTTATATTAAAAATAAAATTATAATCACAAGTCACCCTTTTAAACATACTATTCATCTAGACAGATAGTTTCTTCACCGGAAAATACAATTTTAGAATGTTACTCACAGTACTGAATAGCCTTTAATCAGGTAATGGTACTACCGATTGTATTATGAATTATTATGGAGAGTTTTTTTTTCTCTCTCTCTTTTTCCATTTGCTATTCGTCTCTTAAACACTATGGTCATGAGGTGTAATCAAGAAAGCTCTTTGAGCAAACTGTGACAGTGGCAGACTAATAGGGAAATTCTGAGCTTGGCTTTGGATAATCAGGTTAATTTTTGCCTTGTGGCCAGGTGAGTGGTCTACTATAGAGTCTGTGCTAATCTCAGAGAGCTCTTGGACACTGATGTCTAAACAATGAGACAATAGCATGAACTAACAAAGAACTGAAATAATGTTGGCTGCGGATTCGCTTCTTTGTCTTTCTTTTCTTAGTGTTTGTATATCAAGGTGTAAATTGACATTGCAAGGAAGCTTTTGTTTAGCGCCGACCAGCTTCACATTAGACTCACTGATGAGAGGGAGGATTCTGCAGCTTCAGTTTCAATCCTTGAAGAAAGGTGAAGCATTGAGATTTGTTTGTCTTTCAATATAATAATCACTGCTGAGTTGACCCAAGTCTGTGACACTTATGCATTCCGGTACACAATTCCAGATCCCACTAAATTATTTGCTCCCGTATAAAATAAGTAATGAATACAGAAATAAAATCAGGTGCCTCTGTAAATAAGATTTATTTTTTCCATTGAGATGTTTGCCAGTTCAAACACTGTCTTTGGCACAGAATGTAATGCATAATTCAGGGTGGGATTTAAACTGCTTTAAACTGCCTTACCATAGCAGCACTGCACCAAAACTGTCATGCATTATCATACTGTGTTGTGTGTTCATATATGAGATAAACATGTACCTTCTTTGATTTGTTTATTTAGACAGCATCAAGGTCTGCACTATAACAGCATCACCAGGCACCATAGAAGACAAATGGCTTTGAAGGAGATCAATACTGAGCTCTTAAATCATTGATTATTTCATTTACATCTGAGAGAAAGTCACATTTATTGCAAATAATGTTACAGATGAAATTTTTAATCTACAAATGAACCTTGAACCATTTCCCATTAGATTAGATTTTCTGAGTTTTATACAGCTTGATGTTACCCCTCTCTACTGCTCATGATTGTGTTTTTTTTTCTAGGAAGCAGGGTCCAATGTATTTTCCCACACACACAGTGATAATATACTTACATGTAGTGGGCACTTGTATCCCAGCTATTACAAAGCACTAAACATCCTCTCTTATCTCGGCTCCAAGTTCTTTTTAGCTAATGACCTTCAGCAACTCTTTGGGAAATCACTAATGCCAGTGCAGAGAATGCTCTACAAGGATATGAAGCTTATTTCTGAGTCTACTACAACTCTCAGATGACCATTTCTTTTATTTGTACAAAATGGGAAATTGGTGCAGATTTTCTTTACATCCATTTCTTTGTACCCGTCGTGATAGACATTCCTTTTGCGCTTGATATATTAACCACATAAAAGAAATTAGGCTATAAAAAATAAAAAATGAAATTCATAAAAAATCACTTTTTAAAGACAGCCATTTTCTAACTTGCAAAATATCATTGAGAATTTTGATAGCCACATTTTCACTTTTTTCTCAACCCTTATATGCTACAGTCTTTTAACACAGCTTTCACAGAAAATTGAAAAGCTTTCAGGCAGCTGCCAGGCAGATTGCAGCCTGTTTTTCGTAGTCGGATGCATTTTTACTCATTGTGTTTTACTGCATTAGACTGAGCCTATAACAGGTACAGGCCATTAAATTTCATCAGGACAAATTGAGCTGTTCACCACCCATTTCCAATTTTCTCTTAGGTTGGCACAAAAGAGAATTAGACATAGATCTCCTTTTGTTTATCTCCTGACACTACAGGAGTTTCTGAGGCCTTTTGTCCTTTGATACAAGTAAAACACAGGGATGCATTGGTAAAGCAGAGGCTAAAGGTCTTAACATGGATGGATGGTGGACCTTTACATTACACTTGGAAGATGGATATATAAGGTGCATTATTGTCATAAAAATGAGGTAATATTATGTAAATAGCAATGTAATAACAAATGACTTATTTCTGGGAGCATCTGGGAAATGTTAGGTTCAAAATCAGGTAATGAGGTAAGAATGGGACAAAAAAACTAAGGGTAATTAATCAACACACCAAAATTACTAACAAGTGTTGTTGATAGTGTTGCTACTATCAATATAATACTTTCAAAATCACAGGAAAATTAGTCATTATCATATTATATCATTTTTTCCTGGAAATTCTGGAGAATTTATAGGTTTTATGCTGTGAGTTATTACGGTAATGAGTTATAACCATGAATCAGGGTTATAAAATGCTAAACTACCTACTTATGTGTAATTTATTGGAAATATTAAATTACAAGAAGTATTTTAAATTTACATGTTAGGTTTTTCTCTCTGTTCATGAACCAATCCACGGTTCAGTTCAAGCACAGAACAAAAGAGCTGCTTTGGTTTGGCACCAAAATCATGCATTTCAACTGCAGGTGTAGTTTTCCCTGAGTTGGTCATCATAAATATATTGTCAAATCATCTTCAGAGCAACTAAAGCTACAAGCAACAATGACAGATGAGGAAACTTAAAACTGTAAGTTATAAATACCAAAGTAAAATACATTTGGATTTTTTTTGGATTTGGTTCAGGCAAGAATTTAGAGCTGATGTATGAAGATAGAACCAACTGGAAAAATTGCTCTAACATTTTGGGAATTTCCTGCTGTCTTGACTTGATAAATGCAGTATATGGATGCAGTGACGATTCTGGATTAGCCATTTTGTGATCTGCATGTACCTTGTGGTCACTGAAAAACTCACGGAGGCACTGGATTGGCAGCATTAGACTAGTGTATTTAGATGTCATTTCTCTGGGTGGCCTTAAGTTAGACACATGTATTTGGGATGTAGGATAAAAAGAAGGAGATTAGAGAAGAAGATGGATGGATTAGAAGAGTTTAAAAGCACAATCTTAAAGGGGCGTAAGAGTGAGATACTCCTTATCTACCATTTACTCCAGTTGGGGCAGTCTGTGCTCATGTTTTTTGTTGTATGGTTCTCTTTTTTAACATTGCAACACCTGTCATCTACCAATAAAATACATTATAAGTAGAAATGTTTGCTATGAAGTCATCACATTTTTTAATACCTTACTTTGACAAAGAAGAAAAACAGCTGTATTAAATTATAACCTGAGTTATAATGGATTAGATTCATACAGCGCTTTTCTATTAACTCATACTCAAAGCGTGTACAATTAAACTAAATACTAGTGTATTATGTAGCCTATATGTATCTGTTATGTCTAATATACTTGGGGCATATATATACACCCCAACTTCACCAGTCCCAACTTATTCCATCACTGCTATGCCACACTATCACCTGGATATTGCTTTTGTAATTACATAGCATTAGTTGATTATTACGTCTTTATTTTCAGACAATTGCCATGATGTTTCTGAGCTGTAATTTAACAAGCTAGCAGACTGGACTGTATGATTCAGTCCACCCCCACTGGAGTTGTCACGCTCACCCACTGTATGTCTCAGTGGCCCTTGAGTTTATCGATGTCTTCAGATAGTCAGTGCGGAAAAAATAGGGCCCCGCCTCTCACGCCCCTATTTATTGATTATGAATCAGACTATATGTCGTGTAAAAAAACATTTCCTTATTTTTGCCAACTTCACTGTGGGTGTTTATGTGCAAAGAGGATTCTGGAGGATCCATACAAAATGGTAGGAGCCCTGTTAAGAAATAAGCCCACTTCAATGAAGGGATTTGCAGAGCCCACTCAGAGGTAGGAGGGAGCCTTTCAAAGCCGCCCTTTTTCTAAGGCTGTTTACTGCACTGTACTCCACACAGTGACTGGCACCACTCAGCATGTTTTCTTCAACGTACAGCCCGCAGAAGCAATAGCACATTCAAAAAATCTTAAGGCTTCCACAAAAACATGTCAAAGCCCGCAGTGTCTATTTATTATTGTTTATTTTTGTAAAAACAGAAAAAAGAATTACAATTAAAGCTTTAAGCCTCACTGTAGAAACTTGTTCCCTCTTATCAATATGTTGTAATTCTATTTAACCTAAATGGAAGATAGTCCAGCTTTTTTTGGGATTATTTGTGCCCATTCATTGATAAGAAGCTGTTTTTTTGAATACTGAAAAATCTGCAAAAAGATCAATGTAAGCTTAAAGCTGACAAATACGTGCTCAACTATGTCTGTCCCGTCATGGTACAATTGACCCCTAAATGGCAACTCTATCAATTCAGTGTCAATCCTCCTCCCAACAGAGGCACACAGGGAAGTGAGGCAGCATTAATTATGAGCCTTCAAGCTCCAAGGGACAGTTAATCTTTGTCATTTTGCTCCTGGAGACATTTGGATCTGCCACCAAGATTGGAGCCAGGTCACAGCTCTTGACCCTTAACTAAGAATAAGAATTCTGCTCACGCTTATTGAAGAAAGTGTCTTTTTTCCACACTTACCCACCGGCTGTTTGAGCACAGTGAGTAATTCTCTGTCTAAAACATGAATGTGATTTGGAGAGGAAAAGGTTTTGAATGCCAGTGTAAAAGCATTTCTAATACTTTTAACTTTGAGAAGCTGAACTTAGCTTTTATTGCAGTAAATCTGAGAATTACAGTTAATGAGGATTACTTATTATTATCTTCAGATTTTTTTCTTAATGCAACTATTGCACTATATTCTTTTAGTATGATTACATAAAGATTCAGATTTCTTTATTGTCAGTTCAAACATGTTTAAAAACATGGAAGACCAAAAAGTGTCTTCCATGTTTAAGCCTCATTAATAATATTAATAAGGCTTTTCTCTGTGAAAATCTATACTTTTAAATGAAAATAATCTATCAAATCGAATTCATTAGTCTAAATTAATCACATATATCAAGAATAATCAAATGTTACCATATGTTTACTCAATATATGGCACCAAGAGTTTGTAATGTCACAGGTCGACTTATTCCATTTACATCTGAATGCCTGAGTGTGGTAATAACAAGGCCGGTCGCTCAAGAAGTGGTAAGTTATTGTAGTAATGAGGTAATATTTCAGGCTCAAAGTATTTCAATACTATGAAATGACCTTACAGCAAAAATTGCAAAGAAAGGTAAGCCTGTAACCAGCTCCATATTTATTTAGATGCATAGTTTCCATTCCTTCCATCTCTTCATCTTCATCCTTCATGTTAAAAAAAGCTGCTGTAGATGGAAGTTGGGAGCGTGATTGCAATCCATGTGAATTTCAGATGATAGATAGGGATGGACACGACATGCATGTTTTGATACAGTAAGTAAACTAAATAAAGTTAATTATTTGACTGAAAATCCTTAAACTCTTAGTATCTTCATGTGTTTTACATAGTAATAATAACTGAATTCTACCTTGAATTTATAAGGTGCAACAGCTAACTCTTCAATCTTCGAGAACAATTCTCCTCCTCCTCCTCCTCTAACAAAGCCACAGTAACAGACAGGAGGGGCATCATTACCCAGGTGTAAAGAGCTGATTGATTCTTACAGGCAAGTCAAGCAACAAAGCACCACAGAAGAAAAAAAAACAGGGAGGACTCGGTGAGGGAACATTTTGACAGAATTGGGGCATCGCCTCGATTATACCTTCTCAGTGCCCTTTTGTGTGTGTTAATATCTTTGGAACAAGACAGGTTTCACTGCAATAAAAATGATGACGATAATAAATACAAGCTTTTTTTCACTGTCCATGTGAAGTCCGACTATTCACATGAGGCAGACCCTCATGGGTGCATGCATACATTGTCTAAGTGCTGACAGGAGGCTGAGGACGCAAAAACTCTGCACTAACAGCCTAAGCTTCACTGCAGTATGCAGGGTCACAGGCACAGGTGTAGGCCATAGAAGGAGAAAATTTCAGAGCTGCTTAAGCTGTTAATTCTGTAAATGCCTTTATACAGGTTATATTCAAATACACGCTCTGTTTGCCTTTCATCTGATCCCCACCATGTGCTCAGTATTTTGCTTTGACAATGTGCCGCACCTCCAAGATGTTCAATAGCTCTCTCAAGAGAATATGCCACCTAGCAGACAGGCGGAGAAAAGAGGAAAACTCTGACTCTATAGCTGCTATAAAGATTAATGAGGCTCCTGTTGTCAGTGTCAGTTTTAGGCCATCTCTGCATGGAGACGAGCGTGGGCTGTCTGAGGAAAGAGACCTGCCGTGCTGCATCTCTTGATATGAGCTTGGTCCTTCTTATCTCGGAAACAGCAAGATGTGGTGGGGAGGAAAGCTTGTCCCGGTGTTGGCAGCATGTGTGTGGGGAGCATGTAGGGGTTTGATGGAGTGGCACTGTGTAGTGCAGGAATGGGGGGGGTGTTTAGTGGGAAACCCCAACAGCTGCTCCATCTGGGCAGTTAGCTTCTGCCGCAGTCATACAGCCGTCCCCACAACGACACACCTGGAGACTAGTAAGCGTCCTCCATGCTGCTGTAAGTGGCCCACGCATGAAAAGGATACATGGAAAGATTAACACCGATGAGATAAGCAATTATGGTTATTAAATATTCAACTTGTAGTGGCTGTTTTATAAATCTAGTACCTGTAAGACAGCTTTGTACACATACATTAACAGCTGCTCTGATAACAGATAATGCACTGATAAAACCTCATCTTGGTTGTAGAAAACCTTGGACTCATTGCTAATATGTGTACCGTCTCTTTTTATTGACAGATCTTCAAATAAAACTGAATATAATTAAAATAGTACAGCTCCTTACCAAAGATATCAATAATTTGATAAATAATATTGATTTGAAACTCTGATTATTGACATAATGATTTATAGTGTCTGCTAGAGAATAGAGTTAGATTCTACAGGTTGAACTCTGTGTGACACCACTTGATCTTTTGTACAGAAACATTAAACTGTAGAATTGATCAGAACTGAGTATTCAACACAGCCATATAAAGTTCAATACAGGCCCAGGATTTGTGATGAGACTGAAAACCTTTTTAAGGTGTTGAAGGGAGAAGTCTCATCTCAACTCTGATGTAGCCTGCATCTAAGCTTGTCAAATAACCAGTAATCCTGCCAATAAGGTGTGGTGTTATTATTATCACCTGTTGCCCTGCTGGAATCCTGTCCCTGCTGCACCACAGTTTTGTTTTCTTTACTTATTAGAGGTGATCCCAAGTCCTCTAAGCAAAGGAAGGGCTTTGGGAATAATACACTTCACCGTTACACCACTACTAGTAATCCAACTATTGTATTTATCTCACTATCACTATCATGATTCATATTTTAGTGTTAGAAAAAGTCTGAAAAGTCAGCAGATAAAATAGATGTAAAGGGAACTGTTGCTATGGAAACAACACATCATCTCATCTAGTTGCATCGGTGTGAACTGGCAGCTTTTCAGAACGTTGCAAGCATTTGCAAGTTTCAGCTTGTCTCATCAGGAATCTTTAGTCTGAACTGAGCTTAATAAACAGAAAGAAAGGAAAAAGACAGAAAAAGGCAAGTAAAACACCATGTCCGATGCCTTCCCATGTGAAAAAATCACCTTATCAGGGACGATGATAACAAAGGCCAGACCCTTTTGTATGCACTGATAAGTTTTGCTGTATTAATTATTTACATTGTGTCTCCACAGTCCTGCCCATGTTGGAAATATTTATAGTGATGATACTGCTGCTAAATATCTGTTTGCTGTTTACTTCTTCGAGCATCATCATCTATACCCCTTTAAAACAAACACTGCAATTTGAGTGTGGGCGAAGCAGCACATATTGACTTCCTCGTGCTGTTATCACAAAGGTGTTAATGTATTTTTTCTGGCTAATAACTGATGATACAATTAGGAGGGGATGGGAGTGTTCACACTTTGTTATTCATCAGTTTATTTCATGGAAATCTCTTGAGTTACTACAGGCTTGAATTATTCTCCCTTTGACCCTGATTTAAACACACGTACATTCTGTAGATAAAACGCACATTCTTGATTATCTTCAACTTGGTAGATGGTTCACGATTCAGTGCATCTAAGAAGTATGACACTGAGGAAAATAAGAGGCATTCAGCTGTCAGTAAGCTGCCAGTGTGGTATGTATTTTACAAAATATATTCTGTTTTATTTGAAGATCTGTCAGTAAAGAGAGGAGCCTTTCCTGGACTACAATAAATTAAGAATGAGTACAAAGACAAGGTTTTATCAGTACAGCATCTGTCATGTTTGGACTGACTCTGTGCCAATCACTACATCACAGAGATTATTACCTTGTCCAAATTTGTACAGATGATTACGTAGGCCTTAGTGTTTACACTCTCCTTAATAGGGAGGACAATGCGATCCTTTAATACAGGTGATGACCGTCAGTTAAAACACGCAGCAGAAGCTCCATCCTAGAATCTCTTCCTGATAACTGAGAGAAAGTATTAGAGACATTATTTCATATCTACTGACATTGTGCAAGTTTGTAGAAAAATGGTCTTTCGCAGACTTATTTTGCTTAAAACTACATCGTTCATTATGTCAAAATGAAACAAAAAGTCCCATTAATTCAGAAACCAAATTATTTCAGTGCACTGTAATTGCAATGTTTCAAGAGCCATTTGAAAAATGTGGTGGTAAAAGGAATTGCTCTGAATTAATCAAGGCAAAATGCACAAAATGTGTTCCATCATCTCGCTGGGGTGCCATCTGAACGATACGACACTTTATATTATTGAACCTTACCTCATCCTATTTGTCAATGTCCACAAGGAGACAAAGTTATTTGCAAGAGAGGATTAATCTATCGGTTCTGTGGCTTCTCTGTTTCAGTGCGACACCAAAACCTGAAAGTCTTTCACTTGCTTTTTGTTCACATTCTTGCCCAGACACACTAACTGATGTCACATTCTTATAGTTAGTTTTAATACGCTGTAACAATCTTTTTTTTCTTTTCTGTAACCAGCAGTTTAACAAGTCACATTTCCAGTAAGACCTATTGACTAATCTTCAGCTCATGATGTGATAAATGCATAGTGCCATT